>CM067216.1:106382034-106737785 GCA_034190945.1 Octodonta nipae | reverse complement strand
CCATACCGCATCATTGTGTTGATACCTGATAGTAGCACAACCAACTTCGTGTAGTGTTTAATACATCCGCTAAGATACCTCATCGGTTATCTTTGAATGATTGTTTGTTTCTCGGTTACAAGTTGCAGCAAACACATTATCGCTATTGTGTTGACTTGCAGAATTTAGTTTTGCCTCGCCTGCTTGCTATAGAAAATTTTTCTAGTTGTGAAACTTCACGCATTTGGTGATGCTTCTGAGAAAGGTTGTGCTGCTGTTGTTTATATTGTGTTCGAAACCGCAAATTTTTTTGTGTTGTCTAAATCGATAGTTGCCTCTTTGAAAACTTTGTCACTTCCCAGATTGGAACTGTGTGCTTCAGTTCTTACCGCTAAGTTGGCTCATTATGTTTATGAGCAATTCAATAGTCGTTTGGTGTTCAAGGTGATTGGTTGCTGGTCAGATTCCACGGTAGTCCTTTCATGGCTTAGTTCTTTCCCGCACCGTTGGAAGACTTTTGTCAGTAATCGAGTTGCTTACATTCAAAAAATTTCCTTCTTCGCACTGGTTTTACATTCAATCTTGTGATAATCCCGCTGACTTGGGTTCCCGCGGCACTTTGCCATCAGAGTTATTAGGCAATACACTTTGGTGGAAAGGCCCACAATTGTTGATTACAGCTTGTTTGCCACATGCTTGCTCAGACTCAAGCATGTCACCGCTAGTTATGACTGAAGCCCGTATAGTGGCGCTTCAAGTCACCGCTTCACCAAATTTATTTGGTACTTTGTTAGAAGAACATTCTTCTATTAATCGCATTACCCGCATTATAGCTCATATTTGTCGCTTTGTTGATAACGCTCGCAATCCAGACCATAGGGGCTCTGGATCATTTTTGGCTGCTGAGTTATATTAGGCTCAGCTTCGCATTGTTCGATATGTTCAAGATCAATATTATTCTAAAGAGATTTCCCTTGTCTAAGTGCTTCTTGGGAATTAACACCACAGTTTAAAGAAAATTGCTGTATATTCTAAACGTTTCGGGGTCTAGATCAGACCCCGTTGTCAATGGTTAAGAAACTACGGATTAAAAAGGCACAATTGTAAGATGTAAATTAAAATATTTGACAATGTGTATTATTTGATTTTTGACGTTTGGAATATACAGCAATTTTCTTTAAACTGTGGTGTTATTTCCCAAAAAGCACTTAGACATTGAAAAATATGCCACAAGTGTCATTCAGAAAACAACCAGATTTCCCTTCTTCGAGAACGAAAACTTTTGCCCAAATCGCTTCGTAAACTTTCGCCGTTTCTTGATGAACAGGGAACTCTTAGAGTTGGTAGTAGATTGGCTAATGCTCCATTGCCGTTTGATACTAAATTTCCCGCACTGCTGCCAAGTAAAAGTCGTTTGACTAATCTAATTGTCGATGATTGTCATGTCACCAATCTTCATGCAGGAATCCAAACTGTTCAATTTCTTTTGCAGCAACGATTTTGGATTCTATCCGCAAAGAAAGTAATTCGTAGTGTCATTTCTAAATGTGTTTCTTGTTGGAAGCTTAATCCTACTGCTTGCCAACCCTTCATGGGAAATTTGCCCATTTCCCGCGTTTCACAATTGAAACCATTTTCTCATGTTGGAGTAGATTTTGCTGGTCCCTTCACTATAACTATGGCTAAAAATAGAGGGTCGAAAACTTTTAAGGCTTATCTGTGCCTGTTTAAGTGCTTTGCAACGAAAGCTGTTCATCTAGAACTCCCATTAGATTTGTCTGCTGATACGTTCTTGGCAGCTTTGCGACGATTCATTGCACGTCGTGGTCGATGTAGCCATATCTATAGTGATTGTGGTACTAATTTTGTGTGTGCTCACAAGCAGATCTTGAAAGCTTTTAGAGCTACTGCTACATGAGAAACCATTTCTTGGCATTTCAATCCCCCTTCGGCTCCTCACTTTGGAGGACTATGGGAGAGCGGAATTAAATCCATTAAAGCTCACTTAAGACATGTCGTTGGAGATCAAATCCTAACCTACGAAGAACTTTCTACTGTATTTGCACAGGCCGAAGCAGTTTTAAACTCGCGACCTATAACCCCTTGTAGCAACGATCCATCGGATCTTACCGCCTTGAGTCCTGAAATGTTTCTTACAATGGAACCTTTAACAGCACCTGAATCTGATTTCTTATCTGTCCCATCTAATCGCCTCAACAGATGGCAGTTACTGCGTCGATTGCATCAGAGAAGAGGTGATGGTGTTGTACGCGTTGCTACTGTTAGAACTGCAAGTGGTACTTTGAAGCGACCTCTTGTGAAGCTCTGTCCACTGTCAGTGGACCCTTAGTTTTGAAATTAGTAATTCAAGGCTGGCGGAATGGTGCGTTCCCGCAATTTTCAATCAATTACTTCATTGATTTTTAAACTTCTGCACCTTTTCCAAAACCTTCCGTCGCGCTAATGCTAATTTTAAGTATTTTTTGCGTGTAAAATAAAGACAGTATTCATGATTAGTTTATTGACTTCCAAGCTATTTGGACGCTTTTTTGATTGCGCCTTAAGACGGCCGCTTTTTGTTGTTATTGTGTTACGATTTCGCGAGTTATAGTTCCGGTCGTAACAACCGCTAAACCGCTTTCATTTTGTTTCTTTTGTGTTAACAAAAACGCATCATTTGTTGTTAAACCCGCATTTTTGGTTGCTCAATCGATGAACATTACGTCGCTATTTTTTGTGTAACGTGTTGTCCAGACGAAGCTCTAAAATCAGTTCCTGCTGTTGCGGGGCTAGCCTCTGAATAAAAAAGAAAAGAAAACACCACCTGTAGAACTTCGATGTAAAAGGTCGGTGATTAACTTTTATTTGGTGATTCATTTACGCGACGGCACGTGTTTTATTGATTGTTCCGCTAAAGGTCCTTCGTCAATTACATACTTGCATTGAACCAGCATTGAACTAAAACCGCAACACCTAATTCATACATTTTTTTTTGGATATTATATGTAATGCGCCATCGAAGACAGTTTTGTGTTCATATATTTTGTCTAATAAACAATTTAGTATTTACTACGTGGTTCCATTCCTGCCAAATTCTGGTTTATAACAAGGTAACTGAGTTTTACCTAATAAACAAGTTATTGACATTTTAACAATGTGTATTTAAAATATAAATAAAGTCAATGCATTTACTGATTTGTTATGGTAAGTTAGGTACGTACGTCTATTCTACAACGAAATATGTTTTTATTGAAAGTATTTTTCCTTCGAAAAAGGTCAAACTATTGAGTAATTATATATGGAAAAAGCGTTACTTGCTGTTAAATCATGTGAAGACCATCTTTGATAGTTCACCATCAAGCGTTGTTTATTGTTCAGTAGTAAAATAGTCAATGTAGTAGTTCAGTATTGATTTTTCGGAGAGGTAGCAGTAACTTTCGTTACTTTTAATTACGTTTAATTATTCTTTAAGTTTTTTTGTGAATTTAATTATTTTATTACTACTTTATTTGACAATCTTCCTATGGTGTGGTGTAAGAAATTGACAGTCAGTGTTATAAGGTTGTTAACATATATATTTTTTTTATTTTAGAACTCGATTGAAACTGTAAATGACGAAAACTTTAGGTTACAATGTGCAATCCCATCAAAAAGTGGGGGGTAACGCATTTTTTAAAATTATTGGAATATCTATATTTGCTTAAAATCTCATATATTTTCTTTATTTCAATATGTTTGTCAATATGACATGAACGATTTGAACGGACGTCAATAATGTTCAAAATTTGATGAAATAGGGTCGAATTTCGGCCACTGGGCGACCACTAGCATATGTAATAGAGATTGAGAAAAACGTTCGATGAAGAATTGTGAATAAAAAAATTATTCACGTTAGGTACCACATCTAGCGGCTACAGAACAATTGGTGAAGAAAAATATTTACAATGAATAGTAGTTATAAAAATTTTTGCTTTTTCTTATTCAATATTGTAGACTTAACCTATACCAATTTTAAATGTTAGAAAAAGGCATGTTAGGCTAAGGCTAGACTGGCGGGATTTCACGTTGCGTTTTCTACGTTCCTTTTCGAGTTCTCACATAGTAGGCCACACCAACAGTTTTTCACGCGCTTGAAATCCAGCTCTACACTGGCCATACACGCCGGTTGCAGTCATTCGCGTGTTTCTGTTTGGTCGAGCTCCATGACGAAATGAATACGCGTTCTTTTCTACCAGTGTGGCCACTCAACAGCGTGAAATAACGCAGAAAAATGGAACCGATCCTATCTTTCGACGGCTGACCTTGAAGATGAGCCGGACACTTGACCGTTGGGTGGAAATTCACGCCGCGACTGGCCTCGTCGATTTGAAATAGTACGGCCTATTGTGTTTGTTTTTTTTTACCGAAACATAATTTATTAATAGTGTTTGTGACAGAATACTTCATTTTCTTGACCAACTATCACACAGTAGCGGATTCCATAATCGACATTTCTAAAATTTTGAACTTTTGACGTCTGATTCATTTTACCCTCTTATGTCTATTTACCCTATTTTCTATTTCTCGTTCTTCGATTTGCATATGTATTTTCACTGGGTTTAAATTACCAGGTTACCAAACCCACTTTGAATGTTTTCTTTTTCCGGAAATTTGTGGTATTTTTTTTCTGTGCATTATACACTGAGTTCTGTATTAAAAAAAAAACTCAAAACATGGACATGTTCTGACTAGATGCAAAATTAACAAAATAATACTGTGCTAATATTTTAACGCTGCTACACCACAGCAACTGCTGTACCAATACAAAAGTTTTTTCAAACCAAGATTGTAAGAACTGTTTTTTATTAATCTTTCTCAAATAAAATAAAAAACAATGTTCGGATTATATGATACTGAAACTAAAGAAATAAATTTATTGTAAGTTATAAAATAACAACTGAAACTTGTATCATGTCTGCGCATAAAGAGATACTTTTTCATTTGTATTTTTCAGCGAAAAATATACGTAAAGATCGCGGTCATCATAAACTACAGAGAACGTTACCATGAAATGTGATTTTTACAACCTATTGTTTCTTCGGTATTATAGGGAATTAAAACATCATTAAACTGCGAACCAAGTCGGGTTATAACCAATGGCAATTTCGTTTGTAACTCAAAGGAAAACAAAGACTCAATACCATTACTGTCTGTACACAATAAATATTGGCGATATTTAAAGTACTTTTGTTGAACATAAATCAGTGTTACATATTTTTCCTGATAAAAGATGCGTGAAAAGAATGTGCCTTTAAAAAACATCTTAAACAACTTTAAGGTCTCTAGTTTATATACGTGTTATATCATTTTACTCCACGAGATATATCTATTAAACTATTCCATTTATAATTTTAATTTTTAATAATGATGTGAATTTGGGTTTTGTATTTTTTTGAGAATCCATTAAATAATATCTTATTTTGTTGTAGGTACCAAAAATAAAAAGAAAAATAATAATAGTAAACAATATAAAAATTTAAGTATTAGAATTTCGTTTTGATCATCCCTGTTTGGGTATATCAGTGTATTTATGAAAGATAATTCCTAAAGAGTGGTAGTTATTAGAACCAGCGAATTCTGAATATTGTTTACCTGATGCTACAAAAATGTCAAGAAACAAGCATCTGATGTTCCTAACAGTACCAACGTTCATTTTTTTACTTTTTCAATTTTTACATGCTACAGATTCTTATCTTCATTCTTACTTCTAACGGTTCCGTATATACAATATATGGATACCCTTATCATCACTGCGGATTTCTGCCTCTGTCACATCACAGCAATTTTCTCCCAAAACTACTGGACGGAAGAGGTTGAAATTTGGTATCAATGTATAGTTTGGTGACCCGATCAGGAGTACATATCGTAAGTGAAGAAATTTTGATTTTAAGGGTACTTCTGGGAGGAAAACTAAGAAATCGACCGGTCCCCCCCCTTGGTCTCCAAAACTACTGAGCCTAAAATTTTGAAAAAATGGGAAATATAGAACGTTGCGCGAACTTTACAGGAAAAATAAGGAGAAACCATTAATATTAATTTTGGGGGGCAAATTATAGAATTAAACGAAAATTTAAAAATATATTAAACGCATCATGTAATATATCAAAAAAAGCTCCCATTCTGAGGAACACAAATATATATTTTTCATATTTAAAAACAATTTTGTTAAAAAGTATTAACGAAAATATACCAAAATTTACCCTCCCCCTTATATCCGAAACCAAGAGCTGTAAATTTAAAAAAAAAATAGAGGTATAGCGCCTCACCTGAACTTTACTGGAAAAATAAGGAGAAACCCCTAATATTCATTTTGGAGGGCAAATTACAGAATTAAATGGAAAATAAAAAATTATAATTGATTCTAACGGATCAAGTAATATATCAAATCAAAGGGCTCATTATGACAAATACTAACATATTTTTTTAATTTTATTTTAAATAATATTTTAAAATATATTGAGAAAATATATTTAAAAAATCACCCATTCCCCCTTTTCCCGAAACTATATATAAGACCTACATTTTTTTGTTTACAGGAAAATTACGAAGAAATCCCTAATATTAATATTGGCGGCCAAATTATAGAATTAAACGGAAAATAAAAAAATATCTTTTTAACGCATCATGCAATACATCAGATGAAACGGGTTATTATGAGGAATACAAATATGTATTTTCGTATTTTTTAAATTAATTGTTTACAAATATTAAATAAAGATATAAAAAATTCTCATTTCTCGCTTTATTTCCGAAACCATACTACCTAAAATTTTGAAAATAATTAGGGGTACTGGGGCTCACTTGAAATTTATAAGAAAAATTATTAGAAAACCCCATAGTAATTTTAGGGACAAATTATAAAATTAAATGGAAAATAAAAATTCTCTTATGTGAACTACAAATATATCATATTTTTAAATCATTTGTTTAAAGGATATTAACAAAAATATTAAACATCGACTTAATTCCCACTTTAGAAACTATACTAATTAAATTTTGAAAAATATATTTTATTTGTATTTTTAAATAATTTGAATAACAGATTTAATAATTTATACTTTAAAACTTGACCTATCTTTCTCAATATCTTCCACTCTACGGAGCCTCAAAATTCAGGTTTCCCTAAAAGTTTATTAGTAAAATAAAACTCTAATGTTAATTTTTGGGGTCCAAATTTGAAAATTAAATACATATGTATTCTTATAAAAATCAAGCGAATCATGAAGCAGATATAATAAAAAGTCTATGTGAGAAAAATGAAAGTGTATATTTTTTATAAATTTAAAACGCTTCCTTTAAAGATATTATGGTAAATATAAGAAAATGCACTCATTCCCTGCTTGTCTGAATCTGGAATATTAGAATCTTGAAGGTGGTACCCTTAGTATGCGAGTCCAACTTGCACTTGACCAAATTATTTAAATATAATTTCAGTTCGACCTATCATAATGTTTCACCGATAGTAACATTTTTGTTATATGTTGTTGTTTTGTGACGGGTGGGCACTCAGATAACAATGCCGACAAAAAGCTTTGTCCTAAACGTATTCATTTCCACAACGAAAAATCCTTTCCTACTATTTTACATCCAAATTCACATACCCGCCTGGCAAAGTTGATGATGTAATTGCTAAATGTGCCTGATGAAAACAACAATCTCAAAAAGGTCTTAAGTCCTCGGCGGTAGGAGTTTTGATGTTTGGTGTTCAAGGTCGTGGTCAGAAGAGAAAACAACATCAGAGAAAAACCACACTGCCAATTAGAATATTGAAGGCGGCATCGATGAACTTAAACAAGAATTGAATAGGGTAAAATTAGATATTCACGCAGCATTAATGTAAGGGAGTACAGTCAGTTTTATGAACCAACAATGAACTCATACAGAAGAAGACATAGAAACCTTTTATAATACACCACACACAAAGACAACACTATTCACGCTCTTATAATAGAAGACATCAACACAAGAAATGAAAATCTGGTCTCGTGTTTATTCTCCTTTGGTTTCTCCTACATACGTTATGTACCAGAATATCATACACTTCTCGTTGCTCTAAACGTCTTAGAAATAGTGTGAACATTGTGCCTACGTAGAATTGTAGCAACGTTGTTCGTAGTATCCTTAATAGAGTATTGTTGTGAAGTTTAGTTTGTCTTTGAGTCAATTTTGTTTATAAATCAATTCTTAGACTAGCCATTTCCGGTAAGTAGTACCCTTGGCAGTTAGTCTGTGTGTTATTAACGATAGCTGTGACTGAATTGGATGGCCATGAGAATTAATATGGAAGTAAGTAATGGTCGTGTCTTTCTTCTTCATTAACAGATCAAGAAACGGAAAAAACATTGTTAGGCTGTAATATTTTCATCTCATTTTGTGTTGGAAACGCTTTAAGTGAACTAAAAATGTGTTCAGGTAGCCTGTTGTTAAGTCAACAAGAAGTAAAGGTACGATTTGACTCGTGTATGTGGTTCAACAAATTCAATACTTCATCGCATACAAGACACTTCAGCTGTAAAACTGCAATGGTTGTGTTTTCCTGGTAGCATTTTGGCCCCGTATTAATTTATTTGTATGCTGGAACAGTGTTTGCATTTTTTTTTCAAAGCGTTGGTAACACTTTGTAAATAATGAAATATCATCCGTATATTACAAAAAATACTGAAAATGTTTTTTACTATTTATTATCTTTATAATTACTTTTTTTCGGGCAAATTCTCAGCAAATTATCTATTTTCAAATAAATGCGTGCATTCTTTGAAGTCTTATTCATTATTTAATTTTGCATTTAACTCATTTGATTAAAATATTTTAAAAAGTATTGTATATTTAAATGACATCAAATTAGATAAAGGAGTTTATTAATATTTACAACGTTCCTTATATAGATACAAAAAACAAAAATGCACCATCTCATGTTTAACATATGTCTTATTCAGTGTACCCCTCAGCTAATTTTATTAATATTCTGGTATTTGATAGCTTTGACCAAGAGGATCAAAAGTTTCTATGAACACAAAATCTGAAAGGTCTTTTTCGACGTACAAACCCTTAAAGTTGAACTTATTTACCCCTTGCATTCAACAGGAAGAAAGTGATTTTCTGTTTGATTTTTGGAACTTCTATATGCGTGTATAAGATATTAATCGATCAAAAATCTAAAAGTCTCTTATTTATCTTATTTACAACCTAGAGTGCACCAATGCTGAATAGAAAGGAAGTGGCTTTCACCCAATTTTCTCATTTAATAGTGTCAAACGCGTAGATTAAAAGTTACTATGGGCACAAATTCGGTTTATAACGCCAAAAATGTGAATTTTTACCCTCTGAACCATAATTGCTGTATTCTTGCTAAGCAGTGCAAGGGAGGACAATTCCATCTTAATGGGGTGTAAACCGAAAATAAAATAGACTTTTAGATCCTTAAAACTTATGATCCACTAATTCATAACAATTAAGCATCACAGCTAAGAAAAAAACGAAATCACTATCTTGTTATGTAACGCAATGACTAAAAATAATTTGGTCAAGTGCGAGTTGGACTAGTCTACTCGTACTAAGAGTTCCGTACTACTTTTGAAATTTATTATAATGTGGGTAAATCATAATATACATTTTTTTAATTTTCCAATTTCGAACAACCAGGGATTTAGTCTAGTTTCTTATTTTTCCTTAATACATTTTCATAAAAATATGGACTATTACTTCTCACAAAGAGCATTTTGATTTATTGTTCTACATGATGCGCTTGATTTTTCTATAATTTTATTAATATTTTTGAACATGATATATTTGTATGCGCGCACCTTTATGAATAATTCAATCACAAAGCAGCCATTAGTCGAAGACACCATCTTAGTCTTCATAAAAGACAAAGCAATGCTTTTCTATAGTGCGGAATGTGAGATATTTCTAATTTAGTCATGAGATTTCCTTCTTTAACCTTGAAGATAAAAGTTCAGAAGTTTCTTAGAAAATGATCTCTCATCAAATCATATAGGTCTGTGTGATTGAGTAATCCATGTCCTTCTTCGTCAATGTTGCTAATCTGCTGACCAGACTCAACGCCGTGAAGTTCGTTAGGTCTACACAATTGTGGTTCCAATGTAGTAGATGAATTCAGCACAGATCTGACATTAGATGTTATCCTAATATAAATCCACATTTTTACGGTTCATTCCAGTAATTTGCACGACACGCGCTGTTCACGCTAGATCATTGGAGTTTTTTACTTAAGATATTTTCTTCTGAAAGTTAAGTTATTATTTCTTTAAAGTGTACATTTTCTATGCTGTTCTCCCGATTAAAAAAATTGACCTTGAAAGACACTTGCTAGCCAATCACCAAAGCTTCCATTTTATCACCTACAATTGGATTAGACAGTTTTGTCAAAATGCTCAAAGTTTTCAAGTTAATATGGTGCCTGGATATACCGCAAAAGGTCTAATTTCAAACCTTATGAACCTGAATCTCAAAACTGGTCGTTTTTACACTTTGTACACAGGGAACTTTTGATCAGGACGTGATGAAGTATAACATACCAAAAGTGCAGCTAATTTGACCGGGAACCAAAACAAATCCATTATGTACGCTTTTGCAGGTCACTCTCCGAGTGTCACCTGCCCTATACCATCATGAGTGATCAATACCAGTTTACTCCTATCCCATTTTCAAAGGTGTCACAAAAGCTTCATAAATGGTTAACTTATATGTTTTCTAACCCCCATCAGTGCAAGATTTATGTATGATATTTACTAAAATTGTATCCCTCAATATTCAACTAAATGAAATTTAATTTATACTCATAATACTAAGTCGTTTTCTGTATTACGTAATTATTAACCTACCCCCAATTTTCATTAGGACCAAAGCAGCGTTTTCACGAATAAAATAACAAAAGTTCATCTTACATAAATCTTCCAGGTTAATAACCTTACAAGGAGTTGAACTTCGACATTCTTTAGTATTGTAAAGAGTGTGAGAGAAATTACAAAGAGGAAAACTTCGCGAAAACGAAAATTTTATTACAGGTGAAGGGTTGTTATGGCACCTAAGAACGCTTTCATTAGTATTAGGCGCAACTTGCTTGCACCAGAGCTTGGTATTATAAAAACGTTTTTGGAACGTAATTTATGTTGAACATAAAACTCGAGAGGGGACATATCACATTAAGGGATCTCTACGTTTACTTCTAACGTTATTTCAGCGATCTATTTATGACGAGTTTTCTTGAACATGATTTAGGGGTTTGAGAATATGTGTATAAGGTACAAAGATTAATATTTTGTGGAAATATATGAATGTAGGATACTTTAAAAACATTTTAAACCGACAGATACGTTTTCCCAACTGCACTTAAGAATACGTTATTTATAAGTATTAGCCTAAAAAATGCTGTAATTTCTTAAATTAAAAGTTCTGAAAAATATTGAATTCAAAATAATAATTGAAATTGTGAAATACTATTGTCATACCCAGCATAAAACTATCTAGCTACTCATGACAAGGTACACTTTTTATTAAATCTTATCAAACAGGACAATGAGTGCACCTTGACAAGCAGAGCTCAACTTAAATTTGAGGGTGCTAAAATTGTTACCTGTCGAATCTGTAAATCTAAGAATACCAATCTATCCTGCTTAGAGTGAGCCAATATCGTTTTCAGGGTTCCGAATATACAATATACGGATACCCTTATAATATCACTCCGGATTTCTGCCTCTTTCACATCACAGCAATTTTCTCCTTAACTACTGGACGGAAGAGGTTGAAATTTGGTACCAATGTAAAGTTTGGTGACCCAATCTGGAGTACATATAGTAAAAGAAGAAATTTTGATTTTAGGGGTACTTCTGGGGGGAAAAACTAAAAAAATCGACCGTCCCCCCCTGATCTCCGAAACTACTGAGCCTAAAATTTTGAAAAAAATAGGAAATATAGAGCGTTGCCCAAACTTTACAGGAAAATTAAGGAGAAACCATTAATGTTAATTTTGGGGGGCAAATTATAGAATTAAATAAAAATTAAAAAATAAAAACTTTTTCAACCCATTCTGAGGAACACAAATATATTTTTTTCATATTAAAAAAAATAGTTAAAAAGATATTAAAGAAAATATACCGAAATTTACCCATCCCCCCCCCCTTATCTGCGAAACTATGACACGTAAAGTTTTGAAAAAAAAAAAAGTTATAGGGTCTGACCTGAAGTTTACTGGAAAAATAAGGAGAAACCCTTACTTTTAATTTGGGGGGCAAATTACAGAATTAAATGGAAAGTATAAAATTAAAATTGTTTCTAACGCATCATGTTATATATCAAATGAAAGGGCTCATTATGACGAAAAGAAATATATTTTATCATATTTTTAAAAGAAATTAATTAAAAGATATTAACAAAAAATATAAAAAATTTCCCATCCCATCCCTTATCTCCGAAACCATAAGCTGTAAAATTTGAAAAAAAAGCTCCTCACCTGAACTTTAATGGAAAAATAAGGAGAAACTCCTAATATTCATTTTGGGGGCCAAATTATAGAATTAAATGAAAAATAAAAAATTAAACTTGTTTCTAACGGATCATGTAATATATCAAATCACAGGGCTAATTATGACGAATACTAATGTATTTTTTTAATTATTTTAAAATGAATATTTTAAAATATATTAAAAAATTATTTTAAAAAATTACTCATTCCCCCATTCCCCCTTTATTCCCAAACTATAAGACCCTAAGTTTTTTTGTTTATAGGAAAAATACGAAGATATCTCTAATATTAATATTGGAGGCCAAATTATAGAATTAAACGGCAAATAAAAACATATTTTTTAACGCATTATGCAATACGTCAAATGCAAGGGCTCATTATGAGGAATACAAATATATATTTTTCATATTTTTCAAATTAATTGTTTTCAAGATATTAACATAAAGATATAAAAAATCAGTTCTGGCTTTATTTCCGAATCCATACTACCTAAAATTTTAAAAATAATCAAAGGTACTGGGGCTCACTTGAAATTTATAAGAAAAATTATTAGAAAACCCCCAAAATATAATAAAAATGGAAAATAAAAATTCAATTTTCAAACGCATCATCTAATATATTAGATAAAAGGCTCTATCTAATATTTTATTATATTTTGGGGGTTTCTAATAATTTTTCTTATAAATTTCAAGTGAGCCCCAGTACCTTTGATTATTTTAAAATTTTAGGTAGTATGGATTCGGAAATAAAGCCAGAACTGATTTCTTATATCTTTATGTTAATATCTTGAAAACAATTAATTTGAAAAATATGAAAAATATATATTTGTATTCCTCATAATGAGCCCTTGCATTTGACGTATTGCATGCGTAAAATGTTTTTAAAAAATATGTTTTTATTTGCCGTTTAATTCTATAATTTGGCCTCCAATATTAATATTAGAGATATCTTCGTATTTTTCCTATAAACAAAAAAACTTAGGGTCTTATAGTTTGGGGAATAAAGGGGGGAATGGGGGAATGAGTAATTTTTTAAAATAATTTTTTAATATATTTTAAAATATTCATTTTAAAATAATTAAAAAATACATTAGTATTCGTCATAATTAGCCCTGTGATTTGATATATTACATGATCTGCTAGAAACAAGTTTAATTTTTATTTTATTATTTATATTTTCATATTTTTCAAAATTAATTGTTTTCAAGATATTAACATAAAGATATAAAAAATCAGTTCTGGCTTAATTTCCGAATCCATACTACTAAAATTTTAAAAATAATCAAAGGTACTGGGGCTCACTTGAAATTTATAAGAAAAATTATTAGAAAACCCCCAAAATATAATAAAAATGGAAAATAAAAATTCAATTTTCAAACGCATCATCTAATATATTAGATAAAAGGCTCATTATGTGAATTGCAGATATATCATATTTTTAAATTAATTGTTTAAAAGATATTAACAAAAATATTAAACATCGACTTAGTTCCCACTTTAGAAACTACACTATTTAAATTTTGAAAAATATATTTTATTTATATTTTTAAATAATTTGCGTAACAGATTTAATAATTTATAATTTGAGTAGATTATAAAAGGCTTCCCTGTTTATTAGTAAAATAAAACTGTTAATGTTAATTTTTGGGGGCCAAATTAGAATATTAAATACATATTCATCAAGCGAAACCTGAAGCAGATAAAATAAAAAGTCTATGTGTGGAAAATTAAAGTGTATATTTTTTATAAATTTAAAACGCTTCCTTTAAAAGATATTAGGGTAAATATAAGAAAATACACTCATTCCCTGCTTGTCTGAAACTTGAATATTAGAACCTTGAAGGTGGTACGGAACCCTTAGTATGCGATTCCAACTCTCACCAAATTATTTTAATCGGTAATTTAAACACTTTTCGTCTGATGTTTTTAATTTAGAAGTTGTCGTAAACGTAGGATCAGACTGGAAAGCATAATTATTTATGGCGTTGCTGAAAATATAATCGATGTAATTGATCTGGACGATGAAAATAGAAAAAAAAAAATATGTCCGTGAAAATTCTCGTGTCTAAATTAAATTAAAATCATGATACATTATGTAACGGCACTACTCAAAAACAGAATAAATATGATAGGTAAGATTCCCGGTTGTTAGTTGAGGATTGCTCGCCAGATTTTGTTTCATGTTTATATAGTATATTACACTAAATCCTCAAACAGGAATTTTTCTCTCTCAGGAATATGTATGAAACACGTAATACAAACCTAACAAAGTACAGGTATAAACATTATACGCAGTTTTATCCAAAAAAGATACACGATCATCAATTTATCTCTTTTCACCCAGTTCAGAATAGCAGTTACGACTCTAAAAGTCTATTATATGTTGTATATACTGACTTTACCGCTTCTGATGTACTAAGCTATCCAACTGCACTTCAAATGTCACTTTCCCGTTTAAGTAACTGGCTGGGGCATGTTTCATAATCAACTTGTAACTTGTAGAATTTGCAACAATTTGCAAAATTATTTTACAGGTTACAACTCCTAAAATCCAAAATATTAGTATTCGAAATGTGCACGAGAGTAGCACAGAGCATATGTTAAATAATGATGCTTATACAAGACAATAAATAATAAATAATGTAGATGAAGTTGAAAATCCTAACTAGAAAAACGGAAATAAAAACAGGTTTTGAAAATATCCGTAAAAAGTTTTCAGTATGAAACAAAAACTACAAGTGCAAGTATTTTGTAACTTGTAACTTGTATTTTTTTACTAATAATATTAGTGTGATGATTATGAAACAGGTGCCTGGTGGATGTATTGTTTAAACTTCATATAACGATTATAAAGCAAACTTTTTTGTCATTTATGGCGTACCGCAGGGCTCCCAAATTGGTCCTCTCAGATTTTTAAATTCAATAATCAATTAGAAAAAATCATGGTCCTCCTAGTCAGTTGGTTAACCAACCACTTTCTGTAAAATACAAAATTCGCAAATTCGCCAAAAATCCTGTAACTTGGCCTACGAATAAGGACCGTTTGGGAAAAAAAACAACTACAGCAACGAAAACCGCAGAATCCAAAACAAAGAAAAAAGGGCAAGGGATGCAGAATGTCAGAAAATAGGTACACATATAGTGGAAAATATTGGAAATGATAACGGATGCAAGTCAATCGATGTTTGCCAACAACACGCATATCTATAAACTGTCCGAAAGTAAGAGAAACCTAAGACCAGTAATCGACCATACAGATTTGAATCGAAATAAACCAACGAAATCAAATAAAAAACGACGCCACATTAAACATATGGTACAACATAATAAATGTTAGCGAGTTTTAAGAACGAAGGTACACGAATAATATGTAATCAGGTAGACCAACTAGTCCCACAAGAATACAGACATGAAATAACTGAAACTATAAATAAACTGTTAATGGAAAGCATGTACCAAGCAGGAGAAGAACAATTTGGTGGAACGACAAACTAGAGATGAAAGAACAGAAACAACAGCTATATCACAGATGTTCACACACTAAAGAGAACAAGATAAAAAAGAATATAAAGAATCTCTGACTAGGTTTATATCCGCTGTGGTAGAAACGAAGGACCAGGGATGGGATAGCAAATGTCATGAATTAGATAGTAACTGATGAGGCCGACAATCCAGAGAATAGTAATTAAAAAAAACATTGGAATTGGATGCAAGGAAGAATTAACAACAAATCTTATACCGGCAGAAAAATGACACATCTTTGTTGTAGAACATAGTCCCGATAAATACATGACCTCTTGATCGAATACAAATCTATGGAGAACCATTAACTTTGAAAGAACGAAAAAGGCACAGCTAATAAATCGCCGTGCCACTGATCCAGAACGGATTCCTTCAGAGTTTTCGGAAACGATCAGTCACCATTTACTATTTTTCTATTTTATTTTATAGAAATTATATGTATCATTATATGGCTAATTTACATTAGATTGTTTTAACTTTAGGTAATTGTGATTTACATCTATTGTGCAATAAATTGCTGTACCCATAAACTATCTGCCTATAACTATACTAAAGTTCATTAAATTTTACCAATTTGTTGCAATACTTGTTATCATAAACTTCACATCAGTAATAACTTCACATCAGTAATATATTATTATTGTTGGTAACAATGTGTATTTTCAAACAAAAACATTAGTTACATCCTCTTTCAAATATAAAATCTTTTCAAATGCAACATAAGCTGCCTTCTTTTTGAGGCAAGGCAACTCATTAGTTACGCTCACTTCGAAAAGCTTTTCTGAAAATAATTTGTAATATGACGATGTTTAGTAGAGCGATACATTTATAATAGATGTATAGCATTAAATCGATTCTAGATTAGGCCTCATTGTGATTTCTATCCCTTAATATAGCTATTCCGTTTTCAAGGTTAGTTAAGTTAAAAATATATATATATATATAGATATAAAAGCCAAGGATATTGCGTCATAGCTGTCCTTCATAAAGCAAAAATTCTTGATCTCATTCTTTACAGTTATAACTTTCGTAGTTTGTTAAATTTAATTGTAGTGCCACTAAGTAAAAAAAAATTAATTTTGCCTGGTATAAGTTATCAATACTTTCTAATTAATATATATGGTAATATATCGTAATTTCGTAAACCTACGAATTTTTTTCATGTGACTTCTACCCTAGGAATCACAGGGAAATGGCGTTACACACAGTGCGACTCCCGATTTGGAGTCTCTGTGAGCTACATTTTCTTGAAACTCCTGCATGTCGAAATTCATTTTGCGATAAAATAATATATATGGAGTTGATATATTTTCTTCACTTTTAGCATTTTACTTAAAGCTAGCTAGGGGAACAGAAACATTTTAAATTATTCTCAAACCGTGCTAATTTCCGTAATACGTAGTATAAGGTTACTAAATGGCATGCTTTAATATGACTTGTCTCACAAAATAATGGAAAAGTCACATTCTCGATAGAAGTGTTATCAAGAAAAAGACCTGCCTGTATTTGTCTTGTTAAAACGAGCGATCAAAACCAGAAATAAGCTAGGTAAGATTACTATCTACGTCCCTCTGCTGGTACCCTTGCTAAGGGTAACAAATCACTACCGCGGAGAAACGCCAAGAACTTCACCTTTTCGGAACCACCAGAAAGGACACTCATCAATTCACACTCATAGCGTCTATTCTGAAGTGGTGTGTTTAAAAGGTGCTTCGAAATGGGATGGTGGCTTTAGGTTTTAGCTCACTAAGACATGTACAAAAGTAACAAATAAATTACCAAGAAGCAGGATGCAAAATAATTAACTCACAGTGGAATTCCAGAACTCAGCTAGTGGGAGCACCATCAGATAGTGGCAGCCACTCTTTTGAAATTAATTACCGAAATCCAGCTAATAAAACATAGACAACAAAAAACAAAGAACTAATTGAAGAATTTGAAAAAATAACAGGGAACTCATAATAATCAAAATTAAGAAATTGGAAATTATAACGCGGGCTCCGCAAATGTACTGTAATTGTTTTCAACAAACGGGTAAAACAACATCTAGAGTATCAGTATTAACGTAAACGAAAGAATTATAAAAATTATATTCGAGTGTACCGCCCAACTGAGGAGAGCCCCATAAAAGAGGCAGAACAATTTAGGGGTATATTACCCATGGCGATAAAAAAGTTGTAACCTCACTGGAACTCATTACCTTAGAATCCAAAAACAAGAATGTGTAGGATAACAACCGACAGTTGATCACTTCACAGAGGACATCATACACAAAAATCCTGACAGACAAAATAAACTATGCTAAATTAATTAACTCAATATAATAAACAACTTTATGCGGCAAATTACCATTGTTGATAATAATTGCTATTCTTTAACCGAATTAAAGAAAAGAAAGAGGAATTAATTCGGGTGTATTTATCGAAAACGGCATAATTTATTTGGACAGTTTGTGCTGTATTCTATAAAGGAGGATCCCGAAGTGATGAATTTGTTCCATAATATTGTTTTTAGTGATTAAAACTCAGGTTCTCATGCTAACTACGTTCAAAATTGATATCTTATAAAGTATGAGATGTCAAAATGCTGCAATGTAACCATTTCTGTTCAATATAGCATAATCTTAATTTCATTGGTATAGAAATTGGACTTTGCTCTTTCTAGATAGGTACACGAAACTCCGCTGATTCATGTCACAATTGCTCACGAATTAAGTACGGTACATTATTATTATTTGGCCAGAAAACTATTTAAATTAAGAATTAAATTACACTGGGATTAATATCTGAATCGTAACAAAAAAGTGAGACTTATTTCAATTTTCCCGATTTACAAGTACATTTACAACAATAAAACAAAGTGAGAGAACCAGAGGAAGGGTGTGACGAGTGATAGGAAGCATATTTCGTAAGAAGCTTTCGACTCCTGCTTTGGAGCCATTATGAAGAGACAAAAAGTGAAAAAGGGTTTCAGAGTCTAGATCGAACTTAGGGCCTGAAACTCTTTTTCATTTTTTGTCTCTTGACAATTATAGTATCAACATCTGTAATGTGGCCTCTTCCATTCAAAAATAATTTTTGTGCCATTCTTGCCTTCTATCCCAGCTGTTTTAATAAGTTCAGTTGTATGGTAGTTGTTATCTGCGTCGGTTTTCAATTCATCTAGGAAGTATTTGCTTATCAGGTCGACTACTAATAGGCTATACCTTTCTAGGCGCCCATTACTTTTTCTGATGACTCAAATTGTAATCATAAAGACACACTACAGCAGCACAAACAAACTTAAAATGTCATTTAATGAAATCTGTTGTAACATTCCCATTATATATTTGATAAAATCTTTTATAAAACATTTTATTAAAGCTCTTTGACAAAGTAATACCGGCCTAATTGTAGTTAATAACACATAAATTGCAAATAGATTTGGGACAGTACAGTGAAGTGAAGTAAAAATGAAGTTCTGAAGTCAGCTGTGAGAAATAAGAATATTCGGAAAAAACAACTAAAACCGTTTTAATTTTTTTACATTGCTGTAATATTAAACACATTTTGTCTCAAGTATATCGAAAATTACTCCAGAATCAATGAAAATTTGGGATGATATGGAAAACTTCCAAGCGTATACAGGTACCACCTGATCTATAACAGCATTCGAAAGTTAATTAGCATAAATAGTTTCACGAAATTACAATTTTTAAAGACCTAGTACATTTATTGGAATATGTGGTTCTTTCCGTATTTCAAACTTATTATCCACAATTTGGAAGAAAAGTTCAACAAAAACGTATTTAACGATTAAGTTAAAGGTATTTTTTTGTTAAAAGAGCAGTTTAAGGTTATAGTCATATTAATGCAATACATGTTGATTGAGTTGTCACTCAAACATTTGTCTCTAATTTATAAAACTTTCGTGATTCAGCTCTACGTTGTCAGCACATGCTCTAAACATTGCATAAAAGCTTACACATTTACATGGTCATTCCCCGGGGATGTGTTGTATGTTCATCTTTTTAGTTTCACAACCGCGCTTTCAACTTATTAGCATGGAGATACAGAGCTACCATGTGACACGTTAGTCTAATTCATTCATTTTGTATGCTTGCTAATTTTAACTTACAAATGACGCTATTCTTATTGTTCCAGTTTAGTAGATACCGACAATCTAACCTCACTTAGCTCGTTTAAGCGATTCAAGGAAAAAACAATCTCCAGATAATTGTCCACGCTCGAGCTCGACTTTACATCATTATACCGAAGAAATATTTGGGAATGATCCACGAAAATTAATTTAATGATTATAGAAAATTGTTCAAATGTCACCCAGAAGTGAACAATACAAGAGTTTTTTCTATTATGTAATTAAAATATAGATTAATTTTGAGATTTATCGTCCGGTTAAAAATAGTAAAGTTCTTAATGACACATATTGACATGATATTTGATCCCATGGTATAAATGATATTATTATGTACAATACGTATAAAGAAGAAATTAAGACATTTTATTTTGAAGTAAAAATGGGAAGGACCTCAATTTTACGATCTAACGTTAATATCTGATATTCTAAAGATCTAAAGATATGTGAGGGCTGTGATTCCTCCCTGAGATTAACAACGGAAAGCAGTCTTGCCACACACACATTGCAGCTGCAGCAACCGTCAAATTTAATAACAATATTTGCTAGTTAGTAAAAAGATATCACTCTACCTCTAGCATATCATGATATGTAAACTAGGTACTCTACCAATTTTGCAGATTTCAAGACTATCAAATCTCTCTGAAGGCCTGTAAAATTTGTGAAGCTATTGAATTAGAGAAACTGTTCCTTTATCTTAACCGAAGCCAATATAACACTCCCATACCAAGCGTATGGAGATCAACAATAGCCAGATTAAAGCAATCTGACAAACCTACCACCAACAAAACAATAAAACAGTGAGACGATCATGTGACATCCCTACTCACTCGACAGGAGACACGTAGCCATATACAGGGCACGGCAGATAAACAGTCGGTTGCGCGGATCAGGAGAACTTCAGGTAAACAAAATTTCCGTGGGTTTTTCGAATGAAGAACTATTTGTTGAAATTAGTGGCACACTCTACTCACTTCCGGTTATACTGGTTATACAATTTTATGAATATTTACTTATATTATTTATTTTGTAAAATAATTTTTTATGTCGTAATGACTTCCATATTTCAGAAGGTAAATAATTTACCATAAGACAATACAAAAATTTGGAACAAGAAAGACAAATGCAAAAAATGTTCCAAATGGTGTCCTTGAATCGAACATTTCTGAAGTTTAAATAAAATTATTATTAGGAGCTCCTGAAATTGACTCGCATTTAGTTGAAAGAAGAATGACAGTTATGACGGTTAAACAGTCCAATTTTCATAAATTTGGACTCATTATACCAAATTATCTTGATCTACAAAATCTTGACTATTAATTAAAATAAAATTACAAAATTCTACACGTCCTACAAAATCTCCTGATGTAAATGTTGACATATCCCTTGTCCCATGATATTATTTTAAAACCATGTGAATTAGTTTGCTAACTAGAAACCGGAATTCACATTCACAAAGGCTGTGTATACCCATAAGCTACTATTCAAAAGAAAAATACGTACTGTCAAAAAATGATAAAGGTGAAATTACCAGAAATCTGCATGGATATAAGGAACCCCAATGCAGATAAAAAGTAGATTATGCGTCAAGAATAATCAATCATATACAGTGTGTTCCATTTGAAAAAAAAGTATGTGAATATTTTATCTAATGACTTTATAATAAATTTGAGGGCATTCAGTATAATGAAAATGCTAATTTTAGAATTATACATTATACGATACAATGACATGTAGACCAAAAAGAAAAAATACATTGTTTCATTTGCAAATTAACAAAAGAGAATGAGCCGAGAAATACATGTGTAGAGTGTGGCAGGCTCATTGGAGAGTTGCCAAAAGTCTATCTGAGACTTGTCGACTAAATATTAATGTAGTGTCGTCACATAAAATTGTGAATTAACTAGTTACATTGGAATGATTCTTAGTATACATTGTGTATAATTGAGGCCTTAAAATGGATTCCTGGGGTATACCTTAAAACTTTTAGTGTTGACCCAGCGGAGAGTTTACCGTACTACATCTGTAAATGAGATATTTAACAATCACTTTTGCAGATTTCAGTATCGAATTATATAAATTATTTTTCAAATTGTTTTTCAGTTTATTCATTCATTTATTAGTATCGAACATGTTTATATTTCTTTTATAGACAATTTGATGTGTTTTGCCGTTCTAATTTATAAACGTTTCATTGACTTGTAAACATCCACTTCCATTTAGTGCCTGTTCAATACATTCTACGCTTTGTCATGAATTTTGCTCAACTGTCTGTATCTGCATTTCTTAGATTTTTTATTATTTTTTATACTTTTCAAAATGACCAATTAACTCCTGAAACTAGTCACACAATCTCACAGAAATATATTTTGGATCAGCATGATTACCTGTCACAAAGTAACAGGGTTGGCAATCTACTTTTGTTAAAATATAAGTTCCTCCGTTTCTTATTTAAGTTCAACTTCAATATTGATTATTTTACAGTGTAAGGGATCAAACTCAATTCGCTGGCTTTTGAAATATTAATATTCACCCTACTCCGTAGGGATCAGTCACAGAGTAAATGTACTGTTCATGACAAAGCAGGTTGGCATACAGAACTTTCAGTGAGTTCGATTAGTATCGTAGTAACTGTACAGACCGACAGCAGTAGCTACAAATTTGAACTCTCATGTACGAAGTATACCTATACGCCGATAATAAATTATATTCATCTTATTAACAGTTTTTAAGTTGACTAAAACAATTTTTATTTTAATAAGGAAAAAATGTAAGCACTAATATTTATTTATTTATTTATTTATTTATTCTCTTTACAAACACCAAATAGGTACTTACATGTGAAGGGTTAAACAGTACACAAGTATTTGACAATGTCACAGACATGCCAATATCATGAAGGGATTGCATCCTGATGCAGCAATAATATGCGCCTAAGCTCACCAAATTTGATGTTAAATAGGTCAGGAACTATGTTATTGGACAGCATATCATTGCAGACACTGAGTAAATAAGTGAAGGGCGAAGGACTTCCGTTGTTAATGTAGAAGAGATTAGATGAGAGTAGTCTTAAGCTAATTTTGGGGACCCTAAACTTAACGCTATTGATCAAGCCACAATCGAAATATTTTCTGTTATTTAGAATGTTAAATATAAAGATAACAGCATGGGTCTTTCTCCTCGTACTCAAAGAGCAGAGATGGAAGGTTGCCAACATTGATCTATAAGATACCATCAAGGGATATATGCCATTCTCTTTGATATAGAGATAGCGCAGAAAACGTTTTTGAACTTTTTCAATTTCGTTACTTTGGGTGTAACAATTTGGTGACCAAATGTTAGAGGCATACTCAAGGTGAGGCCTCACCATAGATGTATAAAGTCTTATGGTTGTTTTTACACTCAAATTTTGGCTATTACGTATGACAAATCCAAGAACTTTGTATGCTTTGTTTATCAGATAGTTGAAATGGGTATTGAATTTGAAGTTATCTTGAAAGACTACCCCCAGATCTTTAACCTCTTTACACCTCTTAACCTTACAATTTCCAATGTGATAGTCTTCCCTAGATACATTGACTTTTCGGGAGAAGGAAACAACACAACATTTTTGGGTATTAACAAACATTTTGTTTTCTCTAAACCAATTAAGCGCCAAATTTAAGTCGTTTTGAAGTGCAACAACATCATTTATGCCATTAATGGGTTTAAATAGTTTGAAATCATCAGCAAACAATAACCCAACGCAGGTCTTCAGGCTATCGGGTAAGTCATTGATAAAAATCAAAAACAAGAGAGGACCCAAGATGCTACCCTGGGGTACTCCTGAGGTGGCAATATAATGACGGGAGAAGACAGTACCTACCTTTACCCTTTGGGTTCGTGCGAGTAAGTATGAAGTTATGAATGACAATACTTCACTTGAAAAACCAAGAACCGACAGTTTTTTTATCAAGACACTGAAATCCACCTTATCATATGCATTCGCACAATCTGTGTATATGACATCCAGCTGTTGTTTGTTTAGAATTGCCTCCGATACATATTCAGAGAAGATACAGAGATTTGTAACTGTTGACTTGTTAGGAAGAAAACCATGTTGGTATTTTGAAATTTTGTCAGCTATGTGGGTAAGTATGAAGTTATATATAATTTTTTCAAATATTTTAGCTAAGCTGTTTAATAAACTGATAGGTCGATAGTCATGAATATTTTCCTTCCGCCCCTTTTTGAAGATTGGGGTTACAATTGCTTCTTTAAACTTATCAGGAAACCATCGCTGCTTTAGAGCTAGATTAAAGATATATTTTAGAGGAGTAACCAACAGATCGGCACACCCTTTATAGATATATGATGGTATATCATCAGGGCCAGTTGTTTTTTTGGGCTTCAAACTTTTTATGCTGGAAAGAATGTCATTATCAGTTATTTCAGGAAAACTAAAACCCCCTCTATAATAAGGATCTTGCTGATCGATCGTACTTGGTTCAAACACAGAATGAAAATATTGTGCAAAGGCATCTGCAATGCTTTGTTCATCGGTCAAGTTAACGTTATTCGAAGTCATCCTCCGTGGCACACCACCATCATGTGATTTGCCTCGAAAGAATGACCAGAAGGTACTGGGATCTCTATTGATATTATTGTCAATTGTCTTTTTATAATTTTCAAAATCTGTTCTGGTCTGTTTTTTAATATCACACCTCAATAACCTATACTCATTGACATTTGATAAGCTTGCCTTACCTCTCATTTTAAGAGCATGTAGGTGGTTTTTCTTTCTGATCATTTGCACTAAATTGAATGTGAACCAGGGAGGATACTTTCTAAACTTCGACGCGTTTTTCACTATGTACTTAGGAATAGATGCGTCCAAACATCTGTACAAGTTTGAGTAAAAGCTATTTACACTTTTATTAACATCATCACATGCTAGTACGTCTGACCAGTCACAATCGCTTAAAAGATTGAATAATAAGAGAAAATTGCCTTTAGCGAAATTGTATTTGTACTTTTTCGGGAAGGGACTCACTTTTATATAATATATAATATGTTCACATCATTCCGCTCCTCAAGACTAATGTGTATTGAAATTTGTCAAATTTTCTACAGGTTTTCTGTATAACAATATTAATTTATATAAAACACAGTATGTCATAGTTATTGCTAATAAAAAGCCCATCTACATTGTAACAAGAAAATACCCCGAAAATTCTTATTTATATTGCCAGCGCTAGAGATATTTAAAAGTTTTAAGTTTCTCTAGGTTGGTCGTACTGTCCTTAGTTATTATACCAAAAACGAGCGGGATCTGTCAACCAGTTTCTTAACAGCAGCTCTCACACCTCAATATATTTTTTTCCTTCTGTCAAAATTCTATTTATATTGTCAAGTTTAATATTCATGGATAATAGTTTTCCATTAATTTTTAAATTGTTATATATCATTGGTTATTAAATTTTTCATATTATGGTTCAAAAATTATGAAAATACAGGCTAATAAAAGTGGATTATATTTAAATTATAATATCATTTAAAATTAGATACTGATCAGCACTATTAGCATTATAGTCAGTCATCTACCGTTTGTGTTTTAGATTAAAAATATTTTGAGGTATACAACTTCAATATATTCATCTTCTAAATTTTATCAGCGATAAAACTTCAAATTTTGTACTGAACACACAGTTGTTCGTATGCGGGAAAGTTATCAAATAGCTTTGGAAATAAATACATCATTTAAGCGGAATTCAACCAAAATTGGATACGACGAATATTCTGCTCACCTAAACAAGCTTTATGAAGAGATATTACCTCTAGGATCGAAGGTGCGATTAATAAGATTAATCTTCTATGCAACATTATCGTAACTAACTGCAAGGTCTAAAACTGATACGTTACTGTACAATATCTATCTTGAACAACATAACATCATATTATTCCAAGAATTTATCGCCTTGTAATGCACTAAAACTGTTAATTGACGTCGTAGCTTTATCCAGTCTCAGTAGGATATGATGGAAGATATAAAAAGCAAAAAATTCAAACCGACTAACACAAAAATAGAATATTATTAAATATCCAAATGTTGATATAGTATGTATGAGTAGGTCACTCTATCAATTGTTTAATCATTAACAATAAGTCAGGCCTGGATTAAATTTAACTACAGTATTGGTAGTTGATACGTATGAAGCAGTATACTCATTGAACTAAGAGTTGCGCAAAAATATTTGGTATATTTATGACTAGATTTATACTGTTACGAGAATTCATCCGACAGCTGGCGCAATCGGCCATCAACAAATTCGTGGAAGGGCCATTATTCCGATACTTCTGGGAATCCGAAATGTTTCGTCTCTAAACAGGCCGACCGCTGCCGTTACTGGGAATTCCCTTAAAGCTTCCAGAACATGAAAGAGTTTCCCGATTGTTCGTGGACTTACCAGACAATTCGGAGAGAAATATATAAATATGAACAACTGGCGATAGGATGCATTCAGTTTTCGACGGTCGTATTGTAGCGTTAAGATAAAATGTAAATAGTTTCTGTGAACATAAATTGTGTTAAAGTAGTGGAAATAAATTAGAGTGAGTTGGACTGTGTTTTAAAATAAATCCAAAAACTGAACAGAACCCGTGTGTGAAAATAAAAACATTACAATACTTATGTTTTCTCTAAGATCAGTTTGAAATTCAGAATAAGTGAGTCGCTCGTGAGTAAAGTTATTAACTAAATAAAAGAGAGCACCAATATAAAATACTACTTGTCATTGTGGAAAAATATTATATTGGACGAAGTTAAATTGCATACGAGATAAAAATATAGCAAAAACCGAACTTTAAATTCCCATTGGAATGAGACTCTCTTATATGCTATATCTTGCGGCTTTGTACGGGTATCAGGGCATTATATACCTAGATTTTTTCACCTTCTAGCGGAAAAAGTGAGATTTGAAAAACATTAAAGTGAATTGAATTAAACGCCGCAAATAACTAGAACATGTCAAAACATCTTTATTCGTTACAAAAGAATTGACATCGATGATGTTTCATACAAATTGTTCTTGATAAATGGGTTAACCTAAACATCAGGATGAACATCTTTGGAAAAACAGATTAAACAAAAAATCTCACTAGAACTTACCTTTAAATGTGCTCTTCGTGGAAAGGCCACTTTGGGATCTATCTGAAAATTGTAAATATTCTAGATTAAGAACTACCGTCTGAATGGTGATTAACAAATATGAATATATTTAAATAATAAATAACATTCTTGTAGATTTTCAGATTAGGACTGCTCATGATATCTAGCACAAAAAACACAATAACATTTTTAACATTTTGAAAATATTATTTATTTTCTTGTCGGCATTTTGAGTTGTAAAATTCTCGCTTAACGTTAGTTGTTTTATCGGTATTCGGAATGGTTGGTCTTTAAAAAAAACATTATTAACCCCACTTTTCCTGTCTTGTAAAATTATTTTATGGTGGTATCCTAGGAACCGGTGAGATGCAAACTAGAAATCAAGAGGAAACTAATAAAAAAAATAATGAATTTTAATCACCTATGTATACACATATGCAAGGGGGTACAATTTCAATCAATCCGTTCAAGAAGCTCAAGTATCAGGATTAGTGCGGACATAATATGGAAGAGTAAATATATGAATGTAGACAGCAAAGGAAAATTTTATAAAACATTGATAAGACCAACAATAAGACTCGAGCCAAAACAAGTTGAACAAAACAATTAGTTTGTATAGTTGAAATAAAGACTTTAAGGGCCACACAGGAAATACCAAGCTGGACAGAATAAGACAACGCAACATAACTGACATCCCGAAATTTATAAAACAAAGAAGAATGTGCTGGAATGATGCAAGAGCTGATGATACTAGACCGACGAGATACACCATGACAAAAATTGGGAGCGTGAATAAAAGAAGAAGAAGAAACATTGTCGATCATATCTGCTTAGCACAAATGGAATAATTATGTAAAATTGAGAAACTAGCAAATTCTTCAATGTCAGTTTCGCTGAAGTTTTCCATAACCTAGAACAATACATATATCAAGTGGTGTCGCCTCAATGTTAAAGTAAAAAATACCGAACCAAGAAATTTACCAACCATCGGTCAGTGCGCATTAGAGAATCAACACCAGAAAACTATATACGACGCCTGAGTATGAAACAACTGTAGTATTTTATGATATATATATATATATATATATATATATATATATATATATATATATATATATATATATATATATATATATATATATATATATATATATATATATGTTATATAAGTTATTCCATTGACTTATATGAAACCACCTAGCAACAGTTCCCAAGCTGAGTCAGCTCAGGTTACCTTTAGACGACGTACATCCTCGAGAACTGCAAGCGCGGCGACAGCTTCGTCAGCGTTCTTAGCTTATAAATTATACATTTGCCTTGTTTCATTAGTCATTATTACTTACAGTTCTGTCTAGATTAGTTTAACACTCATTTTGTCTTTTTATTGTTATAAAGTATTAAATTGTTATTTTCAAGTTTTATATTAAAAGTTAAAAATTGTGCAAATATAAATAAAATCTTTTTTAAAAAGAGAAATTTTGAAAGTGTGATATAACAAATTGGCGCAGTCAGTAGGATCCGTCTAACGTTACTAGAACACGAGTACTCTAACTGGTAGCGGCGGATTCCTATCGCTCAACGGAACAAAGAACCTGGAAGAAGTCCTCATTGCAATCAAACGTAGAACACGGCGCTTTCAATGTTCCTGTTGATGTTAGTAATGGTGAATCGTCATTCGTTTTAAGTAAATATTATTTGATTTATCTTATTAAACATTGATTTTTAATATTTGATATAATCTATTTGATTTGATTAATATTGATTTATTTTATTATTTGATTTTACATATTTATCAATTTGATTTTTAATTTGATATATTTGATTCAAATGAAATATTGCTTTATTTCATTAACTGATTTATTTTAATCTATTGTATATTTATCTGATTTCTCTTTATTGATTTGGTATATTTGATTACTAATTTCATTGATTTTTCTTATTTGAACAACTGATTTATTTGAATTTACTATTTTAATTGGTTACCATAGTGTTCTATCATTCAAACAATCGTTATTCCCATTAACGTATTCTACAGTTTATCAATTTTCTATACCTTTTAACATTTCATTTTTACACCCTTGTTCCAATTGTTTTACTAATATAAAAATGGCACAAGCTTCTCCAAGACCGGTTACCAATGAAACCGAAAGATATCGGTTAACGGAAATATTTTCCGTTATACCCGAATTTGAAGGCGACCAAATTTCCTTGGGAACCTTTATAGATGCGTGTAATTGCGCATATAATATGTCCACGGCGGATCAAAAATAATTGTTAGTGATCCATATCAAAAATAAACTCAAAGGGAAAGCGGCGCAGTTGATAAATTCAAGGAACCCCGGATCGTACCTTGAAATCAAACAACTCTTGACCCTATACTTTGGAGATTCTCGTGATCTCTCTTCCCTTATTCACGACTTACAATGTCTAAAACAACTGTCGAACGAGTCCCCATTAACGTTCTACAATCGTCTCCAAGTCTTGAGTGCTAAAATGCCCTCCTGCATTCACAAAACTGCTGGGCTTAGTCCAGAAGAAAAAGACGCCCAGACCACTCTAGTGGATATTATGGTCATGAATACCCTTCTAACGGGATTAGAACCCCGGTTAGGACAAGTAATTCGTGCAAGTAATCCAAAAGATCTTCTAGAAGCACATTCCCGGATTAGAAGAGAGCTTCAACTTTCTTATTTCGAGGATCAGAAAACGAACAAATCTGTTCCTCTCAAACCCAACTTCCAAGCACGAAAGCCGACACAACCTCTTAAGTGTCTTCATTGTGGTCGATTAGGCCACATAGCCGTAAATTGCCGATTAAAAAATCAAAACAATTCTCAAACATTCAATCAAAACCATAGGCCAAATCCTGCTGGACCTAACCAACAAACAAGGCCAAACTTCCCCTCAAATAATCCCCCGGTTCAACAAGGACAACAGTTTCGTCCACAAAACTTACAGAGACCTCCTTTTAGGTCTCAAATGAACCCGAATTATTCTCGACCTTCGGTCATACAGAACAATCCCAATAACCGTCCTGAAAGGACTCATCATTTTAATCAACACCAAAATGATGATTCGGTACACTCAATATTCGAACTATTATAGTGATAATAGCAACACCTATTATTACGAGGATGATAGTCAAAATTATTCTGGCTTCGAAGAATCTTTTGACGATACCCCTGTCGAGCCTTTTAATTGTCACGATTATCAGAATTTTCTAGCGCTTCCGAGCCTAGACCAACCTCCCGATTCGACAACAACTTTGTGCGAAGTCGAACCCAGATTCAAAACCTCAAACTGGACGATTTGAACCCCGACTTGAACTTCCCGGAGCAACTATTTGATTAAGCCCACTTCTTACAGTTGTCTAAAAACCTTTACTACATTCTTGACGCTTCTTCTAAATTCAAACTACTTATTGATACCGGAGCTGGTATCTCTATCTTCAAAGAAAATAATGTAAAGAATTTGACCCAAAGATCTGCTGAAAGAGTAACGATTCCTATTTCACAATCTAACCTAATTCCATTCGCTCCACGTAACCCACATAAAGTTTTCATATACGATTTGGACATTGAGTTTGACCTAGTATGCCGTCAAACTCAATGTCCAAATCATATATGAAAACTTTATGTGTATGTTTAGATTTTCTTGAACACTATGAATGCATAGTTGACTTAAAATCTAAACAGCTAATCACAATTTTAAAACCATCCCTTTACAAAAAGTTCCCGATAACGATCAACCCTTGACTGATGTACCCGACACACCCAATGTTAAGCCAAATATTACTTCACAAACACCTACACAAAACAAAATAACCATTGAGGCACGCACAGAAAAGATCTTTAAACTTAAATGCGATCTTTCTAACATCGAGGCCATCTTACCAACTCAAGAAATTGACAGAGTACGACTTCCAAACGCACTCGTCCACATTAACGCAAATGGTGAATTTCTATCATCAATGCTAACGCGATGCCCAAAACAATAAACTTTTCTGAGTTAAAACTGGAACCACTTGACAAAACTCACCCTCTTCTGAATTTAAACACCGATGACTATCATGATTCTCAATACATAGAGAGAAACTCGACTATTAGACAACAAATTAGAACTAAACATCTAAATGACGAAGAACGCGAACAAATCACTGATCTTTGTTTGGAATTTCAATAAATTTTCTATCTTGAAGGTGACGTCTTGACTTTCACTAACGAGGTTAAACATTCGATTGATACGAATAATGCAAAGCCCGTTTTCACTAAATCATATAGATAGCCTCAAGTTCATAAAGAGGAAGTGAAAACCCAAATTGGAAAAATGCTTGAACAAGGTATCATTAGGCACTCCTCATCTCCTTGGTCCTCCCCTGTATGGGTCGTCTCCATGAAGCTCGATGCTTCTGGTAAACAAAAGTGGCAAGTTGTTATCGATTACAGGAAATTAAATGAATTGACTGTAGACGATAAATATCCTCTGCCAAATATCTCCGATCTTCTCGACCAACTTGGAAACTGTCAATACTTTTCGACACTGGATCTCGCTTCCAGGTTCCACCAGTTGGAAATCCAAGAGGAAGATATTCCTAAGACTGGCTTTTCTGTCGAAAATGGTCATTACGAATTCGCTCGTATGCCATTTGGTTTAAAAAATGCACCTTCTACTTTTCAGAGGGTCATGGACAATATTCTTCTGGGTATACAGAATGAACGTTGTCTCGTCTACATGGATGATATCATCGTCTACTCTCCGACCATCCATGAACATATTTCCCGGTTAACAAAAGTATTTAAACGACTTCGGAAGTCTAACCTCAAAATTCAACAAAATAAGTGCGAATTTCTTCGTAAAGAAGTGGCTTATCTTGGCCATCTTATCACACAAGTATGTGTAAAACCAAACCCTTCAAAGGTTGAATTTATTCAGAACTTTCCGCAAACACCAAACTCCGAAATACATCAAATCTTTTCTTGGTCTCGCAGGGTATTACAGACGCTTCATACCAAATTTTGCGAAGATATCTAAACCTCCGACTAAACTACTCCAAAAAGACGTCAAATTCATCTTTGACACAGATTGCAAGTCTTCCTCCAATGAACTGAAGCAAGCCCTTGTATCTGACGCCATCCTGATATATCCAAACTTTGAAGAACCCTTCCTGCTCACTACTGATGCTAGTGCTTTTGTAAATTAGAGCGGTTCTTTCTCAAGGCCCCGTGGGAAAAGATCTCCCTGTTGCATACGCTTCTCGTACCCTCTGTGAGCAGAGACACGATATTCCACCATCGAACGAGAATTGCTGGCCATAGTTTGGGCTGTTAGGCATTACAGACCGTATCTTTTTGGGAGAAGGTTTACACTTCTGTGTGACCACCGTCCGCTTACTTGGCTCTTTTCCATCAAAGATCCTAGCAGTCGTCTAGCCAGATGGCGCCTTAAGCTAGAGGAATACAATTATAAGATCGAGTACAAGCCCGGCAAGGTAAACCAAAACGCAGATGCTCTTTCTCGCATCAAAATCAACTATTTCAAGCAATGTGCTGATTTCCTTTCCAAAATCAAAATTTTCGCTAACAACGAAACTGACTCCGAACAACCTGAAAACTCTGACAATGACGCCGAACATGACGAAAGAATTATCGCTGAGTTTAATCGATTTGTTCAACTCTACAATAATCGATTACTCTAAAATTGAAATATCCAATTCTCAACTTCTAGACAAGTCCCAAAAACACATAGTTACATTCTTTTGGCAAAACAAAACTAACGACTTACACGACAAAATTATTGATGACTTTTTCAAAGAAGAACCTAATTTCAGTGATGACACTCTCAACATCATGGCCAGTAAAAATAGGCATAGAAAATACTTAGTTGTAACTTTGCCCTATGACCCTGAAACTGTCGTCTCACATCTTTTCAAAATTATTTATAACAACCAAAATCAATTCAACGACTCCGAAACATACTGCATAGCAAATAACATAGAACTTCCCACTCTTGAAAGTTTATCCTTCATTCTCTCCGACAAAGAAATGAAACTAAAAATATGCCAAAACATTGTTACAACTCTTACCAAAGACGAAATTCCTATAATAATAAAACAATACCACTCTGGTAAAAACAACCTCCATCGAGGCATTAACGAAACCATCAGACGTATTAGGGAAAAATACAATTGGACCGGCTTAATTAAAACTGTAGAACAATTTATCAAATCCTGTGAAACTTGCCAAAAGGTAACGTTCTGTAGGAAAAACTTAAGTGCACCTTTTGTTATTACGGAAACACCCAAGACCCCTTTTGAACGTATTAACATTGACATCTTCGAATATCCATCTAGGAATCATGCACTGACTATTAGGGACGAACTCACGAAATTTACGCAAGCCTACCCCATAAACGACAAAACAGCTTCAACTGTCGTAAACACCCTTCTGATTTTCTCTCAACATTACGGAACTCCACTTCGCATCCATTGTGACTATGGACGTGAATTTGATAACACCTTAATGCGGGATTTATGCCAACTATATGACATAAAACTGACATTCTCCAGCGTTCAACATCCCGAGTCAAACGGTTCTATTGAAAGATTTCACGCGACCTTAGGAGAAATGATAAGGGCAAATACAGCGGAACATCCAGACGAACATCCATTTAACGTCCTCCCTTATGCCATCATCTGTTATAATAACACGAAAAATAAAACCACCGGTTTCACGCCCTATGAACTCATATTTAGGCTCACTTCAAGTAGGCCTCCAGATAACCTTTACAAATAGGAAAAATTTATTTCGAAATACGTAAGAGACCTAAATAACAGAATGGACTATTACTACAAACTCGCCCGTGCTAAAACCGAAAGACGGAAAAAAAATCTAAAGTGCGATTTGACCAACACGTTTCTGCTAAACAACCCGATTACAAAGTAGGCGACAAAGTCTACGAAAGAACTCTGGCACCGTCATAAATTTGCAAACAAACCAAATAACTAAAGTTAACTTTGACAGACTAAAAGCTTATTTTGAATAAACCCCTTCTTTTCAGATTCTGTGGACTGTTTTCAGTCGTGAACCTTCAACAGTACTCCATTACGCCTGTTAACAATACTATAGGAGTTTTGAAGGCACCCTTAAAATTTCTAATGAGAAATGTTTACAAAGATCTAAGCCCATTTCGAGATGCTATTTTAAACAACGAAAATATACTGAACAGGCTTTTAGATACTATTAACGACAACAAAACTAACATTAAAATCTTCAAATCAAAAGTACAGACTCACGTAAGCCTCCTGAAACAAATATCAAAATCTGTTAACATCAAATATACAGAAATTTTCGCTGACACTGAGACTTACAGTACCAACAGAAAGAAACGCGGACTCATTAACGGACTGGGATGAATTTGGAAATCTATTTCCGGTAACTTAGATGCAACAGACCGACAATACTTTAGTGACTCTATAAATAAAATAACTAAAGACCAACATCAAATTGAAAACTTAATGAAACGACAATTATCCGTAACAACTTCGGTCATTAAGAACCTTAACACAATACAAAAATTTCAGTCCGAAGAGAAAATATTTTCGGAAAATATTGAAGCAATTAGGAAGTCAATTGAGTTCATTACAGACGATCTTGCTTTTTATGAACTTCAAGCCAATGTCTTGGATTTGTGTGAAAGCTTAATGGAAAGTTACGTATACATTGAAGATACTCTCAACGATGTATTAACTGCAGTGCATTTCGCCGGTCTAAAAATTTTATATAGTTCAATTATAAACCCAGTAGATCTGGTCGATTCCCTTCAGAAAATATCACAGTCAGTTCATGAAAATAACTTACCACTTCCAACCTATAGTTCAAATGTTGCTCGATACATCGATCAAATAGAATTGGAAGCTTTTCAAATCAATACTAAAATTGTTTTTGTACTAAAAATCCCTTAGGCAATCCTGAAACCTATACACTGTACCGTTTGTATCCTATTGATTCGCTATTGTACGCATCTTTCGAAGACCTGAGTGACTGTAAGCCATTATCTAAAGAACATAACATCTGTTCCAAAGTATTCCACACACCATAGGCAAAGAAGCTCTCTGCGAAGCACAGCTTCTTAGACAGCCAGCAGCCCTTACTGCAACTTGCAAGCCTTTAATATGCCGAAGAGTATAATATTCAAGAGATTGATCTGAATCTTTGGTTAATCTCGATTTCCGGACAGTTGCCCATCAACATCAAGTGCAAGAAGGTCGTTACCCAATCCATATCGACAAATTCTCTATTGACCATCCAACCCAGTTGCAATGCCTACATCGGTAACACCAGGGTCCATGCCAGAAGGACCACCAACAACGTTGACAACATCACACTTAAGAGTCACCCAGTCAACATCCCCTACAACTGTTGCGACAACCTGCCAACCATCAGTCAACTTCCAAAGTTGAAACCCATGAGACTACAGGAATTGGATGCCAGAGACCTGAATATCGCTAACCATAAGCTTAACCAATACTCCAGGGAATTGGAAAAGCTCCTAAACCAACCATTCTTGGAGAAACACACCTCCTGGTTTACGATCATCACAATAGTAACAACCGCAATTGTGGTGCCCTCCTTTCCACCAGCATCATCAGGAAGAAATTTCAGAAGCCTCCAACGATCAGCCCTTCTGCCGATCCAGCACCACCACCAGGTCCATCAACCATCAAGCCCAGGGTAAAACTCCATAGCCTCCTTAGTCCTGTCGAGGATATTGAATTGTAGAACCTCCCTTAAAAGTCGATGCTGTAGCATCAACTTTTTTATATGGATGGGAGTTGTTATATAAGTTAATCCATCGACTTATATGAAAGCACCTAGCAACAGTTCCCAAGCTGAGTCAGCATCCACGTGTCGTCTCAGGTTACCTTTAGACGACGTACATCCGAGAGAACTGCAAGCGCGGCGACAGCTTCGTCAGCGTTCTTAGCTTATAAATTATACATTTGCCTTGTTTCATTATTCATTATAACTTACAGTTCTGTCTAGATTAGTTTAACTCTCATTTTCTCTTTTTATTGTTATAAAGTATTATATTGTTATTTTTAAGTTTTATATTAAAAGTTAATAAGTGTACAACTATAAATAAAATCTTTTTTTAAAAAGAGAAAATTTGAAAGTGTGATATAAGATATATATATATATATATATATATATATATATATATATATATATATATATATATATATATATATATGTAATATTAATATTCTTGAAAGGCGATAACCAAGATGGAACGAGTTCAAAAGAGACTGATACAAATATGATAAACAGCAGTAACACTAATATGCAAACTTATGAAAATACATCAAAATGAATATAGATACTCCCTTCGAGGTGTCATTCCTTCTTTATGTATTTGAAAAATTTCGTTAAATTTGAAGACGCGAGATGTAAGACCGACATCTAGGATTTTCGAGAGAATCAGCACACAGAGGTTCCGAATCTGGAGCCGTTCCGTGTAATTGTTGTTCTCCCTTAATTAATCAATTGTGGGAAGCGCAACTGATGAAGGTTCCAGAAAACCAGAAACAATGTATATTATATATGATATATAATGTATATTGTCTTGCGTACAAAGAAATGACACCTCTAAGAGAGTATTCAATATCTCTGACAGGTGAAGTAACCTGAAAAATTGTATCGTGACATTCTGTCCTAGGAGTTAAGGAGAACAGCAATTACACGGAACGGCTCCAGATTCGGAACCTCTGTGTGCTGATTCTCTCGAAAATCCTAGATGTCGGTCTTACATCTCGCGTCTTCAAATTTAACGAATATAGATATTGAATAAATATTGAATAATAGAATCGATGCAAGTGTAGTCTGGATACAGGAAATCAGTGAAGAGAAATACAGGCTCCGTGTATTGTATTCATTTTATGTATAAGTATTTCCCAAAGTAATGGTCTTTTCTGGTAAATATACTGTCAGATCTGAGATAGTGGTTAATAATGAAATATTAGAATAGAACACATTTTAAATACCTATTTTGGGATATATGGAATAATTGAGATAATGACATTGAAGAAAAACTAAAAATATTCATTTATATATGGGACCATCTAAAAAGACCTGGTTTCAAAAGCAAGAAATGAAGTTCTTAAGAAGGGTTAAAGGTTGCATACGTTTGGACAAAATAAGAAATGATTGTATAAGAAGTGAACTGAACATTTTCAGCATAAATTAAAGATTTATAGACAATACTAGAAAATGTGAAGAGCACGTAGAAAGAATGCAAGGCGATAGCATTCCTAAGAAAATACTGATCAATAAATGAAGATGCATAAGATGTATTGGTAAATCAAGAAAAAGATGGGTGCAATAACAGGCAAGAGCCTAATCCCTGAAACGGAGAAGAAGAAAATGTTTCCTTAAAATCAACAACTCTCGAAGCTGAAATAGAAAAGGTTCAGAAAAACTATAAAAATAGGCACTGTTCATAATTTAATACAATCTAAAGAATTCTATTAACCATCAACGAAGATGAAGTGTAACAATAATGCCAGATGGATAATTGTTGTTTTATCCATCTGACCTCGCATTTGAAGGGTCAGATGACGTTGCAGGCAACATACATGCCAATAAAAAGTTAGAAGTCGATTTTGGTCATCAATATAGACACAATGATACAGGTGAATGAATACGATGTAGCAATACACATGGGGTTTGTCACTGGAGTCAAATATGTCATCTGCACAATAAAGCATATTATTCTGCATAGAACAAAATGCACGTTAAATAAAGTAAAACAATAGATGTTAGAACACACTAAGTTAGGAAAATTATCAACTGCTCAGCCACTGGAAAACCAGTGGTGAAGAGCGTAATATAATTACGTAGTCAAAACAAAACCAAAAAAGGAGGTGTGTAAGTAAATTGTGCATGCATGTGCCTTTCAAAAAAATAGATATTCAATACAAAATATTAAACGTGTTGTCTTAAGAAACGTAATTATTTCAAAGACCGTAATTAAGAGACAAGCTAATACAACTAAATAACTACTTAAATTAGGGCTAATGTGTTGTAAACTGTAGCATTACACTCCACCTCATAACGTATTATCTAGTGTGATTAGCAATTAAGTTTCAATAAAACTTGTGAGGAAAACTTTAATCTAGTGGATTTTATGAGATTTTTAATATGTCAGGGATAAGATGAAACTCTTCAGCAATTTAACGAAAATTACTCACCTTTTTTCCATCTAGCTCATGAGTGCCCTGCGCCAAGACTTTATCAACACTGGATGGATCCGTGAAAGTTATGAAGCCAAAGCCCCTGTAACGACAGAAATAAATTATATTTAAAATAATCAGTTGAACGAGAAAAAATTATTACAAGGCACCTTTTATTAATATATACAGAGCAATACTATTTGTTATCTATTAGTTCAAAAATAGACGAATATGAACCTAAAACCATTTGAAATTTTTCACATCAATTTTCTGAATTCTAACAAAAAAAACTTTACAGTATTGGTATATGAATAAAACGGCAATACGTTATAACTAAACTACTAAAGTATGTTCGTAAGATTCATAAGCTGAACTGTAATTGTACCATTAACAGAAATTAATACAGCAACAGAATTATATACTGGTATATGAAATAAATAAATCACATTCTCCTTTATACAATCGTTTAATTTAAATAATATTCGCAAATTGTTAATAGACTTTAAATTTTAAAGGATAGTTTATTGTACAAACGCTATGTCAAATGTCAATCATATGGGAAATATCGCCAATCAAAGATGGCGGAAAAATATTTATTTTATTTTATATCTTAAAAACGAAAAGCGGTATAATAATGAAAATATGTAGGAGTTTTATCATTGTAAATACAAATCTGCATATTTTTTGACTTTTTTAAAATAAGTGGAAGGGTTTGAAATAGACCCCTATTCTTCTTGCAAACTAACGCAACGACTTGGAAAATAAATTTGAATAGAAGGATTTATTAAGAAACTTTTTTAACTTTTGATTGTTTCTTAGAAATCATTACGTGGCGTGATGTTATAAGAAATAATCGTGGCGTATTTCGGAGTATAAGGGGCTCAATGATTCGTAGAATAAATGTATTTATTGCCATGCATTTTTAACATTTGTTATAAATAATGTAGGACCTTGTGTTCTTATTTGAGCTACAGTGTTTAATTTTTTACATGGCGATTTTATTCCATAGTTCATTAATTAATACATATGTTAGTTTGAAACATGTTTAATAATCAACTATTTTTAAAATGTGATTGTGTTTAAAACCGGCCCACTAAATCATTTTTCTAAAATAAATTTCCTCGTCCCACTCCCTATCGATTTACAGTTTGTGTTTTAATTTCAAATCGATACATTTTTTGAAAAACATAGAAGAGATAAAAAAAATTCTAAATAAATTGGGCTATCCAAATGTTTTTTCCAGGTCGTTGCGTAAATTTTTCGTTAAATTTTGGTGACGAGAATTAAATACTAAGGGTGGTCTATTTTAAACTCAAAAATTTGCAGATCATGAATGGTAAAACCCCTATACATTTTCATTATTCTACCGCTTTTAGTTTTTAAGATAAAATATAAAATAAATATCTTTTCGGCCATCTTTCAATCGTGACATTTCCCTAATGAATGAATTTTGACCTAACGATTATACAACAAATTAAGAATCCTTTATATTTAAGAAGGAGTCGCTTTTGCTTTGGAGCACCCTATATAATAGAATACTGAAACTGATATAGAATCGTTTAGTTGAGCACTGACAGTTTTTTTTTCCTTGTAAATTTATGCAGCTTACCATATAACATATTATTTCAGCTAATATTGCTTTAGTTTTTCACAAAATTACAACATATTAATTAATTTACATTGCTTGAAATTTAAATGGGCTTTATTTATGGTTCATATAAATATATTTACAAAACAGACTTAAAAACGCTAACAAAAGTAACGAATTAAAACACTGGAAAAATTAAATACTCATATGAAGTCGATGCCAAGTAAAACATGAAAAAAATAAACCTTTAAAATAAGTATTTAATTCTTGCAGAAAATACTAGTTTGAAATCTGTTTTGTTTTTTAAAAATTTATAGAGTTCTTATAGTATTATTATACCTATGCATTGCGAAAGAATAAACAACATTTTGAGTAATTTGTATTTGATTTTTTTGGGAATAACACCACTGTGGAAGAAAAGTCTGAATATTTCAAACGTTGCAATGGTTCGGGATCTAAATCAGACTCAATTTTCAATTGCAATTATAACACAATGGGATTGAAAATGTTCGCAATGTCAACTCTATGACAAAATAGATGTTAAATTTGAAATAGATACATATTTATCTTTAAAAAAATCGCAAATTGAAAGTAGAGATGCTACAGTTATCATTCAGAAAACAACTGACTAATTTGTTTCAGTATAACTCCGGGATCACATCTTAATTTAATTAGTATTGGACCTTCAACTTTGGAGATACACCACGAAGCTACACTGATTCAAGGATTGTCAGCTGCGTACCACCTCAAAAAACTTTTATAATCTAGATAAATTACAAGATAGTTTACTCTTTTTTTGTTTGCCACAAAAATTTGCTTTATTTTATTATAATCATTTTTAAAACTGCTATAGATAACCAGTTCCGAAGATCAGTGGGACGCAGGTAGACGAAAAAAAAATTGTGGCCTCAATAGTTACCGAAACATAATTAATGGGCAAGCTAGTTTTTCTATATAGAAATTTTTGTTTAATTACTTTAACAATATAAATGAAATAACTCTCTATCTGAGTATAAGCAGGTTCAAGGTACTTTTGAAATTTGGAATTAAATAGAAATAATCAACAATAACCGTCTAAGTACATAACCGGAATTAATTAATAGACTTTTGCAGTCAATCTATTCGTAATTTTGATTTTCTGAAAGCCAGTGGCTAAATAGTCTCGAGATGCTAAATCAAATATATTACAATTATGACAATACCGTTACTTTATATAAATAATTGTTAACGCTATAAATTCGCTCTTTTCTGGTCGTATTTTGCCAGTAGTCTTCGTTCTTCTAGCTTTGTCTTTTCTTTTCAATATGACTTCCAAATCCTTCTTCTGTGATATTCGCGTCAGTAGAATAGCTAACGTGGTCCTAGGACACTTTTCATGTTTTAGTTGAAGATGGCATGAGGGGGTTACCATGAGATCACATAACTAGATGTGTCAAGTCTGCTGAAGAATCAGCAATAACCAGTAGGTAACAATTATATTTGTAACACTTTGATTTTTATTAGGTTGCAATATATGTGACACTTTTGATTTTTATTAGGTAGGTGACATTAATATGTATGACACTTTTTATTTTTCAAGTGACAGGCACTTTTGATTTTTATTAGGTAGGTGACATTAATATTTGTGACATTTTTTATTTTTCAAGTGACACTTTTAATTTTATTAGGTGACATTTGTAAAACTTTTGATTTGCCAAGACAAGTGCACGCTGATCACGCGTGATGTGCATGATACTTTAATTAACATTTGGAGACCAGCTAAATGTAACTCTTGATGTGAGCAACATCCAAACACGTAGATCACACATGATGTGCATGATATTTAAACACTTAGATCATGCATGATGTGTATGACTTTAATATTATTGTTTATCTTATGTGCAGACTGGGGATAATGTAAATTAATTTTGCTAATACATTTAGTATGAAAGCGAAGCAAATAGTCAACAGAACTGCAATAAATATTATAAAATGCCTCCAAAATATATGTATGTTAGATGGGAATTATTAGAACGTGTTAGAGCGAATAATGTGGAAATTGAAAATGGGTATACATCTAGTGAGCCTGAAGAAGATGAGGAAGAAGATGAAGAAGAATTACCATGGTTGAATGGGGAAAGAGAGCAGCAAGTGAATATGTTGAGTGATAGTGATGATAGCGATAATGAAATGATTGATAATGATAGTGACAATGACAATGATATAATGGAGAATGATTTAATGAACAATAGTATGATTGAAGATAGTGATAGTGGGTATGTTACAGATAGTGACGCGACAGAGATTGGATCTGATTGGGAATTTCAGGATATGAATGATGATTCTGGAGTAGAGTTTTAAGTTTTTTACTTATTAGTAAGAAAATAAAAATGTTTTAACTATCTTTATCATTTAACTTATTTTTATTGTTAAGAATTAATTATAATTGTTGTTCACATATGTTAATAAAATTTTCAATTTCTGTCAACTTTACAAGACCCTCTTCAATTTTATCGAATCGTCTTCCATCCCTAAGGCGATAGTCAACTACCTTTTCCATATGTAATATAGGTAATATGAGTTTGTCCTCATCATATATCTGATAGAATTTAAATTGATTATCAGGTTCATAATAATAGAAACCATCATAGTAATGGCGATGATGAATATGAATTGGTAAAAAATCCTTATGTGTAATAATATTTTCAGTCTTCATTGTAGGTGTAAATATTTTAAAATGTTTGAACATTTTTTACATTGTGTAGATTCTAAATTGACATCATTATTGAAACACCAAATAAATTTGAATTCTTCTTTACACGTTTGACAATTTACTTTGAGTGTGTACATTGTAACGAGTGAACTGCAACTGAAAGTCTCTAAATTAATTCATTTCTTTTATTACGTCTATTTAATTTCTGAAAATTAATTCATTTCTTTTATTACATCTATTTAATTCCTGAATACAACTGGTATAATTCCACTGTAATAACGCAACATATGTATGTGTTGCAGAAATATTATTAGATGATGTGGTGCAGGGGGAACTCTAAATCTTAATTCAGCATACTTGGATGCCCATATGTCACTATCTGCTTTAAATCCTGCACTGAGTGAAAGACATGCAGCCAAATCTGATCGAACTTCAAGTAGATTTGTTTTAGATTCATTTAGAGAATTTTTTAGAGCAATTAATTCATTTAAAGTAGCCATATGTGTTTCCTCCAACTGTTTTATGGTTGCCTGATACTGTGTTTCACTCTTCATCATGCTAAGGGTCATGTTCTCGTTTTCAATTAATGATTCAGATACTGTTGATTCAAAATTGCTAGTTTTATTTCTTAATTCTGTTAGGTTTCCCTGTCTTGTAGAATAGAGCTTAAATTCAGGATACTTTGATAACAGTTTACTGAAACTGATTTGTAGAGAAGTTTGGTTTGCTAACTCATGTGTTATATATAAGCTTCCATTATGTGGTGAGTATTCAGAGAAAAACACCTCATTTCCAATAACAATACCCAGTGAACATAAATTAAGAATAATGTTAATAAACATTTTTATTATTATTTATTCTTCGTTTAATAGCCACAACGTGCACTGTAGGCAAGTGCTACAATATTTATATTTCGATCTTCTCGGCTTATTTTCAGTAAAAGTTCTAATATTCCCCGAACACTGCAAAGATACTCTCGTAAACAATAAACTTTCGGTGTTTCTAAAACAATTTGTGCAAGTATAAGAAATGGATACGTTCATACTACTGTTAATTTTAATGGATTACATTGATATTTATTTAAGATTTCCCTCCCCCCTTCTTTTTAGTTTTAGAAATAGAGTTGCGCTGTTACAAAAATTGAAATGGGTTTAAAAAAAAACAGTTATTGTTAGTGTTCTAAATATTTTTATTTTATATTACATTGTTCTTACAACATTAGTTAAAGGATTATATTTTACAAGACGATCATGAAGAATGAGGCAATAGGCAGTAGTTTTTTCCGGTATATTCTTGCTTGTTTCAAATTCCAATCTAACGTCAACAGCTCCACCTTTAATGGTATCTATTTGTCTACTACAATCAATTACAAATAATGTGATTTGTTTAGAAAAGTCTTCAGGTGTTATAGAAACTTGAATGAACTCTCTGTTATAATAAACCGCTTGGAAGTTGGCAAACATTTCATAAAGTGTTGCAAAATTCTTTTGATCAAAATTGAGATTTAAATTATCATATGGGTAAACTTCGGAATTTAAATATAATTTTATATTGTGTGATGTTACAGTGATCAAATTCTGACATAGTCTTGTGAATATTGTTTTTTCGATCAGTATGAAATGCTACAATAACAAAACGGGGTTTCTCCAGTTGACTTGTTGTTTTCACCGCCCACGTATGTTTCTGGCTTTGCTGTAAAAGTGGATACTCTAACAACTCCCAGGAACGAAAGCCTATAGGTAAATCTTTTCCACGTTCTATATTTGTAAAAATTGAATTTTGTGGGCATCAGATAACGACACATGAGGTACTTTCCAAACAACTTTATTTAGTTGAACTCTTGGTTTTTCTGCAGCTACAGAACTGACAGCGGCATTGGTATCTGTATTAGCACGTACCAAAATTAAATTTTGGCTTGCCGAAATTACTAGACGACGAAAATCCTCACAAAAGCCAAGCAGTAATTTTAGAGGAATGCATACTGCAAAATTTCCATTGGTATCACACATGTTTGGGGTTCCTTCAAAATTCCATCCTGCATTATACCATCGAATTATCTCGTTTTTTGAATATGATAGATAGGTCTTAATTTTGATGTGATTCCGGGATTTCTGGTTCGATCGACTACTGTTCCACCAAGTTCATAACGAATTTCTTCAAAGAGGAATGCAAAACCATTATTAATGAATCTTAATGTTGGACTGTACTTATTTTCCGAGTTTAACAGTTTTCCTTCTAGGTATAGGAAACTTTGAGAAGGTAGAGTGTACACGTCTTGGGTTTGTATGGGAATTCTTATCTCATCATTATTGAAAAAGGTAGTATTTGCATAAGGTGTGTAGGAATGATATTCAAAATTGGTTATAGCATTATCCACAAGCACATTATCAGCTACTCGTAGTATGTTAAGTGTCATTTTTTTTGTTTAAACACACACCGGAACAGACAGAAAAGTTTCTCAAGTCTTACACTTATATTTAATTTTATTCTACAAATGAATGTTTTGAACTGTTCCCTCTTTGTAGTCTTCTTCTTTTTCTTCGTATTTTGTTCTTCTTTATGTTTAGCCGTTGTTAAGTGTATACCTTGAAACCCAATGACACTAGAAATTGTTTATTGATAGGTGTTAACTGTTTCACTTGTTTCTTGATACTAACGTTTTTACAGTTCGACTGTTGGTATTCTATAGGTTGTTCCTGTTGCACTAAATAATTAGATGGATTATCATATATGAAAACCATGTCAATTAAGCCGTTTTAAATGCAATCTTATCGTAACAACTTCACTTTTAAATTGACTAAATTTCCATTTTGATCTGTTATTTTAATAATTCCAATCTCATTTATATATCTTGTATTGATTGGTAGATAAATGACGTTGGTGGGGTTTTCAACAATTTTGTAGCCAGGTGGAACATTCGGGTAGAACATATGTATTATATGGACTGGCATATCATTATTGAAAGAATTCTGAATTAAATTGCATTCAATGCAAATAGCATTTACTTTTGAAATGTTAATTGGATAATCTGAATAGTGCCATTTCTTCGGTTTTAATTTCTATTTTTAAATCCTAATAAGGGGGCAATGGTGTTTGATTTTTCAAAGTCAATTTCTTTGTTACATTTTATTTCACATTTAAATGTATTATGATTAGCTCTCAATATTAATATAGGTTTTTCCGTTTTTTTATTTTTCTTATTATCATCTTTTTCCACAGGTTTCAAATTTTTCTGTATAGATTGTGATGATGCAGGTGGTACAACTGTCTCCTTTTGTTGCTCGTCATGATCAGCTAGTAAATTGTGAAGCGTTTTTTCAATATCCTGTATTTCATAGGTACCCACCGGTAATTCTAATTTCATATTGTTAATATAAAACTTGTTGTTGGTTTCATCAATATTTGAGATGGTATTAAAGGTCATAAAATCAATTAACCCCATAACATAAGTAGCATCATCTTCTAGAATAATTGGAGGATAAATCTTGTTACTGAGAATTGAGGCACGTTCAGAGAATGTAAATGTATATGAAGACATCTTTATCTGTTAAAGGTTATCAAATAACTAAAACTATAAGTATGGTTTTATTAAATATATTCGCTTAATTATTTTTACTATTTACAATTTCAAGTGAATTAATATTACATAGTTATTTAACAAGTTTCAACTCACATTAATACTAATGTCTCCTTTTCAGCATCTAGTACAATATGAAGTCCTTTGAATACCATAATCTGTACATATACCATACTTGTAAACTTGGAAATTTACATCACAAGCATCACATTTAAAAGTTAGTACACCTTTTATTGAGATAAAAAATATAAACATAAGTGTCCACAATTAAAACTGTTATAGTTTTGAAATGTATTATAATTATATTCTATTTTACACTGTTCAGTTGAATTAAAATATTTTAAAACTTCTAATGGGGGCTTAAGATTACCAAAACTATCAAAATAGGATATTTCTCTATCATTTTTCTTATAAGCCGTCCAATGAGTTCCAGAACCTGTATTAGAGTCTAAATTGATAATACCTCTTTCAGTTTTATAAATTTTCTTAGGTAATTTATCTCTCATGAATACACCCCGAAAATTTGAAATTTGCCATAATTTTGCATATCTAGTTAAATCAATATTAGTTAACGCTCGTTGTGGTAGCTTCCTGGAGGGTATAAAAAAAGACCATAACCTTTTTTATATGGTTGCAAATAAAGTCCCTTTCCACCTATTGCAATGGACTCCATTTTTCTATTATGACGTTTCGCCTCTTCTAATTTTTGTTTTGCATTTCTAGCGTCTGTTATCGTCTTGGCTATGGCTGCTGATCCACCAGCGATACTCCCCAAGGCTGAGAGTCCAGCAAAAATGGGAATAAGAGGTAGTAAACCTCCTGTCTTTGGTATAGGTATGATACGAGGAGTGGTTGACTTCATATGCTTTTTAATTGACTTGGCAGAATTCATAGCAATTTTTATAGCATTACCTAATGTGGCAGGTTTCTGTTTCAACACCTGTTTTTTTATATGCCCCACAGATTTTATAAACCCAAAATTTTTTCTCGATCTTGATCTCGATGACTTTGGCTTTGTAACTCTTTTTCTCCTTAGTCTCCCTGTTCTTGTTTTACCCTTTGATTTTGTTTTAACCATACTACTTCTCTAGTGTTGATAGTATGTGTCTATCTGAGTGTTTTGTAGATACTAATACAATTTTTAAGATAATCAATTTTTATATTAATGAAATCTTGATGCTTTTTGATTTGGTGAACTATCATTGTCCGAATCACTGTTTTTATCAAGTTTACGTTTTCGATTATGTTCAACAAACTTAAGAGGCTCATCTTCATCTCTTTGCTGTGGTTTTAGTTTTCGTTTAGCTACCCGAAATTTACCCATTTTCCTCGGAGGTGCCAAGTGTTTTTCATAAGGATCATCATCATCATTTATTTCTCTTTTACGCTTCATATTATATTCAACTTCCATATTCATATCAATGTCATCATTGTCATTTAGTGATGGTTTCGGTGGTTCATTTAGTTTATTTCTCATTTGAGATCGTGGTAGTCGTGGGGGTTTTCTAGTCTTACCCTCCTTTTTTCTAGATGCAGGTTTACGTTTGATAACTTCCATATTACTACCATTCATTAAGTTTATACTATCTTGTATATTCTTGAGTATACCTTCGCTCATAGTTTTAGTTTTTCCCATAAGCTTAAGACATTTTCGAATTGTTTGTTTGTTATTAGGTCTTTTTAAACCCATACCCAATTTTACTTTAGCTTTCATTGCTCCTGCAATCCCAAGCGCTGCTATACGTTCACCTATAGATGAGTCTTTTGAATGAAATCTTTGAAGAGCTTCCTCAGCTAATATTTTATCTGCCTTATGACGTAATTTTGTATCACTTTCTTTTTCATAGAATTTATCATGTTTTAAACAACTAGCATCTAGCTGGTTTGTTGGTAGACTTCCTTGCAATAGACGTTGTTTAAGTTTTGTTCCAGGCCCACAATAATTATAACCTGGTATATGCATTTCAAATGGTAAATTATTTATAGTTGAATTTAATAACCTTGACCTGAATATAACTTCATGATGTTATTTCATTAACTACCAACTTAAAACTAACATATATTATTTATTTATGAATATTTATCACATTTTATAGTAATGTGCCAAAGAATGAGGGTGGTAAAACAAAAAACTTCTTTAGCTATTGAAAATGACAATTTTAATAGTATTTCTGATAATAAAAAGCACGGTCCATTGTTCCCACCAACTGTGAGGTGTATTCTGGTGGGGCCAAGCAATTGTGGGAAAACCAATGTTATGGTTAATCTAATTGAACACTTGAATGGATTGAGATTTGAGAATGTTTATGTTTATTCAAAGTCCTTGTATCAACCTAAATATATTTATCTGGAGAAGTTACTAAAGCCAATACAGGGTATCGGTTATTATCCCTTCAATGCTAGCGAAAATATTCTACATCCCTCAGAAGCAAAAAAGAATTCAATCTTTATATTTGATGATGTGGCTTGTGACAATCAAGATGTTATACGTCAATATTTCTCTATGGGGAGACACAGTCTAGTGGACTCGTTTTATCTATCTCAAACGTATGCGAAGGTGCCAAAACATCTCATTCGAGATAATGCAAATTTTTTAGTTCTTTTCAAACAAGATGATTTAAATTTGAAACATGTTTATAATGATCATATTGGTAGTGACATGTCATTTGAACAGTTTAAAAGCTTATGCGCCCTGTGTTGGTGTAAACCATACGGATTTTTATGAATCTCTAAAGACAATAACATCAATGATGGACGTTACAGAAGAGGTTTTGATCACTATATATGTTTTGAATAAGACAATGAATTTCAGTATAATAATTAACATCATAAGTGTAAGAGATATCAGAAACTGATAGAATTAAATAAATCAATAGCGGATAATAGCAGATAAAAGCGGATCAAAAGCGGATTGAAAACAGATAGAAAGCGGATTGAAAACAGATAGAAACCGGATCAAAATGAATCTATCAGAGAAGGAGTTAAAAAAACGTCTTGTACAGAAACGTAGAATTGTAAAAGAAAAATTACAGCTTCTCAAACATGGAGAAATTGTTAAGGAAAAGTTATTTTCCCCCATAACAAAACATCTAAAGGATATTGAAAGTAAACTCAGTCACAGGGGAAATAAAATGGAAGGAGCTAATAAGATGGAAGAAGAGAAAACTTTTTTTAAAACTGAGGATCTCAGTCATATTGATGAGAAAAAAGATTTTATCTTTAACGATGATCTATATCCATCGACATTTTCACATCAAGCTGAATCACTGTATCAGGAAACACCGAAGATTCCTCGCAAACTGTCAACGAGTTTATCCACACCTACAGGTCAGTTACAATTATTACAAGATGAAAATGAAGATCCGAGTGAAAATAAAATGACAATTCTTCAAGAAACCACATCTGATGATGAGATAGGATCATTACATTCTCATGCAACACCTGGACGGTTCACTGATATTGCTGAAAAATCCTATGTTGACTATTTAGACCAGTATGATCCTCTACCAAGAAAATATATAAATGATATGTATTATGATGATGACAATAAGGAATTTGATCATAAGTATGGTGTCAGATTAGATACTAATACTGAGAAACTAATGATTGGTGACTCAAGATTAGATATTGATGGATCTGATATTATTGTTAAGAAGAAACGATATCGAGGTAGTATAGGGTTATATGAACTATTGTTTAAAAAACAACCGAAACACTACTCTAAAGAAGATGAAGATAATTATAAACAAATTGTTGCAAAAACTAATGCTCATAGACGTTACTATAAACCAAATAAGCAAATAGATGGTAGTAAAATGAAAAAATATAAAAAATTATTGCTCCTATGGTTGCAGGGAAGGAATTTCTATGTTGGTGAATAATAATAAAATCGATTACATTCACTGGGATGATCCAAACGAACTCGTTGATAGATTGCGATTACTTCTCGCTTCTCAAACTGCGGGGCATACAGGTCATACAAACGAAATAACATCAATAATAGAGGAACTGAGAGAAGCTCAAATTATTGTTTAAGAAAAAATGAGTGATGTTAAACGGCAAATTGTAGAAGAAATACATAAACCAGCAAGAATTAATTTTAAAAGACGTAGGGTGATCATTAAATCTCTAAATGATCTCTTTCAAGCTGATTTAGTAGAAATGATTCCATATGCAAAAGAAAACAAAGGTTATAAATATATCCTAGTAGTAATAAATTGTTTCTCAAAATTTGTTTGGGCTTTCCCACTAAAATCTAAGACAGGTTTAGAAGTTAGCAAAGTCATGGAACAAGTCTTCAAACAACAAATACCTAAAAATTTACAAACTGATGCTGGTGCCGAATTTTTTAATAATTATTTCAAGAAGCTCATGTTGAAATATAAAATAAATCATTACAATGTATATAGTGAAAAGAAAGCTGCAATAGTTGAAAGAGTAAACAGAACTCTAAAAATATGATGTGGAAAGAATTTAGTTTCCAAGGACATTATAAGTGGTTACATGTTTTACCAAAAATTGTCACCAAGTATAATAACAAAAAACACCGAACTATTGCAATGGCTCCAATACAGGTTACAAAGAAAGTTGAAAAAGATCTATTAAACACTGTATATAATAACATAAAAATTTCCCATCTAAAGAGAAAATTTAAAGTAGGTGATTACGTACGTATATCGAAAAAGAGAGGAGTTTTTGATAAAAAATATCTTCCTAACTATTCAACAGAAATATTTTCAATAAAAAAGTTCAGCTTACGAACCCTACAACCTATTTATTACAAGATGAAAATAATCATAACATTCTTGGTGGTTTTTATGAACAACAACTACAGAAGGTTAAATATCCAAATACATTTTGGTGGAAAAAATATTAAAAAGAAGGGGGGATAAAGTGTTTGTCAAATGGTTAGGGTTTGAAAACAAACATAACAGTTGGATAAATAAAACTGATATCCTTTAATAGTGTCAGTTATTAAACACACGTTAAAGTGAAAAGACATACTACAAAATGTTTATAGTTGATGTGCAAGGTTTTCAGTATGGTGAAAATAATTTCATCTGTAAAGAAATGGCGATTGTTAATACAGATAATTTATGGTACACTCAACGTTTCATAAAAATATTGAATCCACAGAAACATTTCAGTGAAACAGTACAGCAGCATTTTAAGTGGCTAACAAGAAATTTACATGGATTAGAATGGGAGAATTATGATGATTTGGAGTATGAGCAGATATCCGAATTTTGAAGAATTCTATACCATTAGATGTGGTGGTGATTGTGAAAGGATCTCTAAAAAAACTGTGGCTGCAGAAATTAATTTCAAACAAAATTGTAGATTTATCTGAGGAAGACTGCCCAACAATTGAGAGCTTAAAATTTTTCATGAAATCTAATCATTGTAAGAAACATTTATTTAATAATGAACTTAGTTGTGCATTAGAAAATGCTCATTATTTAGCTTATTGGTGTGTCTATTGTAATAGAAATAAAACATATGGATAATTTTAATGTATATATTAATATATGAATATTTTATTTAAAAATGTTGTTTTAAACTTCACCTTCCAGACGATCCGAAACCTCCTTCCCCCCGTTGAGTATTAGATGATAAATGCTGAAATAAAAATGTATATTGAAATAAAAATGTATATACATATCTGTGTATACATACCTCAACTTCCTCCAACTCAGGATAGTAAATTTTCTCACAAATTAGCTGTGCTATCCGATCGCCTGTTTTACTATGAAGTTCTGGCACCCATGATTGAACAAAAGGACTTTCACCTCCCCTCGATAATCCTCGTCTACAACCCCAGCTGATGAAAAAGCGAATCAGTATTGTTTAATTAATTTATTTTAGTAAAACTTACCCCCAACATCAATAAAATTATGGAGGGCTAATCCCGATCTTGGGGCTATTCTTCCATAGCACCCCTCAGGTAGCTCTATTTTTATACCAGTTTTGATAAGGGCTCTACTTTGGGGTGGTATATTACACTCTTCCAAGCTTTTTAAATCGAAGCCAGCCGATTTATTGGACGCTCTTGTTGGGGTGAAAGCTTTTGGGTCCAGTTTAACGTATTTCAACGTTTTGGTGTTATGTCCTTCATTATAGTGAATATTAAGAAAAACTTGAGATGATTATTATTATTATTTTAAACATTTTTAAAACCCCAAGGTAATGTATCTGTAGAGATATAATTTACAATTCTTTTATCATCGAACGGAGTTAAAGCAACTTTTCTTTGATTAATAGAATACACCTCATGTTTTTTACTTCTAATAAGTTTCTCATTTACATTGAAATTAGTTTTATTAAACAAGCATTGAAAGTAATCTTCAAATGTTATTCTTTTCAAAGATGCCTCTGTTATTCCTTTATCTTTTTTAATAATACCTAAATTATTTAAGTTAGCCTCTACATCACCCTCATAAAGATTTTTCAATTTCATTTTTTCAGCTTCCCTTTCTTCCCTTGTATAAAAAAGTTTTATGGTATACATTTTTGATTTTAACCCAATAAATTCAATCATAATTCTACCATTATTTTCATCTTTCATAAGCCCTAAAACTTTTTTATTTAATTGAGGTATGTTATATTCATTATTTATAGAATAATCTGAAGTATCAAATTTATGATTATCTTCCTTAATATGCTCATAAATATCATCTACAAAAATGTGATAAATTAATGAATCTGTATCTGTATATAATAATTTTGCTCTATCTCCAAATTTAACTTTTATATAATTATAATGAAAATCATATAAAATTGTTTTTGAAATTTCTAAAATACTGAATCCAACATAAATGGGTTTATTAAACTTAACATTCATTCTTTTCATCTCAATTATTACCATATCATCATCAAAAATGGTTAAACTATGGAAATTTGGTTTTGATATATAATTTTTTACACCATATCTACCATCCCTGTTTGTAACTAATTTAACATCCTTGTATTTCCGAACGTTTTCCATAGTCTTACCAAAAACTGCGTTATTCATTAGTTTATAACAATTTTTTTCAAAATCATTTTTACTTTGTTTCCTTAAATTTGTATTTAACTCAATATATGATTTCAACCAAGCAGATTGTTTAAATTTTAAAATTTTATGAACCTTTGTAAGTTTTAAACCTAAACTTAACGCTTGTTTTAAATTTCTATAATGAATAACGTAATTTTTTTTATCAAAAAGTGTCGTTAATAATTTGGGGTGTTTTGATGATGACATTGGTGGTTTCATACTTTCGGGGGCATAGAGGAAAATCTTTATGAAGATGGTGTAGCTCTGAAGGGTATTCTAAACCAACCTCAAGAATATATCCTATATCGGAATTATCTGGGTTATTAAGTATATCTTCCTTATAAAAAGTCGACATTTTCAATCCATTTAAAATCTCCAACAGGTAGACATTCACACATTGCAGTCCCATATAAATTATTAACATCAAAATACATTAAAAATGAGGTAGGTTGATTTGAATCATATTCATTCCCCATATATTTATTATTTGCTCTTCCGTACCTATTACTACATTGTGAAACACCACCTCTAATTCCCCTCTCTATAAACATAATTTTATCGATATCTGTAAGTAATTCTAATGTAACATTGGAAATCTTTAAACAACTAGCATAAGCTAAACCTGGAGCTGTATAATATTTCAAACATTCTAAATTATAAGTTTTTAAACAAACTTTTCTAAAATTTTCAAAAACATCAGCAAGCAATAAAACATCAGTTTTCAAATATAACTCCATGTATTCACGTAAATTTTGTATTTTAAAAGTACTCCAAACTTTACGTGCATGCTCATAATCACTTTTTCCAACATTACAATTTTTAAGAGAACTAAAAAAATCTTTAATTGATGGTAATTTAGAATCTGTTAATTTATCCCAGTTGTCTAAATAATCATAAGGAAAGATACCTTTCTTAGACAAAAATTTAAATTCCTCATCAGTTTTACAAAAACTTCTAATAATTACTTTTTCAGAATCTTCTAAATAGGATCCTAATTTATCTAAACTACTAGCCATAAAACGGAAGGAATCTAAAAATCTAAACTTTAAATTTGTGTTGGAAATATATTTAGTAAATGATATGTATTTCTCCTTATTAACTGGTAGTAAATCTATGGCACCAGGTATATCTTTTGCTAATGCTCTAATAATAAAATGACTATCATAACCGGATAAATTATGAAAAACTACAGGTATCATAAAATCATCTTTATAATTTAAATTACAGGAAGAATGAGCAGCCCCTCTATAGTTTCCTGAAAAATGACAGTGATCTTTAACCTTTATATCAGTTTCAGTAAAATTTTTTTCACAAATATGGCAAATTTGAGCTAATGAGAAATCATTTAATTGTGAACTCGTTAATGGAATCATTGGAACTATATTTTGGAATATTGGATTTAAATTCATTGCAATTTGTTGTAGACGTTTAACAAACCAATTAATACAGTCTTTTCCTGTATATAATTCAAATTTGGAGAGAGAATTATCAAAACTACAAACTAAGTAATAGGCAATACTACATGGAACATGTTTTTGATATTTAATAGTACTACTACTACAATTGGGCTCATTAACCTTCTCTAGTATACATTCTAAATCTGCATATATTACAAAGGGAACTTTCTCTTTATTTTTAAAATCGGAAAGTGAAACAAATTTTTCTTGTTCAGTCGGAGTTATAATTTTATTCTTGTTCATATGTCTACAAGTTATCATATGTTTATATAAGCTTTCCTGAGAATAAAAATGATTCAAACATCTATGGCAATAATATTTTTTATGGTTTAAATCACCGCTTTGTCTATTAAGCAATTTGGATAAATCTTTTATTAATGCAAAACGATAATAATTTTGATGAGAATTTATCCTTTCACTCAAATTCATTTCTATATCATCATCATCATCGTCACCCCCATCATTATAATTTAATGGAAGCATTAATAAATTTATGGTTCTCAAAGATTCAATTTTACTTAAACAAACAGGGAGGACATCTTTTTTTTCTAGAGTAAATACATTTATAGATAAATTATTCATTTTCTCAAATTTGGAAATGTCTTTTAGTGAAATTGGAAACTTAATATCATCATATTTAAGAATGCTACTAAAATGGGGGTAGGATGATGTTCTACAGGGATGTTTTGAATTTAGATGAGGATGAAGAGCTGCTGTAATAGACCATAGAAAACAGTATTCATCATTATTTTGAATATTAAGAATTGCCTTAGTATTTTGTAAAAATTTAGGTATATCAATATAAGTTGAAACACCCACATTTATTGGAGTATAATTATTTAAATTTACTTTTAAGTGGAGAATTTCATAAAGACTCCATCCTGAGTCTTTTTCTTGAAATTCTTCTAATTTTGTTAAAATTGAATTTTTAATGTGATCATCATAAAATAAATTCAAATTGGTATTAAAATCAATTACCCTATTTTTTGTTTGAAAATGCTTAATATCTGTTTCACCAGATTGAGGTTTAACAAAATTAGCTAATAGTGTAACATTTACTTTCAATAGCGAATTTTGAAGTTCAGTTTTTACTTTACCTATAAAAGATCTACGAGCTTTATTGAAAAATTCTAAGGGATCTCTTATACCCAAATTAATGATTGCCCCAGTTCTCACACGATTATTAAAACATGATTCTAAATCTTGCCAAATTAAATTTTGTTTCTTACTGTTTTTAAAATTCTTTCTTTTTTGATATGAAAATTTTTGTTTGAAATATTTTAATAGTGACAAGTTTGATTCTAATTTTAAAAAGTGTTTTCTATCTAATACAGATATATTACGTTTAAAATATTTTTTTAAAATCAAAATAGTGGAATTTAAATATTTCACCCATTTATAATAATCATCTTTGGTTTTAATTAACTTACCCACTTGTTGAATTTTAGACACAACACCTTCAACTAATGTATTTATTTCACTAGAGGTACTCATATTTTAATAGCGGAATGCAACTGATTACTATGAAGTATAAACGTTAAATGCATTAAAATTGATTAAAACATTTATCGTTCTGTATCATTAACGCAAATCATAAATTTCCAATCTTCAATTAAAAACATTCTTGTTATTCATACCAAATTACATGTATACATTCTTTTATCATATGACGCAAACCATAAATTTCCAATAGTCTAATTAACTAATTGAAAACATCCTTGTTATTCATGTTAGATTACATGTGTGCATTTTTATTATAAACTTACAAACATGTTATTTATCAATGTAATGTAATATTTCCGTTACTTTAATTATCTCAAGCTTATAACTCATTAAAACATCCTTGTTATTCATGTTAGATTGTATGTACACATTTTTATTATAAACTTGCGCCACTTACCATTTATCAATGTAATGTAATATTCCCATTACTTTAATTAGTCTAAGCTTATTATTCATATTAAAATAGTTTAAGTAAACAACTCAATTAATCTCATTAGATAAATATTACTTGTGTGAATTTTTATTGAACTTTGGTTTGAAATTATGTGATTTGCGTCATTATTATTTAAATTTCTTAAATTTCAATATAGCTATAAAAGCAATATTTACTTAATATTTATTCATTCGTTTTTGAAAATCAAGAACAATGAACGTGCCTACAACTTTCATAATTGAGTCCACCAACAAGGAGATGTTGTCAACCAATTTACTGGTTGTATTTTTAAAAAATTTATTCATGTAAGTATTCATATTACTATATTTTAATTTTTATGAATATTAAGTTATAATAATTTTTAAATTTAAATTGTTATACTTTTAGATTTGGGCGAACTAGCATCAATGTTAGTGGTGACAAAATTTACTTATCGCTATCCTACTGCCCCAAGAAGGAGACTATTGATAAAAAACTGCGCCAACTCCCCGTCACTTATATGAGGGTCTTCGCTGATAGCGAAGAGGAGCTGAAACTATTATGTAGTGGACTGGAAAAACTTGGGATAAATTTCTCCCAAGAAGAGGAGGAGGAGCAAATATCACTCCCACCACTACCAGCGAACCACCCTCAGCCTAGAAAAAGAAAGGTGGAGGTTTTACAAAACCAAATCGTAGTAACGGCGCCAACAGAAGAGCCTGAGCGAAAAAAGAGACGGGGGGATGCTACGGCAGCAGCAGCGGTAGCAACATGCAACACCACTCCTCAACCACCGGTAGCAGCATACAACACCCCTCCTCCACCACCGACAGCAACATACAACATCCCTCCTCCGCCACCACCACCAATGGAGTACATTTACCTACCCTCAATGCCCTCTGCGAATGATTGGGGTGAGGAGGAGGGACAAAAGTGGTAGAGACGAATGTATATAATATGTATATAATATAATATAATATAAGATAATAAAAACCTAAATTAAATATACATACAATTTTATTTTCCCTTGTGTAAAACCTAATAACCAAAAATCAAAATCGTTCACATCATGAGTGAACCGAGTGTTTAAATATCATGTACATCACGTGTGATCTGCGTGTACATGTCTCAATAAAACAAATTTTGGTGACACTTGTCTTGGCAAATCAAAAGTTTTACAAATGTCACCTAATAAAATTAAAAGTGTCACTTGAAAAATAAAAAATGTCACAAATATTAATGTCACCTACCTAATAAAAATCAAAAGTGCCTGCCACTTGAAAAATAAAAAGTGTCATACATATTAATGTCACCTACCTAATAAAAATCAAAAGTGTCACATATATTGCAACCTAATAAAAATCAAAGTGTTACAAATATAATTGTTACCTACTGGTTATTGCTGATTCTTCAGCAGACTTGACACATCTAGTTATGTGATCTCATGGTAACCCCCTCATGCCATCTTCAACTAAAACATGAAAAGTGTCCTAGGACCACGTTAGCTATTCTACTGACGCGAATATCACAGAAGAAGGATTTGGAAGTCATATTGAAAAGAAAAGACAAAGCTAGAAGAACGAAGACTACTGGCAAAATACGACCAGAAAAGAGCGAATTTATAGCGTTAACAATTATTTATATAAAGTAACGGTATTGTCATAATTGTAATATATTTGATTTAGCATCTCGAGACTATTTAGCCACTGGCTTTCAGAAAATCAAAATTACGAATAGATTGACTGCAAAAGTCTATTAATTAATTCCGGTTATGTACTTAGACGGTTAGGAATTAAATAGATGTAATAAAAGAAATGAATTAATTTTCAGAAATTAAATAGACGTAATAAAAGAAATGAATTAATTTAGAGACTTTCAGTTGCAGTTCACTCGTTACAATGTACACACTCAAAGTAAATTGTCAAACGTGTAAAGAAGAATTCAAATTTATTTGGTGTTTCAATAATGATGTCAATTTAGAATCTACACAATGTAAAAAATGTTCAAACATTTTTAAAATATTTACACCTACAATGAAGACTGAAAATATTATTACACATAAGGATTTTTTACCAATTCATATTCATCATCGCCATTACTATGATGGTTTCTATTATTATGAACCTGATAATCAATTTAAATTCTATCAGATATATGATGAGGACAAACTCATATTACCTATATTACATATGGAAAAGGTAGTTGACTATCGCCTTAGGGATGGAAGACGATTCGATAAAATTGAAGAGGGTCTTGTAAAGTTGACAGAAATTGAAAATTTTATTAACATATGTGAACAACAATTATAATTAATTCTTAACAATAAAAATAAGTTAAATGATAAAGATAAAAACATTTTTATTTTCTTACTAATAAGTAAAAAACTTAAAACTCTACTCCAGAATCATCATTCATATCCTGAAATTCCCAATCAGATCCAATCTCTGTCGCGTCACTATCTGTAACATACCCACTATCACTATCTTCAATCATACTATTGTTCATTAAATCATTCTCCATTATATCATTGTCATTGTCACTATCATTATCAATCATTTCATTATCGCTATCATCACTATCACTCAACATATTCACTTGCTGCTCTCTTTCCCCATTCAACCATGGTAATTCTTCTTCATCTTCTTCCTCATCTTCTTCAGGCTCACTAGATGTATACCCATTTTCAATTTCCACATTATTCGCTCTAACACGTTCTAATAATTCCCATCTAACATACATATATTTTGGAGGCATTTTATAATATTTATTGCAGTTCTGTTGACTATTTGCTTCGCTTTCATACTAAATGTATTAGCAAAATTAATTTACATTATCCCCAGTCTGCACATAAGATAAACAATAATATTAAAGTCATACACATCATGCATGATCTAAGTGTTTAAATATCATGCACATCATGTGTGATCTACGTGTTTGGATGTTGCTCACATCAAGAGTTACATTTAGCTGGTCTCCAAATGTTAATTAAAGTATCATGCACATCACGCGTGATCAGCGTGCACTTGTCTTGGCAAATCAAAAGTTTAACAAATGTCACCTAATAAATTAAAAGTGTCACTTGAAAAATAAAAAATGTCACAAATATTAATGTCACCTACCTAATAAAAATCAAAAGTGCCTGTCACTTGAAAAATAAAAAGTGTCATACATATTAATGTCACCTACCTAATAAAAATCAAAAGTGTCACATATATTGCAACCTAATAAAAATCAAAGTGTTACAAATATAATTGTTACCTACTGGTTATTGCTGATTCTTCAGCAGACTTGACACATCTAGTTATGTGATCTCATGGTAACCCCCTCATGCCATCTTCAACTAAAACATGAAAAGTGTCCTAGGACCACGTTAGCTATTCTACTCGCGTCTATTCCAATGACAAATAGGTATTGCTTTGAGTATATAAGCTATGTCGGTTCTAGCACAAAATCGACCAAAAATAAATGTAATTTCCCATAAGAGATTCTAAGGTTAAAATTAGCGAAAATTTACCCCGATGACTTCGACGATTGCCAACGTGAGCGAGTCTGATTTTGTGGTTTAGAGGCAAATGTCATATTTAGGGGTGTTTTCATCATATTTAAGGCCCTTTTGACATTAGGCGGAGGTGAAATTCAATTGAGGGTGTCATTTGTTCTGTGAACGTGGGGGCCGAGTGCTCGGACTGTAGCACTGTAGCGGACTGCGGGGGGGGGCTCCGAGTAGAGCTGTGGGGGCTGAAGGGGGGCCGCGATTTAGGTTATGTTAGTGACAGCTGTCGAGGGAGGGGGCCGCGATTTAGGTTATGTTAGTGATGGCTGTCAACGAAGGCCGCGATTTAGTTATGCTAGAAGAGTGACGGTAATCGGGGGCTGTGATTTAGGTTATGATAGTGATGGCTGTCAACGGAGGGGGCCGCGATTTAGGTTATGTTAGTGCCGGCTGTCAAACGAAGGGGCCGCGATTTAGATTAAGTTGAAAGAGTGACGGTAGTCGGGGGGCCGCGACTTAGGTTATGTTAGAGGTTTGCGGGGTTTGCTTGACAGGTTACACAAGGGAGTGTTGGCTGCGGTGCCATCTTGCAGCGTTGGTGTGTTGCGTGTGTCGCAGGGGTGCACGCCATCTGTTGGTGGTTGTAGTAGTTAGAAAGAAAAAAAGCTGTGGTAGGGTTTTGAGCCCAGGACTCTCGCATGGGAGTGATCGTTCCGAGCATCTAAGCTATATGGTTATTAATATAACAGTTTCTTCGGGAGAATAGGTATCTGAGTGTTGAAGGTAAATTTTTAATAGGTTGAAATTCAATCAATAGAGTATGCTATTAGGTTGGATGTATGCTTGACATGTGTAGTGATGTTGGCAAAGTGATCGACTTGCGCAGTGATGTGATATAACTAATAGACATGCAGTGATGTTGTGTGACTGTAGACATGCGCAGTGATGTGTGAGTGTAAGACATTTGCAGTGATGTTGTTTGACTGTTAGACATACGCAGTGATGATGTACAAGTGTTAGACATGCGCAGTGATGTTATATGACTGTTAGACATGCGCAGTAATGGTGTGTGACTGTTAGACATGCGCAGTGATGATGCGTGAGAGATAGCCATGCGCAGTGATGTTATGTGACTGTTAGAAATGCGTAGTAATGTTGTGTGACTGTTAGACATGTGCAGTGATGTTGTGTGAGTGATAGACTTGCACAAGTTTAAATTGTATATGAAAACGTATAGAAATAAGCTGTCGTTCCATAAATGAACAGAAATTTTGGCGGGAAGCTTAAAAATATGTACGAAAACGGTATTTAGATGTAAATTATCAGAGTGGTGGTTTTACAGATTTAACTATCGAAAATGATAGTTGATATCTTATAGAAGGAATGCAAGGAACATTACAGTAGAAATGGGATAGTGGGAAACGAGATAATAGGCAACGAGATTGCTGGAACAGGATAAAGGAAACAGTAGGTAATGTTTGAAGTTGGTTGACTGAACGCTGGAAACGGGGATGGTATGTACGACCTAGTGGGAACGGGAACAAAATAGCTGGAACAGGATAGTGAAAAAGGAGCGCGCTGGATGGTTGGATCAGAGACGAAACAAATGTGTTGGAGCCAGTACAAAAGCTAGAAATGTCCCGTAGAAACGACTAGAAACTTAGAATCCCTGCTAGAAATGGTTGGAGACGCTACAAAAGCTAGAAACGTCCCGTAGAAACGACTGGGACAGTAGAAACGGCTGATAAAATGGTTGGAGCCGTTACAAAAGCTAGAAACGTCCCGTAAAAACGACTGGGACAGTAGAAACGGCTGGTAGAATAGTGGGAGCCGCTACAAAAGCTAGAAATGTACCGTAGAAACGACTGGGACAGTAGAAACGGCTGGTAGAATGGTTGGAGCTGTTACAAAAGATAGAAATGTCCCGTAGAAACGACTAGAAACTTAGAAATCGCTGGTAGAAATGGTTGGAGCCACTACAAAAGCTAGAAATGTCCGTAGAAACGACTAGAAACTTAGAAATCCCTGCTAGAAATGGTTGGAGACGCTCAAAAGGTAGAAACGTCCCGTATAAACGACTGGGACAGTAGAAATCGCTGCTAGAAATGGTTAGAGCCACTACAAAAGCTAGGTCCTTAGAAACGACAGGAACCGTAGAAACGGTGGTTGGATACAGGTTGGAGCCTCTATAAAAGCTAGAAAAGGCCCGTAAAAACAACTGGAACCATACAAACGACTGAACCCGTTAGAAATAATTGAATGGTTGAAGTAAGGGCGTTGCAAAGGGTACAAATGTTTGAAACCGTTACAAAGGCTAGGGCCGTAGAAACGACAGCAACCGTAGATATGACTGGTGAGTTTAAACAAAGCCACTACAAATGCTAGAAACTGTTGCTACAAATGGTTTGAAACAAATCCGTTGCAAAAAGTAGAGACCAGGAATTTTGGAAATGGGATAGTGAGTATAAAGATATAACTTTTTCTAATCCAGAGGTAGGAACAAACAAATCTTTTCTAAGACAGGTACTGAAAGCGTATTCACTGGTACATGAAAACTTTTTTCTAGGTGCACAAAACTTTAGCCATCAAAGAGAAAACATCAGTCTACTACAAACAAATGTTTCTATCACATATAACTTTTTCGAAGATAGAGGTCATTATAAACAAATCTTTTCTAGGTACTCAAAGCGTTTGTTTCTAACAACAACACAGGTACATAAATCTTTTCTAAGACAGGTACTCAAAGCTTATTCAGTGGTACATAAAATCTTTTTTCTAGGTGCACAAAACTTTAGCCATCAAAGAAAAAACATCAGTCTACTACAAACAAATGTTTCTATCACATATAACTTTTTCTAAGACAGACGTCAGTACAAACAAATGTTTTCTAGGTACACAAAACGTATGTTTCTCACAACGAATTGATTATATGAGAGTAAAATGAACAAAGTATTTAAAAATTTCACAGGCGTTTTACTTATATATCTCTAGCACAAAGTGTAAGGGGGTAGCAAATATTTCCTTATATCTAACAGGACCTTATAAATGCTAGAAAAAGTTACGTCATCCCCATATGCTCATCAAAGAATTTATCTCAAAAAGATACAAAAAACAAAGCATATGAATTGTAGAAACAATTTGCTTCCTCAGAGGTCTAGAACTCTTGAAAAATAATGGTCTGTAACGCTTGACAAATCTGCATAAGTTATTACAGGTTTCTTAAATCGACTTGTTGAAATTCGAACACACTGCTGGTCGTATCTCATCATACAAGCCAATATACAGAAAAAAATTAATATGTCTTGCAAGTGTTGCTCTATAAAAAGTTGAAACGAAAGGCTGTTATATTTATTATTCCTACCAACTAAAAGTAATTTGCAAGAGGAAAAAAGGAGTCAATGCTGAGAATTGGTTGCTGGAGAACGTAATTAGACACGGTAGCGGTCATCACAGGGTCTCGAACACATCGTTGGCACATAGCTGAATATTCAAAATATTTAGTTCAAAAGGCAGCCATTCAACACCGCACACAAATAACAACACACCACCGAAACTGAGAATTTGTCACTGGAGAACGCTACTAGACCCAGTCACAATCAAAGCAAAAAACTCCGGTAGCAGAAAAAAGACAAGTTCAATTCATCATTCCACATGCTTTTAACCCTGCTTTGATAAACACAATGAAGATAAAACAGCCAAAGCATTCAAAAGTTTGTAAATGGAGCCACAACAAAATTCGTAGCATCAAATTAACATGTTTTCAGATAATTATATGCGTATTAAATAATCTATTGCAAGACTTAATGGTTTAGATTAATTCATTATTTATGATAGCTGAATATTCAAAATATTTAGTTCAAAAGGCAGCCATTCAACACCGCACACAAATAACAACACACCACCGAAAAAGAAAATTATATAAAAGAAATCTTGTAAAATACTGAGTAGAAATTCTTGTTAAATAGAAATTAATCATTCAAATATTCTAAAAATATACTATGTTTGTGCTTTATTTGATATCTGCATCACTATCATTCATTGCGGTTTTCTGAATCTTGAGTGAAGATGTTAGCGAAGGTTATAATTTGTCAAAACAGAAGTATCCATTAGAAATGAATTTATTCGTATCTTAGAGTTTCAATCAATCATTTGAAATACTGTAAGGGCTATTTGATGTAACAATATTGTTCTTGCAATAACACTTTGCTTTGAATTAAATTACTGTTGGTAGAAAGAGCTGAAAATCAAAACTGTGAAATAAAAGTTATATGGTTTAAATATTTTTTGTTTTGAATCATGTAGATACAGAATTGAACATGGAGGGTCTGTTACATTCAAGTTTCGTTCGCCTTGATGGAGTTAAACTTCATTCAACAGGCCAGAAAATCTTAGTCAAGAATGGGTGGACTTCGTTTTGCAACAAACAAAAGCCATTAAACCATGCGTTGGCATGTCATCCTTCAATATCAATGTGAATAACAAGAATTTATTTATAAGATGTACGAGTGTGAGATAATAGAAAACACATTCCTATGCACGAGTGTATACATAATGAATAACATTTAAGAAAACGTATCAAACATATTAAACTACACACAAACAAATTTAAAACTAGCAACTCACAGGGTTATAATTGTGAACACATTAGAAGCAATATAAAACAAAAGAAAGCTGTAACCAGGCCTCGTGTTATCCAGTTATAATTTTTGATCAGCATCGATCTCCATCACACCAAATAACGGAAACATAATCCAAAAGTTTATAAGCATATTGTATGAAATAGAAAAGTTTACTCCAGGCACATATATATTGAATTAAAAATGTGCTATTGAACAACATTGTCATGAGTATCACTTTCTGTCATCACTGTCATTGCCTAGTTTATCAGCAGACCACCTGCCATTAGTATATATAACTCACATGTCTGCTTTTGGGATCATAACATACGAAGCATTTACCACTTAAGATCAAAGCCATAATTTACCGAGATCTAAGGAAATATGGTAATCCTTTTTTCTGCGGCGTCATTAGTCGGTCATTTCCTCTATATAACAAGAAACATAACCTGTTCAAGGAATATGATGTCTCACTCTTTCTCTTAAGTATCTATCAAAATGATTCCTCTCTTATTGGTTTATTCAAACAAACCACGAGACCTCAACATATCAACTGTTAGGGACGGAATTCGTACTAGGTCTCTAACACATCCTAATATATAATAACAAACGTTATTCATATAAGGAATACAATATATGGAAAATGACATCTTTGACGAACTATGTCAAAATGAAGGCAATGAGAAATACATAAGACTAAATCATTATGCACTGGAACTAAATTATAAAAGCTTTCGATTCAGCTTTCATGTAGTGAAAAGATTTCTACTGCACGAACGCCACTCTTTAAAATAATGCAAGTGAGATTGTTCTATTTCCATTTAAATAAAAAAAAAATAGGCAGTTGAGTACTAGTTACCGAGAATATGTCTATAGCATTATAGGAACAGTGTTTCATTTGTGAAATTTTGATTGCAATAAGATCATTATTCACAATTTAGGTAGTTTGTTGATACCAAGCACAAACGTAAATAATTCTCTGGGGTCTTTAATAAATATGAAAAACCTTAAAATAAGGAATCTGTCAAGGCATGGGAACGTCATCATGTTGTTCTGAACGTTGTTTCTAACAGAATACAGTCTCAGGTAGTGAAACGCTTGAGGAACGAAGTAGTTCATCGTGTAGCTCCCAAGTCCATCAACCAATGATTAGGTTCGGTCGATCCTAACCTAACCTAACCTTAATTCGTTCAATCGATCTTAACCTAACCTCAGTTGATACCATCTAACCGCCCTGTTTGAAGGGCCTCCCTCCCCTTTTACTATGACGTCATAAGCTACTCATGTTCATCCTTGGTTGATGGACTTGGAAGCTACACGATGAACTACTTCGTTCCTCAAGCGTTTCACTACCTGAGACTGTATTCTGTTAGAAACAACGTTCAGAACCTCATGATGACGTTCCCATTCCTTGACAGATTCCTTATTTTAAGGTTTTTCATAATTATTAAAGACCCAAGCGAATTATTTACGTTTGTGTTTGGTATCAACAAACTACCAAAATTGTGAATAATGCTCTTACTGCATTCAAAATTTCACAAATGAAACACTGTTCCTATAATGCTATAGACATATTCTCGGTAACTAGTACTCAACTGCCTATTTTTTTATTTAAATGGAAATAGAACAATCTCACTTGCATTATTTTAAAGAGTGGCGTTCGTGCAGTGGAAATCTTTTCACTACATGAAAGCTGAATCGAAAGCTTTTATAATGTAGTTTCAGTGCATAATGATTTAGTCTTATGTATTTCTCATTGCCTTCATTTTGACATAGTTCGTCAAAGATGTCATTTTCCATATATTGTATTCCTTATATGAATAACGTTTGTTATTATATGTTAGGATATGTTAGAGACCTAGTACGAATTCCGTCCCTAATTCCATCCCTAATGGTTGATATGTTGAAGTCTCGTGGTCTGTTTGAATAAACTAATGAGAGAGGAATCATTTTGATAGATACTTAAGAGAAAGAGTGAGACATCATATTCCTTGAACAGGTTATGTTTCTTGTTATATGGAGGAAATGACCGACTAATGACGCCGCAGAAAAAAAGGATTACCATATTTCCTTAGATCTCGGTAAATTATGGCTTTGATCTTAAGTGGTAAATGCTTCGTATGTTATGATCCCAAAAGCAGACATGTGAGTTATATATACTAATGGCAGGTGGTCTGCTGATAAACTAGGCAATGACAGTGATGACAGAAATTGATACTCATGACAATGTTGTTCAATAGCACATTTTTGATTCAATATATATGTGCCTGGAGTAAACTTTTCAATTTCATACAATATGCTTATAAACTTTTGGATTATGTTTACGTTATTTGGTGTGATGGAGATCGATGCTGACCAAAAATTATAATTGGATAACACGAGGCCTGGTTACGGCTTTCTTTTGTCTTATATTGCTTCTAGTGTGTTCACAATTATAACCCTGTGAGTTGCTAGTTTTAACTTTGTTTGTGTGTAGTTTAATATGTTTGATACGTTTTCTTAAATGTTATTCATTATCTCACACTCGTACATCTTATAAATAAATTCGTGTTATTCACATTGATATTGAAGGATGACATGCCAACGCATGGTTTAATGGCTTTTGTTTGTTGCAAAACGTCCACCCATTCTTGACTAAGATTTTCTGGCCTGTTGAATGAAGTTTAACTTCATCAAGGCGAACGAAACTTGAATGTAACAGACCCTCCATGTTCAATTCTGTATCTACATGATTCAAAACAAAAAATATTTAAACCATATGACTTTTATTTCACAGTTTTGATTTTCAGCTCTTTCTACCAACAGTAATTTAATTCAAAGCAAAGTGTTATTGGAAGAACAATATTGTTACATTAAATAGCCCTTACAGTATTTCAAATGATTGATTGAAACTCTAAGATACGAAAAAATTCATTTCTAATGGATACTTCTGTTTTGACAAATTATAACCTTCGCTAACATCTTCACTCAAGGTTCAAAAAACCGCAATGAATGATAGTGATGCAGATATCAAATAAAGCACAAACATCGTATATTTTTATAATATTTGAATGATTAATTTCTATTTAACAAGAATTTCTACTCAGTATTTTACAACATTTCTTTTAAATAATTTCTTTTTCGGTGGTGTGTTGTTATTTGTGAGCGGTGTTGAATGGCTGCCTTTTGAACTAAATATTTTGAATATTCAGCTATGTGCCAACGATGTGTTCGAGACCCTGTGATGACCGCTACCGTGTCTAATTACGTTCTCCAGCAACAAATTCTCCGCATTGACTCCTTTTTTCCTCTTGCAAATTACTTTTAGTTGGTAGGAATAATAAATATAACAGCCTTTCGTTTCAACTTTTTATAGAGCAACACTTGCAAGACATATTAATTTTTTTCTGTATATTGGCTTGTATGATGAGATACGACCAGCAGTGTGTTCGAATTTCAACAAGTCGATTTAAGAAACCTGTAATAACTTATGCAGATTTGTCAAGCGTTACAGACCATTATTTTTCAAGAGTTCTAAACCTCTGAGGAAGCAAATTGTTTCTACATTTCATATGCTTTGTTTTTTGTATCTTTTTGAGATAAATTCTTTGATGAGCATATGGGGATGACGAAACTTTTTCTAGCATTTATAAGGTCCTGTTAGATATAAGGAAATATTTGCTACCCCCTTACACTTTGTGCTAGAGATATATAAGTAAAACGCCTGTGAAATTTTTAAATTTGTTCATTTTACTCTCATATAAACAATTCGTTGTGAGAAACATACGTTTCGTGTACCTAGAAAACATTTGTTTGTACTGACGTCTGTCTTAGAAAAAGTTATATGTGATAGAAACATTTGTTTGCAGTAGATTGATGTTTTCTCTTTGATGGCTAAAGTTTTGTGCACCTAGAAAAAAGTTTTCATGTACCAGTGAATACGCTTTGAGTACCTGTCTTAGAAAAGATTTGTTTGTTCCTACCTCTAGATTAGAAAAAGTTATATCTTTATACTCACTATCCCATTTCCAACATTCCTGGTCTCTACTTTTTACAACGGATTTGTTTCAAACCATTTGTAGCAACAGTTTCTAGCATTTGTAGTGGCTTTGTTTAAACTCACCAGTCATTTCTACGGTTGCTGTGGTTTCTACGGCCCTAGCCTTTGTAACGGTTTCAAACATTTGTACCCTTTGCAACGCCCTTACTTCAACCATTCAATTATTTCTAACGGGTTCAGTCGTTTGTATGGTTCCAGTTGTTTTTACGGGCCTTTTCTAGCTTTTATAGAGGCTCCAACCTGTATCCAACCACCGTTTCTACGGTTCCTGTCGTTTCTAAGGACCTAGCTTTTGCAGTGGATTCAATCATTTCCAGCAACGATTTTTACTGTCCTAGTCGTTTCTACGGGCCGTTTCTAGCTTTTAAAGAGGTTTCAACCATTTCCAGCAGCGACTTCTTCTGTCCCCGTCGTTTCTACATGCCGTTTCTAGCTTTTGTTGTGGCTCTAACCATTTCTAGCAGCGATTTCTACTGTCCCAGTCGTTTCTATGGGTCATTTATAGCTTTTGTAGCGGCTCCAACCATTTCTAGTAGCGATTTCTAAGGTTCTAGTCGTTTCTTCGGGACGTTTCTAGCTTTTGTAGCGTTTCCAACCATTTCTAGCAAAGATTTCTAAGTTTCTAGTCGTTTCTACGGGACATTTCTAGCTTTGGTAGTGGCTCCAACCATTTCTACTAGCGATTTATACTGTCTCAGTCGTTTCTACGGGACGTATCTAGCATTTGTAGAGGTTCCAACCATTTCCAGCAGCGATTTCTTCTGTCCCCGTCGTTTCTACGTGTCGTTTCTAGCTTTTGTAGTGGCTCTAACCATTTCTAGCAGCGATTTCTACTGTCCCAGTCGTTTCTACGAGTAATTTCTAGCTTTTGTAGCGGGTTCAACCATTTCTAGTAGCGATTTCTAAGTTTCTAGTCGTTTCTATGGGACGTTTCTAGCTTTTGTTGCGTCTCCACCCATTTCTACCAGCGATTTCTAAGTTTCCAGTCGTTTCTACGGGACATTTCTAGCTTGTGTAGTGGCTCCAACCATTTCTACCAACGATTTCTACGGTCCCAGTCGTTTCTAAGGGACGTTTCTAGCTTTTGTAGAGGTTTCAACCAATTCCAGCAGCGATTTCTTCTGTCCCCGTCGTTTCTACGTGCCGTTTCTAGCTTTTGATGTGGCTCTAACCATTTCTAGCAGCGATTTCTACTGTCCCAGTCGTTTCTACGGGACATTTCTAGCTTTTGTAACGGCTCTAACCATTCTATCAGCCGTTTCTACTGTCCCAGTCGTTTTTACGGGACGTTTCTAGCTTTTGTAGCGTCTCCAACCATTTCTAGCAGGGATTCTAAGTTTCTAGTCGTTTCTACGGGACATTTCTAGCTTTTGTAGTGGCTCCAACACATTTGTTTCGTCTCTGGTGTAACCATCCAGCGCGCTCCTTTCCCTATCCTGTTCCAGCTATTTTGTTCCCGTTCCCACTAGGTCGTACATACCATCACCGTTTCCAGCGTTCAGTCAACCAACTTCAAACATCCTGCTCCGCTATATCGTTCCAACCATTTTCGTTCCCGGCGTTCTGCCAACCAACTTGAAGCATATACCTACTGTTTCCTCTATCCTGTTCCAGCAATCTCGTTGCCTATAATCTCGTTTCCCACTATCCCATTTCTACTATACTGTTCCTTGCATTCCTTCTATAAGATACCAACTATCATTTTCGATAGTTTAATCTGTAAAACCACCACTTTGATAATTTACATCTAAATACCGTTTTCGTAGATATTGTTAAGCTTCCCGCCAAAATTACTGTTCATTTATGGGACGACAGCTTATTTGTATACGTTTTCATATACAATTTAAACTCTGATAATTTACATCTAAATACCGTTTTCGTACATATTTTAAGCTTCCCGTCAAAATTTCTGTTCATTTATGGGACGACAGCTTATTTGTATACGTTTTCATATACAATTTAAACTTGTGCAAGTCTATCACTCACACAACATCACTGCACATCTCTAACAGTCACACAACATTACTGCGCATTTCTAACAGTCACATAACATCACTGCGCATGTCTATCACTCACGCATCATCACTGCCCATGTCTAACAGTCACACACCATTACTGCGCATGTCTAACTGTCAAATAACATCACTGCGCATGTCTAACACTCGTACATCATCGTATGTCTAACAGTCAAACAACATCACTGCAAATGTCTTACACTCACACAACATCACTGCGCATGTCTACAGTCACACAACATTATTGCGCATGTCTATTAGTTATATAACATCACTGCGCAAGTCGATCACTTTGCCAACATCACTGCGCAAGTCGATCACTTTGCCAACATCACTGCGCAAGTCGATCACTTTGCCAACATCACTACACATGTCAAGCATACATACAACCTAATAGCATGCTCTATTGATTGAATTTCAACCTATTAAAAATTTACCTTCAACACTCAGGTACCTATTCTCCCGAAGAAACTGGTATATTAATAACCATATAGCTTAGATGCTCGGAACGATCACTCCCATGGGAGAGTCCTGGGCTCAAAACCCTACCACAGCTTTTTTTTCTTTCTAAGTACCACAACCACCAACAGATGGCGTGCACCCCTGCGACACACGCAACACTGCAAGATGGCACCGCAGTCAACACTCCCCTGTGTAACCTGTCAAGCAAACCCCGCGAACCTCTAACATAACCTAAGTCGCGGCCCCCCGACTACCGTCACTCTTCCAACATAATCTAAATCGCGGCCCCTTCGTTGACAGCCGGCACTAACATAACCTAAATCGCGGCCCCCTCCGATGACAGCCATCACTATCATAAACTAAATCACAGCCCCCGACTACCGTCGCTTTTCTAGCATAACCTAAATCGCGGTCCTCCCTCCCTCGACAGCTGTCACTAACATAACCTAAATCGCGGCCCCCATTCGTTGACAGCCATCACTAACATAACCTAAATCGCGGCCCCCCTTCAGCCCCCACAGCTCTACTCGGAGCCCCCCCCCCGCAGTCCGCTACAGTGCTACAGTCCGAGAACGCGGCCCCCACGTTCACAGAACAAATGACACCGTCAATTGAATATCACCCCCGCCTAATGTCAAAAGGGCCTGAAATATGATGAAAACACCCCTAAATATGACATTTACACCCCAAAATGGCGCTAATTACGCCGTTTCTAGCCTCTAAACCACAAAATCAGACTCGCTCACGTTGGCGATCGTCGAAGTCATCGGGGTAAATTTTCGCTAATTTTAACCCTAGAATCTCTTATGGGAAATTACATGTATTTTTAGTCGATTTTGTGCTAGAATCGACATAGCTTATATACTGCTCTGATCTTTTTTTTTGGCGAACATAGTTTTACTGTTCTTATATATGTTGGGAATGCTTTACGGCCCAATTGTTTTAAACTTTTTCCTTCCAAAAATTGCTTAATACCGATATACTGATTCATTGTTGAGCTGAATAATCTGTAAGGCTGTTTTGTAAGTAATATCTCCTCGCTCGTACCCAAGAATTTTTTTGTGGTATTACACACAGTGTTGTATCATTTGGATGGTAGATCTTCTTGTTTGTCTTCAAACTTAGGATTTTAAATACATGAGTCCTACGCTTTACGTTGACTTCTCGTTCCAATACTTAGATTTGAAACACTTCAATGTCTGCAAGTTCATTCATAATTCTTTGGTTTCTTGGACAATTTCGTTTAATTTTCTGGTCTTCTATTTTTCGGTATTCCAAACTTTTGTATTTCTAATCGACTTGATTGCTGTTAGTTTTGGTTACCCTTCATTACTGCACCGTGCCTTGCTGGAAAATGAAAGAATTCTTCAAGTAGTATAATTGATATTATTCCCCAGTTCGTATATTACAGGAATGTTTCGTATTTCTGTATTTCTGAAAAAGTTTTTATTATAAAATTCGCATTTTCCTTCTCCAGTCTTTTTCTCTTCTCTTAATATCTAGTACTCGTATTGCTAAAGTTCTGTCTAAATGATCTATCTATATAAGTAAATAATCTTACATATTTTCATTTCATATAATATCAAATTCATTAAAAAACAAATGTTTGCTTTTTATATCTTAAACTTAAACAAACGTTACTTCAACATTTTAAAGTTATTGTTTCTCTACGACTATCAATTTAAAATAAAAAAAATTCGAATCAGCAGAAAGAATATTCTACATCTCTGAAGTACTTTAGTCATTCAATCGTTTAAATGAATTTAAATTTTTATGAAAACTGGGTCACAAATCCGCATCAATCACAATAACTTAATTACGTTAATTATACGTCCGTTGTACAGCCAATGTATATTTTTGACTCCAATTCACATCAAACTTGGAATGATGAAAAACTTTGTATTTTCCTAGTTAAGTAACACCAAGTGAAAGGACGGTATTTTTATTGGGCTGGAATATATTAGTTTTACAGAAAGTCTCACCAAGCTAGAACTCAGAGCTTGGTACTCATTTCTAAGAGCATTCAAGGGCAACAATATTGGTGCAGTACCAAGGAATATGGGATCCATCCATGATGGTGATTACTGTTCATTTTTGGAGAAAGAAGATGTGAACCCCCATAAAAAGAAAACAAATAATGAGTGTCTTTCAAATGCATAATTCTTTCCAATTTGCTAATGTATTAGGAATTATACATATGGGGTTTTCAAATCAGTTTTTCGAAAAATACTTGGGGGGTTAGTTTAATACAAGAAGAATACGTTGTGGTAAGACTTTTATTTTGCTATTCTATAATATGCTATTCAGCTTTACATTTCACTAATTTTTTGTCGGACAGTTTACGGACTTAGTTCGGAGACTCTCAGTGAAAAAATGCAGTTAGTAACAAATCAAAATCATTAAGTTTTATTTATCTCCTCTTAACCTCCACATACTAAGTTCATCGATGTGAAGATTAGTTGAACTGAATCAGTACTCGTATCAAATACAGATCAACTCTAAACTAGCTGAATGACTTTCTGTATTATTTTACTGCCCAATACATTCTTCAGATTTAATGAAATTTTTGGATATAGGAGTGTACCGATTTCTATGGATTTCTGTGATATATGTAATTAACTACTTTATCCACCTTTTGATATATTTATGAACTCAATTCCAATTCTACGGATATCATTTGCCATTACCGCAGTCATTCCATAAGATATTCACTGGATAATCGAATGTTAAAACTTAGTAACTAAACCCAACTAAATTACATATATATAGGGTGAGTTTTTTTTTGATGATCAGTATGGGGATCTCGGAAACTAGCGGAGATAGAGCATTGGTTAAATTGGGAAAGATTTGCAGTTTTACTGACCCAATTTAATGACATTTTTTTAAAAAGTCATGGCTTACGAGATATTTTGAAAAAACGAAATTCTGTCGATTTAGTCAAATCCTTCTAGCTCCTTTGTTTTTGATTTTATAAAAAAAGTGTAAATATCAAAATTGAAGGAAATTGTATTCCAAATATGATTGTCATGTCCTCGTTTGCGTGACAGCTCTCGTTTTCGAGATATGACACAAACATATCTTTTTTGAATGGAAACCATAGTTGCCTATAACCTCAAAAAATTGGACATTTTTAGAGCTTTTCAACGATATAATACCCGATAGAGTTATTCATAAAAATAATGGAGTTATTGATGCTTTTCTGTCTTATTTTCACTTTTAACGTAGGCAGCCATGAAAAAGATTGTTTTCACTTTGACGTTTCCGTTTTCGTGATAAAATGGAATATTTTAACAAAGAAAAACTGAATATGGTGGAATGTTATATCATATGCCATAAAAATTCAGTTCGTGCAGCTGAGGAATACTTTCATAGATATTTTAATCGTCGTCAACCTGCTCTATGTACATTTAAGAGGCTTTACGATAGTTTACACAGATACGGATCTTTTACTAAACCACCAAAGGAACGTAATCAAATTAACAAAGCAACACAAATAAATGTTTTGGCAATGGTAAATCAAAATCCATCTACATCAACTAGTGAGATTACGGCAGAATCTCAACGAACTGTAGTTAAGGTACTGAAAGCGCACAAGTTCCACCCGTACAAACTTTCAGTTTCTCAAACTTTGCATACTGGTGAGGAACATCGACGTATTTTGTTTTGTACATGGTTTAGAGACATGTGCCTTGACAGTTTCCATTAAAGGTGTGATGGTCAGCTGAAACTAGATTTACTAACTGCGGTATGTTCAATAGACACAATGAGCATATCTGGACTAAAGAAAACCCTTTACATGTAGAACAAAGACGACCCCAAATAAAATTTGGTCTTAATGTTTGGTGTGGTACCATAGGGTCTACTATTCTGGGGCCTTTTATCTATGACGAATCACTTACTGGGGAGCCCTACTTGCATTTCTTGCAAAAAACTTTTCAAGACATGTTGAATATTTGAATTTGAGAACTCGTTTAGAAATTGAGTGGTTCCAACATGATGGAGCACCTGCTCATAACTCATTATTAGTAAGACAACACTTAGATAATATCTATCCAAACTCTTGGATAGGAAGAAACGGCCCACGTGAATGGCCACCCCGTGTAATGTCAAAAACGTCTGTTAATGCCTAGATGTAATGGTTAACCTACCACCTTATTACGGCCCACGTGGTAAACGTTGACACCAGGGTGCACAGCAGCTTCAGTGGAGACGGGAGTGGGTTAACAAATAAGGGCCAAGCCAACTGTAAGTTAACTTTCCAATATAAAGATGTTCTAGGCGCCAGGTAGATTCTCTGCCTCTTTACCCCAGGTAACCGCCTAAGATAACCTACCAATCCTCCGCGGCTACAAGAAATCTGTAGATAAGGGCTCCATGGCTAACAAAACCTCAGTATATTGTCAGTTACGTCACAACAAACCTAATTCAATAAAACTTTTCATAAAACAGTAAATAATTTAATGAACTATTAAATTATTTCAATACAATCCTGCAAAAATATCAAACACAAGTGGACCTGTAGCCAACTTCTGTACCTACATACACATATCTATAGTTCAACCAAGAATCAACATTACATACCTGATACACTAAGTTCAAATTATTACCAAAATCAACAAATGTAATAATAAATTATCAAAATCAACAAGTGTAATAATCAATTAATGATCAACTGAACCTAGATAAAATAAACAAATGTTATCAAAAGCATTAATCAAAATATTTAAATGTTGTTGTGATCCGTAAACATGCACAATATATCTAAAATCAGAAATGAGATACTCGAATGCACAATATTCGAAAAAATATCAAAGTCAATGATGACATCTAAACTGTAAATAATTCAAAATTATATCAAATTCAATAACTGTACTGTTATTCTGAAATCTGAAGCCAAAAAAATTCAGTTACTGACAAAAGTGTTTAATTACATTTAAACTTCAAGAAAAATCAATAATGATTTCATAAATCTAGAAACAAATATTATCTTTAAAACATCCAAAATAATTCAATTAACAAGTCGACGTTTCGAGCTCTCACGGCGCTCTCACAAAATACCAAATATTACCAATATCTAATAACTCAATAATCATGAAATGATGTTAAAATTTAACACTATAGGAAATGTATAAAAATCAAATTTATATAAGCAAATTAACAGTCCAAAGTTTGACTAAATAATCAGGTTCTTTATTAAATTCAATAAGTTCAAAATGTTATTCAGGTAAATCAATTCTCTTTAATGTGAAAAGCAAATTATGAGCAAAACAAATACACTGAATCAAATTACAAAGGTACCTCTTCCAACCAACAAAGGTTTCCTGTTCCCAATAAACCAAAATGGAACTCGATTACAAGACTTGCCAAAACCTCGGCAAACTAAGTGAAGTTGATAGCCCCATACACTGAAGATAAACAAGGTCTTGTGTGGGCTAAAGTTCTTACGTACGATGTTCAATTGGTGGTTGACCAGTTAGTCGTCCAGGAAGGCCAACGAGAGTACATGCAAATAATGAGCAATCAAAGCCTCACAAATGAGAACGTGTTTCCACTAATTTCCAAAAATATCACCAAACTGCCAATGGAAACATCAATTAAGCGTTGCTGAAACTGCAGATCCACGAGAGATTGAGTGATGAACTTGTCTTAAATCCTCACACGAGTATGATTTCCGTTAAAATCCAAAAATATCACAAATCCAATAACGGAACCAACGAATAAAGTGTATCCAACTAAATCCCAAACATGGATGGCACAAAATTGCCATTATAAATTCAGATAACACTTGTAGACATCTATCATCACGTTTCACCATAACCTCTCTTTCCAACTAAAACACGCATCCTTACACTAGGACGGTCAACGGGCAACAACCTTTCACGAGGACGGTCAACGGCCAACTCCCCTTCCGACAACTGACATCTCACAAATCCTACCAACCTATTCTCAAATTCTAATACCAACATCGCCTAAATTTCACTACATACAACGTTCTTCTTCTACGACATTCCACAACATCAATGCTCGAAATGTCCCGTGCTCGACTCTACTTTTCTACCTCTTCTTCCCATAGATGCCATCAACCCATTTAGAACGTGTGATTCCACCCTTAGCAATTCGCCTTGTACGTCAAGAAAATCTAACCAACAATCTTAACCTAGAATAAATCAACATCAAAACCAATCCATACCAAATACAAAGCGAGAATAGTTCCAATACGAAAAACCCAATAAGCCTATCGCAATAACAAAAATGCTATAGAATAATAAAAAAGGTACCTGTTTACGTTTGAAGATAATTTTATACTATCCGTTGGTGTTAATATTCGAAGTCAATACTCGTGTTTTAGTTACAAGAAAACAGTTATTGTAGAGAAATAACACATCCAATCGTCCAGTTTAGGCTATTTAAAATACGTTTTGCATAATTCAAACCTCAGATATTTCGTCGTTTACTTGTTCTTTTACGGGTTTATGGAATACACTGCTAGTTATACTCTGCGGCAAAAATGTAATGTTACACCCGGTCTCTCGATTTGGCAGTTATAGACTTCTATTTATGGGGTGAGCTAAAAAACAAAGTATATAAAAGAAAGTTAGAGAGAGTTGGTGACCTAAGGGAGGCGGTATTACAAGCAATTGAAGAAATTGATAGGCGGTCTGTGAGGAAAGCGGTAATGTCAATATTAAAAAGATGCAATAAATAACAAGGGTGGACTTTTCGAACATAAATTGTAACCATTATTATGTACTTTAATTTCTTAAGTACCTACTTATTTAGTTTTTTTCGTTATATCTGATATACCTAATAAAAAAATCGTTCAATGTTTTTTGAAATAGGTATTAATAATACAATCTATTTCATGGCTAACTACGTTAGAACTGAAAATAAGAATGAAAAGCATCCATAACACCGTTACTTTTATGAATAACTATATCGAGTATTATATCGTTGCAAAGCTCTAAAAATGTCCGATTTTTTGAGGTCATAGCCAACTATGGTTTCTATTCAAAAAAAGATAAGTTTGTGTCATATCTCGAAAACGACGACATGACAATCATATTCGGGATGCAATTTTGATTTCTATTTCTATTTTGATATTTACACTTTGACTAAATCGACAGAATTTCGTTTTTTCAAAATATCTAGTAAGCCATTACTTTCCGCAAAAATCCGAATGTGTCATTAAATTGGGCCAGTAAAACTGCAAATCTTTCCCAATTTAACCATTTCTCTATCTCCGCTAGTTTCCGAGATCCCCATACTGATCATCAAAAAAAACTCACCCTGTATATATATATATATATATATATATATATATATATATATATAAGATACAGTACATATGAAAGAAGTATTCATTGCTTTCTGTCATATTGAATGTAAATTACTCGTGTACAATTGAAATACTAATGTCAGTTCTTTATTGTACTCAACTTGTGTATTTATTTATAAATATGCAAACGCTACTGTATAACAATATATGAATGCTAAAGAATTCCACACTAAGTCGTATGTTTATTCACAACCCTGCACTATAATTATCTGCGTCTTAGACAGAAATGACAAATGATTATTTTGTATTTATAGCTTTCACTTGTTTATTATCCAATTGATCTAAGACAATTAATTTACCATTTATTTTAAGGAGCTGAGAAGGCTGTTTGTTCATGCTGAAAGAACAATGAAAATAGCCGTGGAGCTACTAATGGGAAAACATACCCTTTTAATTTAATTTATTAATGTCCTATTTTTTAAATGACTCACTGTACCGAAAATCTTATCTTTTATGACGGCATAATTATCATTCAATAAATAAATGCAAGATCTAAATAAGAACTGAACATTGTTTAGGTCTAGGGTTCCATTTTCCTTCAAAAAATGCACTTTGCACGATTAATATTTACTTTCTTTATTTAAACTAAACTCGATGACACAACGTCAAAATAACAACTTTTGTTAAAACTGTACTGAATTCTCTACCATTCGTATCGAGGCACATAAATTCTTAATTATTTTTTCCTTGGTTCTCGCCATGGGTTTTCTCATTGCTTTTTACACCACATTTAAGTCCAGTTTTCTCGATTAAGCATATTCTTTCCTTGGATAAGGATACCTGGATAGACACTCTTACTTTTACCATGGGTAAACATCTAGAAGCTTGCCTTCTATAGAACTTTCTCCAAACATAAATTCTTTCTGGGATTGTTCTGTGAAGACACGATCGCATAGATCGTTATTTGTTTCCAATTTTTAATTCCATTATTGCTGTATTTGTAGTTACAGTACGTACAGAGTCATAGATTTTCTAATTATTATTCACCTTTCGTTATTCTATTCTATAAAGTTTTTGTAATGGCCCTGGTCAAACTCCTCCATTGGTAACTTTTAGCGACGGTTTTGCAGGGAGCCTATCTGAAGTCAAACGGTAGACGGTAGGCTTCAATAAGACAACTTCTTTATACAAAAATCTCAATACGTTAACATACCGTCAAACGTGAACCTATGCTGTCTATGGAGAACCATATGCAGTATGAAGTTAAGCCTTACTGATTATTAACACTGAGTTGCAGGAGACTTGTAGCAGTATATTGCCTGGCGTCAAAATCCTGGGCGTCACAATGGAGACATCATCACAAGCAATGATAAATTTGATTTGAATGTCTTTACCATTCATGGTACCTTGACTTGGATGTTGTACTTGCTTGAACCAACACATATTTACTTGATTTTTTAACAAGTTGAAGAGAAATGTTTATCAAGTCCCAGCGTTTCCATTATGAACAACCACACACGAACACCCAACCATTATTGTGTTGTCCTTATTACATATAAAAATGGATCGTTTACAATTATGCTAGAATTAGAAACTTGCCATCGTTCATATGCTGCTCTGACATATCTAACACTTCTTCAAAGTTTTACTGTTGAGCTTCTGGATTCAAGATTTCAAATGCAGGAAATTGATTAAAAGCATTTTGTAGTGGTATGTGTCATAGTCAATGATTAATTCTCACTCATTTCGATACAGCACATATTGAAGAAGCAATCTGTAATAATAGTTCTTCTTAATTATTTTCCTATTATCATTTAGTGTAATTAGTTACTGTATGGCTTGCCATTCTCGTTCATATATATTTGCACATTCTTTGGATTTGTGATTTCAGTTTACGTTGGGATGCCCAGAGAACCATTTATCGTAACACTCGAATATGTTGCTAGAGTATTCGGTAGGCTATCAATTTGAATCAAAATTAAGTACCCTCTATTTGAGGTGGTATGTTCAGGACATCGTGTTCGATACACCCCAATGACAGCCTGTCCTCGCTACGGCCTCACATTGACTTGGATGTTTGGAGGTATGGACCAGTTATTTCAGCTTGAAGAAGCTTAATTGTGCCTCACGAAACACACTTCCGGGTTTGATTTTAGAGCTTTCCTTCCCCAAGCCAGGTTGCAAGTCGTAACTGTTGACGCCCTTCTCGCCAAATTATACATGTCATAGTATGAAACCAAACAAAGCGTACTTAAAAAAAACTTGCAGAATCTGACCAGCACAAGTCGAACCCAAAATCATAATCGGGGACTCCATAAATCCCGGTATAACAACATTTCAGACGGATTGGAGCAACAAAGTGTTTTGTTGCCATTTTAGATCGGCCATCTTGACATTTTTTTCTCACTAGCTGTTAACTGTCGTCGGTATTGACATATTTGTTAGAGCACCACCACACTATCCCTAACCTTTGCCGAATTATATATTTTAAAAAGTGTATGATGGCCTCTCTCTATCTCTCTTGGTCACATTTTCTAAAATATGGTGAGACCCCGTCCTCCGTTAGTTGTATTTTTCTTATAGCACTATGTTAAGTATTAACATTTAATAATGATGGCTGAATTCATATCCTTCTTCCTTTCAAATCGGTTTAAAATAATAATAAAAGTTGACGTGATATTTCCACTGAACTCCCCTACCTTTAAATGATATTTGAAGAGATTTGGCAGCCCTCTACCCACCCATTAGGAGCTCACGCAATTAATGGAGGCCTCCATATTTTGTTGATTGTTTCTACAAATATTATCAATGGTTTGTAAAGCATCAGTTGTTCAAGAGTTTTAAAAATTGTTTTATGTTATTTAAGAATATATTTAATTTAAGATGTATCAATTTTTCAAGACTTTTAACCAGATGGGTAAAAGAGCCATCAAATTATTTGTTGTATCGAATAACAATATTCTGACATAATTTCAAGTAAAATTTCCATATTTTTAAGTTGCTTTTAAAAATTGTTAAATGCGTTTCGTTATTTTGATATGTTTATCAAGAATTGAAATCAATTCCATAAACGTTTACTGATTTTTTCAGATAAACATGCTACGATAAACATTTTAATTTATTGGGTTTCTAATATACAATCAAACACTGCAAGAACATAATGTGTAATTAATACCCTTATTGTTTCTAACAGGGAGAAATCTTAAAATAATCTATAGATTACACTTACATTTTATGTAAGGAAAGCCTAGAACCCTAATTATTTGCAGTATAATACTACGTCCTGAAGTCATTATTTATAAGTCTCCTGTGATGGTAATGAAAAAAGCGTGGGATCCCTATAAAATAAAAAGAAACCATTCGGTAAGATCATTGTTGGAAATAAAAAATGATGTATGAATTTTTTCGTTTAATCTAAGCGAGCAACGATTTTATCACGACTTTAATTATAAGTGAAAACGTTATTAATGGAAATGGCTCAGAACACGGACAGTTTCAATTTTAGGTCACGTCGAGTAAAATTGGTTCTAGTAATGATTGTTTACAATTAATGAAAACGGATTTTAAAATTCCAGTTAACTGTCAGGGCTGTATTGTATATTTTACGAACTGACATGTTGACTTAATTTTAATTATATTTTGTGCCAATTTATACAAAAAAAGCAAAGCTACGCAAAATTACTTCGTGAGAAGCAATAACATCCTTTGGGGATTACATGAAGAAGTATTGATAGAAGTGTAAAAATCTGAAAGCAATCCTATTCTCAAAGATGTTTTTAACAATGTTCTAAAGTTTGTAAACTTAATATTCATATTATTAACGTCTCGGAGAACTGGACAAAGTTAGACAACTAGGTTCAAATAAATGGATTTTGTATGCTGGACCGAGTATACCCCTTTGATTCTGAATGATAAATAAAATACGAGTACAAGTGTGATACCCAGGACATTCCTTTCCGCGTGAAAAGTTTCTTACAAGTAATTCCCCGTGATTTTCATATGATGTCATATCATTCTTATACAATCAAGCACAACTATTTTATCACCTTTATTTTTAAACTATTCAATTCAGATGCCGAAGGATTCAAACAAAATGGGAGTAATGAAGAGATTGATGATACATAAGTCAGAGGAACAAAGTAGAGATAATGATACTGTTGCATGAGTTTCGAGTACAATAAAGTGGTGAACCTCCATTATTCGCCTTTACCGAAAATGTTGCCAACATTTCTTCCTACTTTTTTGTGATGAACACTTGATACCGTCGTGTTTTGGACAAATCAGTTCAAGACGATAAAAAAATGTGTCAATAGTAAAACGTATTTATTATGTTCAAAAACTACTTATGTTTATAGTTTTATAATCTATAGTAATGAAAATACTGTTTTCGCCAGAGAAACCGTTACCGAATAAATAAAAAAATATATTTTTTTGACAATTGATTTTTTACAAATCACTTGGTTCTGATCCATCGATAAAATATAAGGCTGACGTTTGCGGAACATTACATGTACCACAAAAAGGAATACATAGTGAACTGAAAACTTATTATTTTTAAGGGAGCAAAAGTATGTGTAAGGCAATGGAATTTTAAGAAAAATGACACTCTTATCCATACCATGCACAATTCACTAATACTAGAAGTAGAGAATCGCAGAGGAACATAATACCTTCCTATGTTGTGCCTGGAAAGATATATACTATTTTATACTATATTTTGAAGTGATTTTCTTTCTTTTCTAATACTTGTCAATACGTCGTCATTTCGTCACATCATTTGTAGCATACCTACAGCTAGCAAACCAGTACTGTTACACAGTTTCAACAACTACAATGAATTTTTACACTTTACTATTGAAGAGGAAGACCAGTTTTCAAGTGTACCTTTTTTAGATTCCAGGGTCATTAGAGATGTAGACAACAGTCTGAAATTAGACTTGTATATTAAACCAACATGTTTAGTTTGGTTTCTTAACTTCCATTCGCAACACCCTATGAAAATGAAAATAAATCAAGTCAATTGCATGAAGAGAAGAGTTTGCAACATTTGCCATCCAACTTTCAGGTACAAAAGTTTAAAAACTCGTTCTCAACTTCACTTAGACAATTCCTACCCATACAAACTCTCAAGTAAACTGATTTTTCAAAATTCACAATTAGCCATTATCGACGGATCGACCAAGAACCCCTACACCCACAACAAACAGTTCGAATGTCACCAGCTCCCAGGTGAACTATGTCTCCATTCCATACATAAATACTATCTCTCACAAAATACAACGGGTTTTTAAATCGGAACGTAACATCATGTTTGCCCATAAACCTTTCAAAAGAGTTGGTCACATTTTCAGCAAGGTCAAAGAGAAGACACTCAACACTTTTAAAGACCAATGTGGTATACAAGGTGGATTGTAAAGACTGTCAATCCAATTACATAGACCAAACTTCAAGAAACCTCAAAAGCAGGTTAACAACACATAAAAGTGATATATGCCTCAACAAAGTCATATGCCTGACTTTGACAACCCAGGGGTTTTAGCTTGTGAATCCAACACCTTCAAAAGACAGTTTCTGGAAATGGTTTGCATATATCGACACAACATTAGTATTAATAAAAAAATAGACATAAAAAACCTAAAAACAATATACTGCAATTTACTTGAGCTGGACAAAAATCGTTAACGTTAAATGTAATTTAATATGTATTATCTCCCCTTGTTTTTTGGGTTATATATGTTGTATATATGTACGTATGTGTATGTATATATATATATATATATATATATATATATATATATATATATATACAGGGTGTAAACGGTTTGAGTGCAAAGATTTTGAAGAACAATACTTCAGGCAAAAACAAATCAAAAAGCTTTATAACATTTTCTAAAATAAACTATAGTTTTGCCAAAAAGAACACATAAAGTTAGATTTTATGTAGCCCTTGCTACAGTGAATAATACAATAATTTCGATTTCAAAATGTCGGTAAATCTAAATATGTAAATACTCAATAGCTTATACATCTTTAATAGCCACATTAAAAAATGAAAATTGATTATTAAACTCGAAATATGCTTTTATAATTTAGTGTAAGTTTCTCCGAATAGATATGACAACGTGGCATACAGACCAACTTATTTACTACATTTTTTACTTTAACGACGACTGAGAGTTACGATTGTTTTTTGCGATTTCGATTCTTGTAAATAAGAATAGATAAACGGTAAAGCGATTTGAATGATATCTATTTGATGTAGACTTCGTGGTTTGCTTTCCATTTAATATATTTTTTAAATAAATAAAATCGGTTGTGATTAGTGTGTAAGTTCGAAAATTAAGAATAGTGCGACAGTATTTATTTGTGATAACTAATGGCCGATTATACAATTAGGGAAAGACATGACATGCTCTTAATTCATGGGGAAAGCAGACGTAATTGCAGAATAGCAAGAATGTTATACAGGGAAAGGTTTCCAAACAGACGCCTGCCCAATGCTAGGACATTCGTAGCTGTTTCGCAGAGGCTTCTGGAAACAGGTAGTGTAATACCACAAATAAACAATCGCGGACCACAGCGACATTATCGTATCTTAGCTGCTGAGGATCAAATACTAGACCTTATCGACATCAACCCATATCGTAGCACACCGAGTATTGGAAGTGAGCTGCAAATTTCTCACACTGTTGTTCATAGAACAATACGGGAACAATTGCTCTATCCATATCACATGCAGCGAGTTCAAGGGCTTACAATTGATGATTTTCAACCAAGACTCAATTTCTGTCGTTGGTTCCTCAGAAAACATCGACAATTTCCTAATTTTGTGAACAATATTTTAACAACAGATGAAGCAAGTTTTAATAGGAATTGTATAATAAATTTTCATAATACGCATTCGTGGTCTGAGTTAAATCCGCACGAAATACGCCAGTCAGTATTTCAACACCAATTCTCAGTTAACGTGTGGGCTGGAATAGTTGGTGAATACTTGGTTGGACCATTTATACTGCCTGCACGTTTGACAGGTGAGAATTACCTTTATTTTTTTAACAACACGCTACCAGATTTGTTAGATGAAGTGAACCTACAAACACGTTCCAATATGTGGTACTTACATGACGGAGCACCTGCCCACGCAAGTCATCTAGTTGTCGACTTCTTAAATAGAACATTTCCCCGTCGTTGGATTGGTCGAAACGGACATGTACGTTGGCCAGCAAGATCTCCTGATCTCAATCGTTTAGATTTCTACTTATGGGGACACATGAAAAGTAAGATTTACACGACTCCAATTATTGACGAGAATGACCTTAGACAACGCATTTTTGACGCTGCTGACGAAATCCGAAATATTTCAGGAATTTTTTCTCGCATACGTGATAATTGGATTAAACGGTGTCGTGCTTGTGTCGATAGTAATGGTGGGCATTTTCAACATTTGCTGTGAATAATCCGTTGTTTCAACTCAGTTCTATCATTATAATAAATTCGGTAAGTAGGATTACATAATTACTTGTCTAATATAAATAATATTAATTAAATCAGTAATAATGACTCTTCGAATAATTTAACTGGCAAAAAACTACATATACAGTCTCTTGAGTTGAATATCATATTTACCCAACTTTGTATAATTCCATAAAAGAAACCGCCAAATACAAATTCTAATTGCAATACCTTGTATTAAAAACGTAAATATTTTCAACAAAATATTTCATACATTTTTATTTAATTCAAAGGTCAATATCATCAGTCAATACAAAAACACAGGTGTTTATTTTTTTGTCGGCGTAGTAATTCCTTTATTATTCGCGCTAAGAGTGAATCTGCTTCGAGCGACGTTGCCGGATTGACAATAATTTACTTAATATGTTTTAGGGATTTTCTTGGTTATTAAGGCCTACTGACCATAGTGGTATAAGAGTTTTTTGTTTAATTTGGTGTATACTACCTTCACCTAAAATATATGCACTCAAACTATTTACACCCTGTATATATATATATATATATATATATATATATATATATATATGTTTTAGGTGGTTTCCGGGAATTCATCCGCGTAGTTGATAACTGATCCCTGCCGGGATCGATGGTAAAATGACGACGTTTCGGCAGAGTCACATCTGCCCTCTTCAGGTCGGTTCGCATAATTCTCGTAGCCTTCTGCTTTCGCTTCTAGTTACTCGAATACTAAGATTTTCAGAAGCACTCGCGCTGTTATATAGTCGCGGCTCGGCGCCTATTGGTTGGCACCGTGAACGGCTGCGTGTGATTGGCCCTGGGCGCTCAGTGGGCACGCCCCCCGCCTGCTGATTTGTTATTTCCGGTTGAGTTGTTATTGGACGGGTCCGGGCCGGTACGGTGTTTAATAGAATTTTCCAACAATTTGTTTGTTTGTGATCCGGTTATAATAATGTTTTATTAAATTGTTGAAACATGTCTGTAATGTTTGTTCAAAACGCATTACACAATTTACATTACTTGCAATGAGAACCTTTTTTTAATAAATTTCAAACCTCGATATTGTAAGTTTCTTTTAACCATCTAGAGTAAGTCATACCATTATTAATTTGTGTAATCTTTCAGACACTTAACTGAAGAAGAAATAAATATATTTCGAAAGCTTTCATGATATAATAAAAGAGTACACTTTATTTAGTGACCTTTATAAAATAAAAAAAATGTTGGCTGCTTTCCCATTATTTTTTGGAAATTCCAAAATTATATATATATATATATATATATATATATATATATATATATATATATATTTGAGCCTCAATCAAAATTTGCAGAGAAAATCATGTTTATTCTAGTGGCCAAATAAGAAAACTATATGATAACAAGACCAGATGAAACAGCCCGTTATGAGAAATAGCACATATATATTTTCAATTTTACAATGTTGAAGTATAATATAGATATTAAGGAAAATATGAGAAAGTTGATCTATTACTCGCGTATCGACGAAAGTAGTAATATAACAATTTTGAAAACGGTTACTAAACAACCTACGCAAATTTGGGGACAAAAGGTAAGCCTTTTTTGATAGTTTAATTGTTATTATGCAAAAACTATGTAAGCTTTAGAAATAAAATTAAATACATTATAAACACTGATAAATAGTATTTTGATTAAATTATCCAAAAAACTACATTATAGTAGCTCATTTTTTTCCAAATCCAAAAAATAAAATTTTTGCGATTTTTTAGGACATCATGTCATCAAAAACTGTTTTTCGCCGTAAATTAACTGGACTATTAGAATTTGCTCAGCACAGCTGATTAAAAATAGCTGCATGTCAATCCTATATATTGTATGAAAGTGTTCTTTTTGGTTTATTTCATTTTTCAAAGAATTTTTACAAATCACCGATTGATTGCAAATGGCGCGTTAAGTATTTGAAACCAGGTCAAATAAATTGTAAAATAATTCTCAAATGTCAACACTTAATTTTGTTTGGTTCCATTCATCCAGCACGTTTCAGAAAATTTTATTTTTCCAGGGTTTAAAAAGTCGACAAAGCTTCATACATTTCCCATAGTGTCGCAAAGAACTATTATGACTTTTATGTATGGAAAGCTCACGAAGCTAGTTTCAAAGCAAAAAATATCTGCATTTAGTAACTTCTGCTATAAGGTATTACAGGAAAGGGTTTATTGTATACATGGATAGGGTAAACACTTGAGATCCGCACTTCTCGTCTGTGACGTCATATTGCACTTGAGACATATTCATTCGTATCTATCCCTCATCGTAGCTATCAACTCATCGCACGGGCAACCTGTCTAAAATATTCAGTACTCGGTAAACATGTGGGCTTTTCATTCCAAAAGCGACGCAATTTCAGTTATATGCTCAATGCGTATAATAAATTCCAGTTCATGTGTAGGAAGGTGAGTGTGACAGATCATGCTCATACTCGAAAATAACGAGTAAATAATAATTTGCACAGGTGATTTATTTTTGGTGTAAAATTGAATGAAATCTTGAAATATTTACGTTATTTGCTGTGAAATTTCGTTAGGCACGGAGAGTTTAATAAATTTCATACTTAATCTGTTTCTCCACAAATTATGTCATACAAAATTTAACTAAGAAATATTTCTTCTTCTTTCTAATTAAAGGGGTAAGTTTTATTCATTTTCGAGTTTTAATAAATATTAGCATTGCATGGAAGTTAATTATGAACTTGCATAAAGATTCCAATAAATAATAACAATCATAAAGCGTCGTTCTGTAGTATTTATTAGCTATCGATCCCGCTGCATTCGTTGCATAATTTCCAGGTTACTAATTTGGCAGGCAGATTGAGACCCGGAGGTCCATCTAGACGCTGAAGCTATTTTTCACTTTTTGTCTCTTGATCATGGTTCCAAAGCACGAGTCGAAACGTCGAGTATTTAATAAATATAAACAAAATAGATTAATCCTCACAGAGACACAAAGACCTTACAATCAAATATTAATGAGGGTTTAGGAGGAAGGTATAAATTAAGAAACAGAAATAGAAACACTTCAGTTAGATAATAGCTTTGGAAAATGCCAAATAAGATAAGATAACAATTCAACAGTAGAACAGATGTACACCGGAAGAAAACGTCGACCATACAGCTCCATAAGTGAAACAATACGAACAAACATATATATATTTGTTTTTAAGTTTAAGTTTAAGTATTCGAGTAACTAGAAGCGAAAGCAGAAGGCTACGAGAATTATGCGAACCGACCTGAAGAGGGCAGATGTGACTCTGCCGAAACGTCGTCATTTTACCATCGATCCCAGCAGGGATCAGTTATCAACTACGCGGATGAATTCCCGGAAACCACCTAAAACACACACACATATATAAATATATATATATATATATATATATATATATATATATATATATATATATATATATATATCTGTGTGTGTGTGTGTGTGTGCGTGTATCCGAAGAGGGGGGAAATACATTCCGTACTTAGCTAGCACGTGCTGGCCGTCGTGCGGGACTCCCGATGCAATGACTTCAAAGCAAGAGTAAATCGTTGCATTGAAACCAGTATACCGTATACCCGCTAAAACCCTAACCTCTTTCTCCTACAACCATGGTCCCCTGCGGCACTCTTAGTCAATACTACTTCGCAGGGGTGGTTCATTGCAGATGTTAACTGCTCTTACATTGAAAGCCTCTAAAGCCTACTCCTCGAACGTATTGCGGAGTTCTTTGAGGATAGTCTCCGCGTAATCTGATACCAAGTTCCAGGCTTAGGGGCCCTTCAGCATGGCTTCTACTAATTGTTCTGGAACGATATTAGTCTCCAGAATCCTCTCCACTTCAGCACGTTGATCCTGAAACCGGGGCAGGAGAAGAACACGTGTTCCGCGTCCTCTATCACGTCCGTATAGTGTGGGCAGTTTGGAGAGTTTGCCCTCCTGAACCTGTGCAGGTAAGCTCGAAAGCATCCATGTCCTGTCAGGAGTTGAGTGATGTAGAACCCAACCTCCCCATGCTGGCGGTTGACCCAACGACTGATGTTAGGTATCAATCGATATGTCCACCGGCCTTTAGTAGAGCTGTCCCACCTCTCCTGCCATTGCCCTAGACTCATGGCTCTTTCATCGCTGTTTCCTGTCGGTTGGTCTTTCTCTAACTTTCTGCGATAAAGCCGTCCCCTTTCTGCAGCCAGGATGTCGATTGGTAGGGTAGAGGCATCACACTCACCGCCTCGTAAGACACAGTGCGGTAGGATGATGCCACTCGAATCGCTGAGAGCCGCTGGACTGATTTCATTTTCCGGCGGTACGATGGTAGCTCGAGCGATTTCTCCCATACCGGTGCCCCGTACAACAAAACAGAAGTAGTTACTGTTGCCAGTAGCTGTCTTCTTATCTGTCTAGGGCCTCCGACATTCGGCATTATTCTAGATAATGCCCCCTGTACCCAGCTGCTTTCTTGCTGGCCGCGATTATGTGCTCTTTGAAGTTGAGCCGTGTGTCCAGGAGCACCCCCAAATAGCTGATGAAGGGCTGCGACTGTATGTAGGAGTCGCCTATTTTGAGGGTGATGGTTTCCCTTGCCTTTCGACTGCTAACAAGAAGTGTTTCGGTCTTTTGTTCTGCTAAACTCAAGTCCGCTGCGAGCATCCAATGCTGAATTGTGGCTATAGCGAATGAGAAGGTTGTTTGTATCTCCTCTATGTGCTTGCGCACTATGATCAATGCCACATCATCGGCGGATGCCACTAGCCTGACGCCCTCAGGCAGACCGAGCAGGAGCAGGTCGTTGTACATTACGTTCCATAAGAGGGGGCCAAGAACAGAGCCCTGAGGTACACCTCCTGTGATCTTATAGTCTACTTGCCCATTTTCAGTTTGGTACAACAAGATGCGGTCCTTGAAATACGCTGAAACCATTCTGCGCAAGTACTGCGGAACTTCCATCCTGGCAAGAGCCTCCAAAATGCGGTCCCAGCGGGCCGAGTTAAAGGCGTTCTTGATATCCAGGGTGGCTATTAGACAGTACTTTTTTCCACCTCTTCTCCATCTCTTTCCCGAGATAGCCTCTCTGGCGATGTTGGTAACGAGTTTAACGGCATCGATGGTTGATCTCCCCTTTCTGAACCCGAATTGGTTGGTGGAAAGTTTCGGCTCAACGTAGGGCTCCAGCCTATCTGCTATTATCCTTTCAAGGAGTTTTACCGCAGAGTCCAACATACAGAGGGGACGATATGATGACGGTTCGTCGGGAGGTTTCTTTCCCCCTTTAGGGAGGAGCACAAGCCTCTGCTTTTTCCACTTAGTCGGGAAAACCCCCTGCTTTAGGCAGGTCTCATACATGTGTAGAAACATGTCAGGCCTATTGGCTATGGCGCATTTTAGCGCGATGTTAGGTATGCCATCTGGACCGGGAGCCTTATCGTTTTGGAGCCGGTTGCACGCGCCCATCAGCTCACTCATAGTCACTGATGGTATATCTTCGTCCCTCACCTGCCACGAAGGATTAGCGGGTAGCTCAGGCTTCGCAGGAAACAAGTGAGTGACAATGCGGTGCAATGATTCGGGGCAGTTCGTTGATGTCATGGGAGGGGCCTTAATTTTATGCATCACGATTTTATACGGTTTTCCCCATGGATCTTGATTAACTTCGTCACACAACTCCTTCCAGTAGGATCTCTTGCTTGAGAGAATGGCTCTTCGTAGTTGTGTCTTTTGATCTCATAGTCGAGCCTTAGTTCTTCTGTTGTGACCCTGTCGCGTCTCCGTGCTCGTTGATGCAGCCTTCGTGCTTTGAGACACTCTCGTCAGTGTTGTGAGATCGTGTCGTTCCACCAGTAAACTGGTGGGCGGCTGTTGTTCTGCCGTCTCCTTGGCATGGCAGCATCGCAGGACTTGACAACGCTTGTCATTACCTCTTTGGCAGTGGCTTCTGCGCTTGTTGCTATTGACAATGGTTCCTGCTCCATAACCAAGGCGAATGAATCAGCATCGAAAGCATTTTTGTTCCAACCGACTGGCTGTGACCTCGCACGGCTGACACACAATCGTCGTTTGGGAGTGGTGTTGATTTCCCATATAATAGCTTGGTGGTCGCTATTAGTAAACTCCTCATCGACCCGCCACTCAGCTGCTAACGAATGTCACATCGATAATGGAGCTGGCTGTGCCTTTGCGATATGTGCTTACGGCTCCTGTGTTGAGGAGTACCAGGTTGAGCGAAGACATGGTCTCAAGGAGAGCTCGTCCTCTCGCGCTCGTTTCCCGGCATCCCCAGTCAATTGCCCAGGAGTTGAAATCTCCTGCGATGGCCACCGATTCACGCTTCCGTACATCCTCCGCCAAGGTGTCCAAGAATAACTCGAACTCCTGGAGCTGTGCACTAGGAGGTGCATAGCAGCTATAGAAGTGGACCCCTCCCACTTTGGCTCTCACAAGCCATGGTTCAGGGGTCTTTGGGAGTTGTTGGAACGGAAGTTTACCGCAAGCCCATATCGCTGCTCTGTCCGTTGTGTCATTTACCCAGGACAGGGTGTCGAAGTTTTTGTACTGCTCGCAGATTATGGCTACGTCGCAATTCAATTCCCGCACCCGCTGTACCAGTAGGTCCTGGACTGCTTCACAATGGTTGAGGTTGAGTCGCAGTACTTTCATTTACGGGCTTGTGCTGCTCTCATCGCCTGTTGGTAGATCGGACATTTCCAACTACCCGCAACGTGCCGGCAGTCTGACCTACTATCTTTCTCTTTGCAGAGTAGGCACTTGGCAGGTTGTTGACAAGCCGAGGCATTGTGACCAGCGCCTCCGCATCGGTGACAACAACTGCTTCGGTCAGTCTTGCCTATGCACGCCTGGGCGTTGTGCCCAAAGTGCCAGCATTTGAAGCACCGTCGAAGGCTGATCCTCTCGCGAACACGTACTGTGCCCCACGCAAGTTTCAGCTTTCCAAGTGCGATGGATTTCTTGGCCTGGACCTCTGGGAGACAAACAATTGCCGTTTGTGTTGATCTATATGCCCGTCGAAGTGATTTCACTGCCTCCTCAGTGATCTCTGCCAGGCCGTCGATATTATCTTTGAGCAGCTTTACCACGTCTTCCTTTGTACTGATCTCATCCAGGTCTTTAATTTCAATCTCGATTTGCGGTATTCGAGATTGTACTGTGGCCCCGCTTGGGAGCTTATTCTTGATGGCGTTACAGTAGCGCTCCATCTCCTGAGAGTCTGCCTTCGCGAATAAAAACAGGAGATCTCCCTTAGCTGTTCGTCGGATCTTATTGACTTTTTTGCCTATATCCTGCAAGGTGGGATCATTTTTGATATCTCGCAAGATATCTGCATGGGAGCTCTTCTCGCCTTTCTTTATAAGCAGCGTACAATGTGGCGCTGGTTTTTGCTTATTGGTCCTCGGGGCCTTTTTCCTCTTTACCAGTTGCCAGTCAGTCAACTGGTTTGAAGGTTTGTTTCTGGTCTGCGGTTTAAACTTGGATTTTAATTCATTGTTTCTCTTCGCTTCTGAGTGTGAGTGTTTTTTTTTATCCGAAGAGGGGGGAAATACATTCCGTACTTAGCTAGCACGTGCTGGCCGTCGTGCGGGACTCCCGATGTAATGACTTCAAAGCAAGAGTCAATCGTTGCATTGAAACCAGTATACCGTATACCCGCTAAAACCCTAACCTCTTTCTCCTACAACCATGGTCCCCTGCGGCACTCTTACTCAATACTACTTCGCAAGGGTGGTTCATTGCAGATGTTTACTGCCCTTCCATTGAAAGCTTCTAAAGCCTACTCCTCGAACGTATCGCGGAGTTCTTTGAGGATAGTCTCCGCGTAATCTGATACCAAGTTCCAGGCTTGAGGGCCCTTCAGCATGGCTTCTACTAATTGTTCTGGGACGATATTAGTCTCCAGAATCCTCTCCACTTCAGCACGTTGATCCTGAAACCGGGGGCAGGAGAAGAACACGTGTTCCGCGTCTTCTATCACGTCCGTACAGTGTGGGCAGTTTGGGGAGTTTGCCCTCCTGAACCTGTGCAAGTATGCTCGAAAGCATCCATGTCCAGTCAGTAGTTGAGTGATGTAAAACCCAACGACTGATGTTAGGTATCAATCGATATGTCCACCGGCCTTTAGTAGAGCTGTCCCACCTCTCCTGCCATTGCCCTAGACTCATGGCTCTTTCATCGCTGTTTCCTGTCGGCTGGTCTTTTTCTAACTTTCTGCGATAAAGCCGTCCCCTTTCTGCAGCCAGGATGTCGATTGGCAGGGTAGAGGCAATCACAATCACCGCCTCGTAAGACACAGTGCGGTAGGATGATGCCACTCGAATCGCTGAGAGCCGCTGGACTGATTTCATTTTCCGGCGGTACGATGGTAGCTCGAGCGATTTCTTCCATACCGGTGCCCCGTACAACAAAACAGAAGTAGTTACTGTTGCCAGTAGCTGTCTTCTTATCTGTCTAGGGCCTCCGACATTCGGCATTATTCTAGATAATGCCCCCTGTACCCCAGCTGCTTTCTTGCTGGCCGCGATTATGTGCTCTTTGAAGTTGAGCCGTGTGTCCAGGAGCACCCCCAAATAGCTGATGAAGGGCTGCGACTGTATGTAGGTGTCGCCTATTTTGAGGGTGATGGTTTCCCTTGCCTTCCGACTGCTAACAAGAAGTGTTTCGGTCTTTTGCTCTGCTAAACTCAAGTCCGCTGCGAGCATCCAATGCTGAATTGTGGCTATAGCGAATGAGAAGGTTGTTTGTATCTCCTCTATGTGCTTGCGCACTATGATCAATGCCACATCATCGGCGAATGCCACTAGCCTGACGCCCTCAGGCAGACCGAGCAGGAGCAGGTCGTTGTACATTACGTTCCATAAAAGGGGGCCAAGAACAGAGCCCTGAGGTACACCTCCTGTGATCTTATAGTCTACTTGCCCATTTTCAGTTTGGTACAACAAGATGCGGTCCTTGAAATACGCTGAAACCACTCTGCGCAAGTACTGCGGAACTTCCATCCTGGCAAGAGCCTCCAAAATGCGGTCCCAGCGGGCCGAGTTAAAGGCGTTCTTGATATCCTCTTCTCCATCTCTTTCCCGAGATAGCCTCTCTGGCGATGTTGGTAACGAGTTTAACGGCATCTATGGTTGATCTCCCCTTTCTGAACCCGAATTGGTTGGTGGAAAGTTTCGGCTCAACGTAGGGCTCCAGCCTATCTGCTATTATCCTTTCAAGGAGTTTTCCCGCAGAGTCCAACATGAGTGTGAGTGTTTTTTTTTTATCCGAAGAGGGGGGAAATACATTCCGTACTTAGCTAGCACGTGCTGACCGTCGTGCGGAACTCTCGATGCAATGACTTCAAAGCAAGAGTAGATCGTTGCATTGAAACCAGTATACCGTATACCCGCTAAAACCCTAACCTCTTTCTCCTACAACCATGGTCCCTTGCGGCACTCTTACTCAATACTACTTCGCAAGGGTGGTTCATTGCAGATGTTTACTGCTCTTACATTGGAAGCCTCTAAAGCCTACTCCTCGAACGTATTGCGGAGTTCTTTGAGGATAGTCTCCGCGTAATCTGATACCAAGTTCCAGGCTTGGGGGCCCTTCAGCATGGCTTCTACTATTTGTTCTGGAACGATATTAGTCTCCAGAATCCTCTCCACTTCAGCACGTTGATCCTGAAACCGGGGGCAGGAGAAGAACACGTGTTCCGCGTCCTCTACCACGTCCGTACAGTGTGGGCAGTTTGGGGAGTTTGCCCTCCTGAACCTGTGCAAGTATGCTCGAAAGCATCCATGTCCAGTCAGTAGTTGAGTGATGTAAAACCCAACCTCCCCATGCTGGCGGTTGACCCAACGACTGATGTTAGGTATCAATCGATATGTCCACCGGCCTTTAGTAGAGCTGTCCCACCTCTCCTGCCATTGCCCTAGACTCATGGCTCTTTCATCGCTGTTTCCTGTCGGCTGGTCTTTTTCTAACTTTCTGCGATAAAGCCGTCCCCTTTCTGCAGCCAGGATGTCGATTGGCAGGGTAGAGGCAATCACAATCACCGCCTCGTAAGACACAGTGCGGTAGGATGATGCCACTCGAATCGCTGAGAGCCGCTGGACTGATTTCATTTTCCAGCGGTACGATGGTAGCTCGAGCGATTTCTCCCATACCGGTGCCCCGTACAACAAAACAGAAGTAGTTACTGTTGCCAGTAGCTGTCTTCTTATCTGTCTAGGGCCCCCGACATTCGGCATTATTCTAGATAATGCCCCCTGTACCCCAGCTGCTTTCTTGCTGGCCGCGATTATGTGCTCTTTGAAGTTGAGCCGTGTGTCCAGGAGCACCCCCAAATAGCTGATGAAGGGCTGCGACTGTATGTAGGTGTCGCCTATTTTGAGGGTGATGGTTTCCCTTGCCTTCCGACTGCTAACAAGAAGTGTTTCGGTCTTTTGCTCTGCTAAACTCAAGTCCGCTGCGAGCATCCAATGCTGAATTGTGGCTATAGCGAATGAGAAGGTTGTTTGTATCTCCTCTATGTGCTTGCGCACTATGATCAATGCCACATCATCGGCGAATGCCACTAGCCTGACGCCCTCAGGCAGACCGAGCAGGAGCAGGTCGTTGTACATTACGTTCCATAAGAGGGGGCCAAGAACAGAGCCCTGAGGTACACCTCCTGTGATCTTATAGTCTACTTGCCCATTTTCAGTTTGGTACAACAAGATGCGGTCCTTGAAATACGCTGAAACCATTCTGCGCAAGTACTGCGGAACTTCCATCCTGGCAAGAGCCTCCAAAATGCGGTCCCAGCGGGCCGAGTTAAAGGCGTTCTTGATATCCAGGGTGGCTATTAGACAGTACTTTTTTCCACCTCTTCTCCATCTCTTTCCCGAGATAGCCTCTCTGGCGATGTTGGTAACGAGTGTCACGGCATCGATGGTTGATCTCTCCTTTCTGAACCCGAATTGGTTGGTGGAAAGTTTTGGCTCAACGTAGGGCTCCAGCCTATCTGCTATTATTCTTTCAAGGAGTTTTCCCGCAGAGTCCAACATACAGAGGGGACGATATGATGACGGTTCGTCTGGAGGTTTCTTTCCCCCTTTAGGTAGGAGCACAAGCCTCTGCTTTTTCCACTTAGTCGGAAAAACCCCTGCTTTAGGCAGGTCTCATACATGTGTAGAAACATGTCAGGCCTATTGGCTATGGCGCATTTTAGCGCGATGTTAGGTATGCCATCTGGACCGGGAGCCTTACCGTTTTGGAGCCGGTTGCACGCGCCCATCAGCTCATTCATAGTCACTGATGGTATATCTTCGTCCCTCACCTGCCACGAGGGATAAGCGGGTAGCTCAGGCTTCGCAGGAAACAAGTGAGTGACAATGCGGTGCAATGATTCGGGGCAGTTCGTTGATGTCATGGGGGTGGCCTTGATTTTATGCATCACGATTTTATACGGTTTTCCCCATGGATCTTGGTCAACTTCGTCACACAACTCCTTCCAGTAGGATCTCTTGCTTGAGAGAATGGCTCTTCGTAGTTGTTGTCTTTTGATCTCATAGTCGAGCCTTAGTTCTTCTGTTGTGACCCTGTCGCGTCTCCGTGCTCGTTGATGCAGCCTTCGTGCTTTGAGACACTCTCGTCGGTGTTGTGAGATCGTGTCGTTCCACCAGTAAACTGGTGGGCGGCTGTTGTTCTGCCGTCTCCTTGGCATGGATGCATCGCAGGACTTGACAACGCTTGTCATTACCTCTTTGGCAGTGGCTTCTGCGCTTGTTGCTATTGACAATGATTCCTGCTCCATAACCAAGGCGAATGAATCAGCATCGAAAGCATTTTTGTTCCAACCGACTGGCTGTGACCTCGCACGACTGACACACAATCTTCGTTTGGGAGTGGTGTTGATTTCCCATATAATAGCTTGGTGGTCGCTATTAGTAAACTCCTCATCGACCCGCCACTCACAGCCCCCTTTAATTAGGTTGCTGCTAACGAATGTCACATCGATAATGGAGCTGGCTGTGCCTTTGCGATATGTGCTTACGTCTCCTGTGTTGAGGAGTACCAGGTTGAGCGAAGACATGGTCTCAAGGAGAGCTCGTCTTCTCGCGCTCGTTTCCCGGCATCCCCAGTCAATTGCCCAGGCGTTGAAATCTCCTGCGATGGCCACCGATTCACGCTTCCGTACATCCTCCGCCAAGGTGTCCAAGAATAACTCGAACATCTCGAGCTGTGCACTAGGAGGTGCATAGTAGCTATAGAAGTGAACCCCTCCCACTTTGGCTCTCACAAGCCATGGTTCGGGGGTATTTGGGAGTTGTTGGAACGGAAGTTTACCGCAAGCCCATATCGCTGCTCTGTCCGTTGTGTCATTTACCCAGGACAGGGTGTCGAAGTTTTTGTACTGCTCGCAGATTATGGCTACGTCGCAATCCAATTCCCGCACCCGCTGTACCAGTAGGTCTTGGGCTGCTTCGCAATGGTTGAGGTTGAGTTGCAGTACTTTCATTTACGGGCTTGTGCTGCTCTCATCGCCTGTTGGTAGATCGGACATTTCCAACTACCCGCAACGTGCCTGCAGTCTGACCTACTATCTTTCTCTTTGCAGAGTAAGCACTTGGCAGGTTGTTGACAAGCCGAGGCATTGTGACCAGCGCCTCCGCATCTGTGACAACAACTGCTTCGGTCAGTCTTGCCTCTGCACGCCTGGGCGTTGTGCCCAAAGTGCCAGCATTTGAAGCACCGTCGAAGGCTGATCCTCTCGCGAACACGTACTGTGCCCCACGCAAGTTTCAGCTTTCCAAGTGCGATGGCTTTCTTGGCCTGGACCTCTGGGAGACAAACAACTGCCGTTTGTGTTGATCTATATGCCCGTCGAAGTGATTTCACTGCCTCCTCAGTGATCTCTGCCAGGCCGTCGATATTATCTTTGAGCAGGTTTACTACGTCTTCCTTGGTACTGATCTCGTCCAAGTCTTTAATTTCAATCTCGATTTGCGGTATTCGAGATTGTACAGTGGCCCCGCTTGGGAGCTTATTCTTGATGGCGTTACAATAGCGCTCCATCTCCTGAGCGTCTGCCTTGGCGAATAACAAAAGTAGATCTCCCTTAGCTGTTCGTCGGATCTTATTGACTTTTTTGCCTATATCCTGCAAGGTGGGATCATTCTTGATACCTCGCAAGATATCTGCATGAGAGCTCTTCTCGCCTTTCTTTATAAGCAGCGTACAATGTGGCGCTGGTTTTTGCTTATTGGTCCTCGGGGCCTTTTTCCTCTTTACCACTTGCCAGTCAGTCGACTGGTTTGCAGGTTGGTTTTTGGTCTGCGGTTTAAACTTGGATTTTAATCCATTGTTTCTCTCCGCTTCTGAATTGACCACCCTACTTGTTGTTCCCTGGGTAGTTTGCCCGATGTTCTGGCGACCTTCCTTACCGGGCTTTAGCTTGGTAGCTAGCACCGGTTTAAGCGTTTTAAGTGGTGGTGCCTTACTTGATGAGGCTACTGAAGGCGAGACCTTCGGTGGCGAGGTCCTTGCTACAGAGGCTACTTTTATTGAAGCCGCCTGCTTTGGGGCCGCCGGTGTTGATGCAGCCGGTTTTGAGTTAGCTGCTTTTGAGGCAGCCGTTTTTGGGACCTCCTTTTGCTGTCCACCTTGTGTCTGAGTGTTTGACACCTTTACTGGCGATGTCTGTGTTGTAGCAGGTTTCGCTACAGGAGGTGTCATATTCTGACTTAATGGCGTGTGCCAGTTTCTTGATCTCATGATGTACATTGTGCCTAGGCCCAATGAACTTCAAGAGCTCATCGATCTTTGCTCCTAATTTGTTTGGAGCGCCACTCTCATTTCTTGCCCTTTGTTGGACGTCAACTCCACTATTCGCCTTTTGGAGGACCTGGCTGGATAGTGTCTTGCTGCCAGCTCTAGTTGTAATGGTCGATGTTGTACCATTACTAGTGTTCTTCTTCTTGTCACTATGTGACGGAACCAGTGATAATTCGCTCCCCCCAGAATCCGTGGAGCGTGCACCGGCCACCGAGGCTTTCACTCGATCGGAACCGGTGGCGGGATTATCCTCTGCAGAGGTACCCACCTGGGGTATTAAGTTCACCTTATCACCCATATCCATAAATGGTTTATTTTCGGGGTTCCTTCCCCTATCTGATTTTGGTCCGCCCTGAGGAAATCCTCAGTACTCCCCATTGCTGAAGAGCGTTCCCCTATCGGCCACCTGGGGAGGCGCCCGGTAGTGGACCAACAACCACCCCGGGATGAGTGTGAGTGTTTTTTTTTTTTTTTTTTTTTTATCCGAAGAGGGGGGAAATACATTGCGTACTTAACTAGCACGTGCTAGCCGTCGTGCGGGACTCCCGATGCAATGACTTCAAAGCAAGAGTAAATCGTTGCATTGAAACCAGTATACCGTATACCCGCTAAAACCCTAACCTCTTTCTCCTACAACCATGGTCCCCTGCGGCACTCTTTGTCAATACTACTTCGCAAGGGTGGTTCATTGCAGATGTTAACTGCTCTTACATTGGAAGCCTCTAAAGCCTACTCCTCGAAGGTATTGCGGAGCTCTTTAAGGATAGTCTCCGCGCAATCTGATACCAAGTTCCAGGCTTGGGGGCCCTTCAGCATGGCTTCTACTATTTGTTCTGGAACGATATTAGTCTCCAGAATCCTCTCCACTTCAGCACGTTGATCCTGAAACCGGGGGCAGGAGAAGAACACGTGTTCTGCGTCCTCTATAACGTCCGTACAGTGTGGGCAGTTTGGGGAGTTTGCCCTCCTGAACCTGTGCAGGTATGCTCGAAAGCATCCATGTCCAGTCAGGAGTTGAGTGATGTAGAACCCAACCTCCCCATGCTGGCGGTTGACCCAACGACTGATGTTAGGTATCAATCGATATGTCCACCGGGCTTTAGTAGAGCTGTCCCACCTCTCCTGCCATTGCCCTAGACTCATGGCTCTTTCATCGCTGTTTCCTATCGGTTGGTCTTTCTCTAACTTTCTGCGATAAAGCCGTCCCCTTTCTGCAGCCAGGATGTCGATTGGTAGGGTAGAGGCAATCACACTCACCGCCTCGTAAGACACAGTGCGGTAGGATGATGCCACTCGAATCGCTGAGAGCCGCTGGACTGATTTCATTTTCCGGCGGTACGATGGTAGCTCGAGCGATTTCTCCCATACCGGTGCCCCGTACAACAAAACAGAAGTAGTTACTGTTGCCAGTAGCTGTCTTCTTATCTGTCTAGGGCCTCCGACATTCGGCATTATTCTAGATAATGCCCCCTGTACCCCAGCTGCTTTCTTGCTGGCCGCGATTATGTGCTCTTTGAAGTTGAGCCGTGCGTCCAGGAGCACCCCCAAATAGCTGATGAAGGGCTGCGACTGTATGTAGGTGTCGCCTATTTTGAGGGTGATGGTTTCCCTTGCCTTTCGACTGCTAACAAGAAGTGTTTCGGTCTTTTGTTCTGCTAAACTCAAGTCCGCTGCGAGCATCCAATGCTGAATTGTGGCTATAGCGAATGAGAAGGTTGTTTGTATCTCCTCTATGTGCTTGCGCACTATGATCAATGCCACATCATCGGCGAATGCCACTAGCCTGACGCCCTCAGGCAGACCGAGCAGGAGCAGGTCGTTGTACATTACGTTCCATAAGAGGGGGCCAAGAACAGAGCCCTGAGGTACACCTCCTGTGATCTTATAGTCTACTTGCCCATTTTCAGTTTGGTACAACAAGATGCGGTCCTTGAAATACGCTGAAACCATTCTGCGCAAGTACTGCGGAACTTCCATCCTGGCAAGAGCCTCCAAAATGCGGTCCCAGCGGGCCGAGTTAAAGGCGTTCTTGATATCCAGGGTGGCTATTAGACAGTACTTTTTTCCACCTCTTCTCCATCTCTTTCCCGAGATAGCCTCTCTGGCGATGTTGGTAACGAGTGTCACGGCATCGATGGTTGATCTCCCCTTTCTGAACCCGAATTGGTTGGTGGAAAGTTTCGGCTCAACGTAGGGCTCCAGCCTATCTGCTATTATCCTTTCAAGGAGTTTTCCCGCAGAGTCCAACATACAGAGGGGACGATATGATGACGGTTCGTCGGGAGGTTTCTTTCCCCCTTTAGGGAGGAGCACAAGCCTCTGCTTTTTCCACTTAGTCGGGAAAACCCCCTGCTTTAGGCAGGTCTCATACATGTGTAGAAACATGTCAGGCCTATTGGCTATGGCGCATTTTAGCGCGATGTTAGGTATGCCATCTGGACCGGGAGCCTTACCGTTTTGGAGCCGGTTGCACGCGCCCATCAGCTCATTCGTAGTCACTGATGGTATATCTTCGTCCCTCACCTGCCACGAAGGATAAGCGGGTAGCTCAGGCTTCGCAGGAAACAGGTGAGTGACAATGCGGTGCAATGATTCGGGGCAGTTCGTTGATGTCATGGGAGGGGCCTTAATTTTATGCATCACGATTTTATACGGTTTTCCCCATGGATCTTGATTAACTTCGTCACACAACTCCTTCCAGTAGGATCTCTTGCTTGAGAGAATGGCTCTTCGTAGTTGATGTCTTTTGATCTCATAGTCGAGCCTTAGTTCTTCTGTTGTGACCCTGTCGCGTCTCCGTGCTCGTTGATGCAGCCTTCGTGCTTTGAGACACTCTCGTCGGTGTTGTGAGATCGTGTCGTTCCACCAGTAAACTGGTGGGCGGCTGTTGTTCTGCCGTCTCCTTGGCATGGAAGCATCGCAGGACTTGACAACGCTTGTCATTACCTCTTTGGCAGTGGCTTCTGCGCTTGTTGCTATTGACAATGGTTCCTGCTCCATAACCAAGGCGAATAAATCAGCATCGAAAGCATTTTTGTTCCAACCGACTGGCTGTGACCTCGCACGACTGGCACACAATATTCGTTTGGGAGTGGTGTTGATTTCCCATATAATAGCTTGGTGGTCGCTATTAGTAAACTCCTCATCGACCCTCCACTCACAGCCCCCTTTAATTAGGTTGCTGCTAACGAATGTCACATCGATAATGGAGCTGGCTGTGCCTTTGCGATATGTGCTTACGTCTCCTGTGTTGAGGAGTACCAGGTTGAGCGAAGACATGGTCTCAAGGAGAGCTCGTCCTCTCGCGCTCGTTTCCCGGCATCCCCAGTCAATTGCCCAGGCGTTGAAATCTCCTGCGATGGCGACCGATTCACGCTTCCGTACATCCTCCGCCAAGGTGTCCAAGAATAACTCGAACTCCTCGAGCTGTGCACTAGGAGGTGCATAGCAGCTATAGAAGTGAACCCCTCCCACTTTGGCTCTCACAAGCCATGGTTTGAGGGTATTTGGGAGTTGTTGGAACGAAAGTTTACCGCAAGCCCATATCGCTGCTCTGTCCGTTGTGTCATTTACCCAGGACAGGGTGTCGAAGTTTTTGTACTGCTCGCAGATTATGGCTACGTCGCAATCCAATTCCCGCACCCGCTGTACCAGTAGGTCTTGGGCTGCTTCGCAATGGTTGAGGTTGAGTTGCAGTACTTTCATTTACGGGCTTGTGCTGCTCTCATCGCCTGTTGGTAGATCGGACATTTCCAACTACCCGCAACGTGCCGGCAGTCTGACCTACTATCTTTCTCTTTGCAGAGTAAGCACTTGGCAGGTTGTTGACAACCCGAGGCATTGTGACCAGCGCCTCCGCATCTGTGACAACAACTGCTTCGGTCAGTCTTGCCTCTGCACGCCTGGGCGTTGTGCCCAAAGTGCCAGCATTTGAAGCACCGTCGAAGGCTGATCCTCTCGCGAACACGTACTGTGCCCCACGCAAGTTTCAGCTTTCCAAGTGCGATGGCTTTCTTGGCCTGGACCTCTGGGAGACAAACAACTGCCGTTTGTGTTGATCTATATGCCCGTCGAAGTGATTTCACTGCCTCCTCAGTGATCTCTGCCAGGCCGTCGATATTATCTTTGAGCAGGTTAACTACGTCTTCCTTGGTACTGATCTCGTCCAAGTCTTTAATTTCAATCTCGATTTGCGGTATTCGAGATTGTACAGTGGCCCCGCTTGGGAGCTTATTCTTGATAGCGTTACAATAGCGCTCCATCTCCTGAGCGTCTGCCTTGGCGAATAACAAAAGTAGATCTCCCTTAGCTGTTCGTCGGATCTTATTGACTTTTTTGCCTATATCCTGCAAGGTGGGATCATTCTTGATACCTCGCAAGATATCTGCATGGGAGCTCTTCTCGCCTTTCTTTATAAGCAGCGTACAATGTGGCGCTGGTTTTTGCTTATTGGTCCTCGGGGCCTTTTTCCTCTTTACCACTTGCCAGTCAGTCGACTGGTTTGCAGGTTGGTTTTTGGTCTGCGGTTTAAACTTGGATTTTAAACCATTGTTTCTCTCCGCTTCTGAATTGACCACCCTACTTGTTGTTCCCTGGGTAGTTTGCCCGATGTTCTGGCGACCTTCCTTACCGGGCTTTAGCTTGGTAGCTAGCACCGGTTTAAGCGTTTTAAGTGGTGGTGCCTTACTTGATGAGGCTACTGAAGGCGAGACCTTCGGTGGCGAGGTCCTTGCTACCGAGTCTCCCGGCAGTGAGGCTACTTTTATTGAAGCCGCCTGCTTTGGGGACGCCGGTGTTGATGCAGCCGGTTTTGAGTTAGCTGCTTTTGAGGCAGCAGCTTTTGGGACCTCCTTTTGCTTTTCACCTTGTGTCTGAGTGTTTGACACCTTTACTGGCGATGTCTGTGTTGTAGCAGGTTTCGCTACAGGAGATGGCTGCGTCGTTGACGTCAGATATTTGTCATATTCTGACTTAATGGCGTGTGCCAGTTTCTTGATCTCATGATGTACATTGTGCCTAGGCCCAATGAACGTCAAGAGCTCATCGATCTTTGCTCCTAATTTGTTTGGAGCGCCACTCTCATCTGTTGCCCTTTGGGGGACGTCAACTCCACTATTCGCCTTTTGGAGGACTTGGCTGAATAGTGCATTGCTGCCAGCTCTAGTTTTAATGGTCGATGTTGTACCATTAACGGTGTTCTTCTTCTTCTTGTCACTATGTGACGGAACCAGTGATAATTCGCTCCCCCCAGAATCCGTGGAGCGTGCACCGGCCACCGAGGCTTTCACTCGATCGGAACCGGTGGTGGGATTATCCTCTGCAGAGGTACCCATCTGGGGTATTAAGTTCACCTTATCACCCATATCCATAAATGGTTTATTTTCGGGGTTCCTTCCCCTATCTGATTTTGGTCCGCCCTGAGGAAATCCTCAGTACTCCCCATTGCTGGAGAGCGTTCCCCTATCCGCCACCTGGGGAGGCGCCCGGTAGTGGACCAACAACCACCCCGGGATGAGTGTGAGTGTGTGAGTGTGTGAGTGTGTGAGTGTGTGTGTGTGTGTGTGTGCGTGTGCGCGGGTGCGTGTGCGTGTGTGTGTGTGTGAGTGTGTGTGTGTGTGTTTTTTTTGAGGTTGGTAAAAATACATTTGCGTATCCAGCAGGACCAGTTAGCCTCCAATTGCTTGGCCTCGGTATGCCGGACTCAGATGGCTAATACCGACTAAAAAACCCCTCCTCCTTCTCCGGCCTCTGATTCCCCGCGGAAACCGCCGTCAGGCATTACTTCAAGGGGAGAGAATTTAGCAGATTTGTTCTTCCTTCATGTTGTTGAGGTCACTTCTTCTCATCTTCTAGCCTTGATTGACTTCGGCTCTCTTCCTTTCACAGAAACGTAAGTCCTGGATTACTTTCGTGGCGAAAATACTGGTCGCATTCCAAGCAGCTTCTGATGACAACATAGCCTCTACAAGTGTTTCTGGTTGAATAGTCTGTTGAAGGATTGTTTCCAGATCATCACGTTCCAAGTTAAAACGAGGACACACAAAAAATACGTGTTCCGCATCTTCAGGAACTCCGGGGCAGGACGGGCATTCCGGGTCATCATCCCTTTTAAAGCGATGGAGATATGCTCGGAAGCAGCCATGTCCTGAAAGCATCTGTGTCAGATGGTGGTTGACTTCTCCGTGATTTCGGTTAAGCATCTATTCGGGGTATAAGGCGGTTCGTCCACCTTCCTTTCTCTGACGCATCCCACTGCGATTGCCATCGGCGTATGTTATTCTGCCGCTCCTCAGTTTTTAGTTCATCAGGGCGTGACGTAGATGCCTTTTGTCGCTGATAGAGGACTTGCCGTTCTTCAGCTAGCACTCGAATAGGTAGCATTCCGGCAATAACGCAAACCGCGTATTCAGAGACTGTACGGAAAGCACTAGTCACTCTCAGGGCACTCAGTCGATATATTGATATGACCCTTCTTCTTATTTCTTTGACTTCTAGGGCCTCAGCCCAAACGTAAATTCCATATGTCAGGATTGAGGTGGCTACTGACGATAGTAACATCCTTGTACTTTGTTTTGGACCTCCGACGTTAGGCATCAGACGTGATAGGCTTGTCCTCACCACTGAAGCCTTGGCACTAATATGCTCTACTTGCTGCTTGAAATTTAGTCGGGCATCAAGCACCACTCCCAGATACCGAATAAACGGTTTTGATGTTATCTGGTGGTTCCCGACTTCCATTGTGATGGTTTCCATCTGCTTTCTGCTCGTAATTAGCACGGCCTCGGTTTTGTGCTCTGCCAACTCCAGTTTCGTCTTACTCATCCACTGGCTGATCCTCTGGAACGTGGTGTCGAACGACATATTTATCTCTTCAAGAGTCTTCGCCACTACTACCACAGCTACATCATCCGCATATGTTACCAGTTTGACATTTTCTGGCAAGGCTAGCCTCAGCAGCCCGTCGTACATGATGTTCCACAAAAGAGGGCCTAGGACTGAGCCCTGTGGTACTCCTCCAGTTATTCGGTATTCTTTTGTACCAATCTTCGTGTCGTATTTCAGACGCCTATCTGTAAAGTAGCTCGCAATTATTCTACGCAGATATCCTGGTACTTTTTTCTCTTCAAGGGCCCACATTATACAGTCCCAGTTGGCGGAATTGAAGGCGTTCTTAATGTGTGTGTGTGTGTGTTTCTGGTTTTTCGGAAATCTCGTGTATTACTGTGTTTGTATTGATAAAAACAATTTTCTCTACGTTTCGATGACTTCTCATTCATCTACGTCTGGACTTCACTGCTTGGTTACGTTGCACAATGACGCACAAATTGTATAAACTTTACAATTTGTGCGTCATTGTGACAAGTTTAAAAAAGTGAAGTTTCTAGGTGTGTTTGTGCGAAAAATACGAAACGAATAGAGTCGCCGTAAGGTAAGTAAGATTTGTTTTGTTTTCCCATCTTTGAAAAATCCCCTTGTAACTGTGGGCGGTCTAAATCCAGAAAAAGCAGAATCAGCTAATTGAGTTTATTGTCGTACAGTTTGCACAAGTCTTTGAACATGGCGCTGAAAAATTCCCTACCATAGTCACAATGGATACGCTGGATACGCAGTAGCGTACCAAAATATTTAAAGTATAACATCATAGTACTGACAACAGTACTGATTTGTCTGCCAAAGCACAAGCTTGCAATATATAGATATAGTTCCTGTTAAGTATTTCCAATATGTGAACATTAATTCGCTCGGATGGTGTTTTGGGCGTTTTCGTAATGACGAGGGGATTGTCTAAATTTTGGGGACCCACTTTAGTTTTTTGACAAATTTGGCCAGGTGAACATTTCAGCGGACGGTTTCGGTAATGCCGCCGTGCAAGTTCAAGGATTAGCGGTATTTCTTCTTTTTCGGGGGATTTTCCAATTGATTTCCTTTTTAGCGAAAATGAAAAAGAGCATCTCTGAAATTGGAAGTTCGAGATTGTTCTCGACATGTTTTGGATGCAGATTCTTCGTTTGTAAGTGGTTTGGAAATCTTTGCAAAATTAGAAATGACCCTACGATAGTAACTAGCAAGCCCTAAGAAAGATTTTATGTCCTTAGGGTTCTTCGGGAACTTAAAAATACACTCTACTTTAGAGGGATTTGGTTTCACGCCGTCGTTAGTTATAAGATGCACTAAGTAAGCGACCTCCTTTGGAGAAATTCGTATTTGTAAGGCTGTATTTTGAGGTTAGCCTTTCTGAGTCTTTCGAATACGTCTGTCAGTCGTGATAGGAGGTCGTGTATTGTAGGCGAGTAAATGATTATGCCATCCATGTAAGCCAGACCTCTTTCATTCTGGATTTCCATAACAATGTTATCCATCACCCTTTCAAAGGTAGAAGGAGCATTCTGCAATTAGAAGGGCATGCGAACAAACTCGACAGTGAATGCAGTTTTCGTGCCCTTTGGGCCTATTTCTATATGATGGAAGCGGTTACTGGCATTTGCCTAGTTGGTCAAGTAGGCCTGAGATGTTAGGTAGAGGGTACCTGTTATTAAAATTTCGTTAAGTTTGCGGTAGTCTACGACTACATGCCACTTCTCTTCTACTCATACAGGAGAGGAACAAGATGAATTAGAGATTTTCACCTTTGAAAATGCCAAATGAGATTTGAGCGAGACGTCAGGTAAAATGTTCTTTTCAGAGCGCAAACCAAGAAAATCATATATATATATATATATATATATATATATATATATATATATATATATATATATATATATATATATATATCTATATATATATAAATATAAATATATATATATATATATATAAATATAAATATATATATATATATATATATATATATATATATATATATATATATGTATATATATTTGTTTTTAAGTTTTCGCGGGAACTAAATGTATTAGGTGGTTTCCGGGAATTCATCCGCGTAGTTGATAACTGATTCAGTATTCGAGTAATTAGAAGCGTAAGCAGAAGGTTACGAGAATTATGCGAACCAACCTGAAGAGGGCAGATGTGATTCTGCCGAAATGTCGTCATTTTACCATCGATCCCCGCAGAGAGAAAGAGAGAGAGAGAGACTAAGTGAAAAATAAGAAACTAACATGTAAACTTAACCGACAAGAATGTAGAAAACAGTTGGAATTTAATTAAAATGTGTAGCCACGAAGCGGCTAACGAATCAATGGGGAAAGAAAAATAAAACAAAATCCTCAAAATAAAACAAAACAATAGTTCAAAGAAGAAGTGAATAAGCTTGCTGAAAAAAAAGCACGGCGACTTGCAATATAATAGCATACCAACAAAATTGAGGACATTCCGTCATAATAACAATTAAAAGAGAATTCGGGGGGGAATTTAAGACTGACATGTTATTGTTGACCCCTTTATAATTTGGAGATTTCATTTATTAGGCTTGCACCATGTATACCCCTTGCCAGTTGTAGGTCCTTGGAAATGGTGGTTACTTGCTTCACGTAGATGGCACACAAATTGTTATCTTCAAAAAGGCCAACCAGGTAAGCTTCACTAGCTTCTTGCAAGGTCGTTACTGCTGAGCTTTGAAACTTCAAATCGCTCTTGAAAGCCTGTGCGATTACTCTAACAAGACGTTGAAATGGAAGTTTTCTGATCAGCAATTCGTCACTTTTTTTGATACTGGCGAATTTCACGATGAGTTACGGTGCCGGGTCTTTAACAATGTGGTCTTTTTACACCGCCTGTAGGAGGCACACTTTTACGTGCTGCATATGTTGCTAATTGTTTGCTAGATGCCTTACAACCAGTAGATTTTACACCAGTTTACTTGGTACGGGCCATTTCGGTATGATAACGTAATGTAAAGTACCACGACGAAGTTCACACGAACAGCGAATTTATCCATATGGAGCCTACAGGAGAGTATGGAAGTTGCACTAAAATAGAAAGAAACCTGTAAACGAGTACATCCAGACAAGATAGTGCCAATCAATGAATGCAAAACATATTGTAGAACTCGATATGACAACACTAACGATTAAGAAATTGAAGTAAATGATATAGTGGAAGTACTGAGAGAAACACCGACAATCACGGAGGATGAAGTTCACCTGAAAATGAAAAAACCAAAACAACCGGGAAGCCCTAGGACCTAGGAGTAAATTACCACTCCCCTGAAATGATAAAATATTGAGGCAGGCAATTGGCAAAAACAAATAAAGCACTGTTCAACAAAATATTACGTTCGTCCAATCAAAATGGCACAAAAGTATTACCATATGAAAAAAAAATCCACTCCTCAGCACTGCTATGAAATTGTTGACCAGTTGAAGATAATACAAAATAAGGGTTAACGCTTTCGAAAGAATAGATCAATAACTGGTGCATATGTGAAGGAGATAAACACCGAATTTACTTACCTTGTTTTATCAAACAACAAACGATGTACTAATACTAAGAGAAATGTACCATACTGAAGGGAAAAAACTAGACAATTTCCAGTAATCGTAATCGCCATTTTAATTGGGGTATACAGGTTGTTGTGACACCAGATATATATATATATATATATATATATATATATATATATATATATATATATATATATATATATATATTTTTATATCTTGTAAATCACTTTTGAGTTTTTAAAAAAAATTATTTATTGAAATATAAAAAGTAAAACTTTGAATAAAACATTAAATTGAAAATTAAAATTAACTAACTAAATGGTACAAGTATACTAACGATAAATGACGACCGTGGGACCGCGTCGCTCTGATTTATAACATTAAGAAAGCTGACTAATCAAAAGAAGTCAAGTCGATGCGTTCCCACGTTTACATTATGAAGCAGGAAACTGGTCAGCGAAATATGATACTTCGTATCATATACGTGCATGATATTTACGCCTAACAGCTCCCCTTTACCAAGAAAAGTTGATGCTGTAACATCAACTTGTCACCGATTTTGTATTCAGGAGGGTTTTTCGAAACGTGTTGGTCAAATCTTTCCTTCGCTTTTTGTTTTTGTAAGTTGGTCTTTTCGCGTGCAATTTTGTAATAGTAAGAAATTCGGTTATTTAGGTCTCGTACGTATTTGCTAATTAGTTCTTTTTGATTATAAAGAGTCTCTGGGGGTCTGCTGGAGGTATGTCCGAAAACGAGTTCGAACGGGGTGAAGCCATGGGTCTTATTGGTTGAATTGTTATAGGCAATAATAGCATACGGAAGTACGTTTAAGGGGTGTTCGTCGGGATTTTCAGCTTTGTGAATGCGAATCATTTCTAGTAGAGTAGAATGAAATCGTTCCACGGAGCCGTTTGTTTGCGTGTGTCCCACGCTAGAGTAGGTAAGTTTGATGTCATAAAGTTTGCATAGATCTTTTAGTATGGCATTGTCAAATTCTCTGCCATAGTCGCAGTGGATACGTAATGGTGTACCGAAATGTTGAAAGTACAACATAATAGTACTAACGACAGATTTGGCGGATTTATCTGCCAAAGCATAGGCTTGTGAGAATTTAGTCAGTTCGTCTCTTATCGTCAAAATGTGATTTCTATTAGGAATTTCTAAGATGTCGATGTTAATTCTTTCAAAGGGTGTTTTAGGTGTCTCAGTTATGACGAGGGAATTATCTAAGTTTTTTCGACAAGCTTTGGTTTGTTGACAGATTACGCAGTTCTTTATGAAGTTCTCAATGTCTTTAGTAAATCCCGGCCAGTTGAACCTCTCTTTGACACGGCGTATGGTTTCGTTGATGCCGCGATGCAAGTTGTTTTTTCCGTTATGATATTGCTCGAGTATTAGTGGAATTTCGTCTTTGTTAGGAGTTTTTGTGATGTTTTGGCAAATCTTCCACTTAATGTCTTTTTCAGAGAAAATAAAGGATAGCATTTCCAGAATTGGAAGATCAAGATTGTTTTCTACACAATATGTTTTCGATGGGGAGAGAACGTCTTGATTTTTGAAAATAGATGCGAAAAGGACTTCATTTACGATTTCGGGAACGTTTGGAAGCGGGACTATGAAGTATTGTCTCCTGCTAACAGTTTTGCTAGCGAATACGTTGATTTTAAATGCTTCAAAATCAGCGACTTCTTCGAAAATATCTTCGAATATGTCGTGATGGAATTCCTGAAGGTTGGATGATTGGGGAAAGATTAGGATATTTTTATTTGCCTTGTCTAGGAGTTGGCAATTAGAAAATTCGATCTTACTATAGTCAATTAAGGAAACAGTTTTGTAACGTTCAACAAAAGTTTTGAATTCTTGGGATATCGTTTCGGTAGTTATTTCGTTTTGTTCAGGTTCGGAGGTATTGTCATCGTCTTCGTCATTTAGGGGTAAGATTTTGTGGGGTGTTAGTTTAGTTTTAGCCTGGAATAGTACGCACTCATCAAGGTGGTTGATTTTAATGCGTGATAAGGCGTCGGCGTTTTTGTTAATTTTACCCGGTTTGTAAATGATCTCGTAGTCATATTCTTCGAGTTTAAGTCTCCATCGGGCTAATCGACTTCCGGGGTCTTTTATCGAGAACAGCCACGTCAACGGGCGGTGATCGGTACAAAGTTGGAACTTTCGGCCATAGATTATCGGTCTCCAGTATTTCACTGCCCAAACAATAGCCCACAGTTCTCTCTCAATAGTCGAATACCTTGTCTCGGCTTGACAAAGTGTCCTGGAAGCATATCCAATGGGTAAATCTTTACCTATTGGCCCTTGGGATAGTACAGCGCCGATTGCAAAAGCACTGGCGTCAGTGGTTAGTATGAATGGTTCCTCGAAGTTCGGATAGATCAGTATTGGTGTCGAAGTTAAAGCACGTTTGAGTTCGTTAAAGGACGTGACGCATTCAGCGTTGAAATTAAACGGTTCATCCTTTTGTAAAAGTTTAGTTAGGGGTTTCGATATTCTCGCGAAGTTTGGAATAAACCTCCGATAATAACCAGCAAGTCCCAAAAATGACTTAATATCTTTGGGGTTCTGCGGTTGAGGAAAGTTTAAGATACAGTCGACTCTCGACGGGTTGGGTTTTACACCGTCTTTAGTTATTAAGTGTCCCAAATAAGCGACCTCCTTGCGGAGAAACTCGCATTTGTCAGGCTGTATTTTGAGGTTTGCCTTCCTAAGTCTTTTAAAAACGTCAGTTAGTCTTGCTAAGTGTTCGTGAATGGTGGGCGAATAAACGATTATATCGTCCATGTACACCAAACATCTTTCATTCTGGATTCCTATCAGAATATTGTCCATCACCCTTTGGAATGTTGAAGGGGCATTTTTCAACCCGAAAGGCATGCGAACAAATTCAAAATGACCGTTCTCTACAGTGAAAGCGGTTTTTTGAATGTCCTTGGACTCAATTTCAATCTGGTGGAAACCAGAAGCTAGATCTAGGGTGGTAAAATACTGGCACTTGCCAAGTTGGTCTAACAGATCGGATATGTTGGGTAACGGATATTTGTCATTTATTGTCAGTTCGTTTAGTTTTCTATAGTCCACGACTACGCGCCATTTCTGTTTCCCGGAGGCGTCGAGTTTTTTCGGGACAACCCATACAGGGGAAGACCAGGGAGAATTTGAGGGACGAATGATGCCCTGTTCTAACATTTTCGAAACTTGGTTACGGACTTTTTGTGAATTTGGGGATAGCGGTACGATTTAGTGTATATGGGTTTGGCGTTGTTTGTGTCGATGGAATGTTTAATTTCATTCGTGAAACTAAGATGGTCACCTTCTAAGTAGAAAATGTCGGAAAAGTCAAGACAAAGTTGTTGTATTAGTTCGGCCTCTTCCTCGTTAAGGTGTTCGAGTCGGAGTTGATTGTTAATCTCCGTTTGTCTGTCGAAGTTAAGATTAGTTGCAAACGAAATTTCTTCACAGTGATTTACAGAGTAATTTTGAATGGGTTCTAATTTGATAGTGTCGAAATTTACAGTTTTTGGGCAGGCGTTAGCGTTTAAGATGGATGTCAAAAATTCGCCTTTGTCGTTGACTTGGACTAAAGCATTCGGAAGTCTCACATTTTCTAGGACGGTAGTGGTTAGTATAGCTTCTGTGTTACGTAAGTCACATTTGAGTTTGCAAATCCTTTCTGTTCGCGGCTCAATAGTAATTGTGTTTGAAATTGTTGGGTTAATTGTTGGAGATTGCCTGTTTGAAGATATTGTTTCGTCTGTTACTTTCATAAGCGGAATAGTTTTGAAGTTGGTTATAAGAAGTTTTTTGTTAAAGTCAATCACACAATTATAATGTTCTAAAAAGTCAGAACCTAGTAGACCATCGAATTCGATGTCTAAGTTACAGATGTAAACTTTGTGTGGATCGTTAAGATTAAATGGGACTAAGGTCGATTCGTTAATCAGGATTTATTGATTAGTGATACCTTGTATCACAACGTTTTCTGGGTATCGGTGTCGAAATTGTTTACAAGTGTTTGGTTTAAAAATTGATAAACCGGCACCTGTGTCTATTAACAGTTTATACGTATTAGTGGCGTCGTTGATGTAGAAAAGGTTCTTAGAATTTACCGAAAGTGAGGGGCTTATAGGAAAGCTTGTTCCGGAAAATTCAGGTTGGGGTTGAAGTCGTCGAGTAAACTCATTGTTTCGAACTGGGTTTGAAGATTGCAGATCTGTGTATCGGGTGGTTTGTCCACTGTAAGTACCTCCAGAAAATTTTGTCGTCGGTCTTCGGGTATTTCAGAAGGGAATTCTGGGTAATTGCTTTCAAAAGTTTCAGTATAGTCATTTTGAGAGTATTCGAAATCTGTATTTTGGGGGTCTGAATAAGAACAATCGTCTTGGTAGTATGAATTTGTATAAGGGTCATCGTTTGTTAAATTGTTTAAAGGGTTGTAGAACTCATCTTGGTTGAAGTGGTGGGTTCTCTGTTGTTGGTTTCTGTAAAAATTGGGATTTGGTTGAGATTGATTAGGACTTTGATATTGTCCACTGGCAGAAGGTCGGTTTTGTTGTGCGGGATACCTATTGGGATCAGTATTGGGCCTAGTTTGATTAGCCGATTGATAAGGAGGGTTCGGTCTAAATTGTTGCGGGTTGTTATTGTTGAAGTTTTGGTGTGGTTGTTGGTTTTGTTGTTGTTGTCGTTGTCGTGTTAGACATTCGTTATACAAATGCCCGGTGCGTTTGCAAAACGAACACTGTTTTACAAAAGTTTGAGGAGGTGGTCGTCTTTGTGGTTGATGTTGTTGAGGGTTCCGTACATTTGAGAATTTTTGATTTTCCAAGTGACAAAGTTGGAGTTCTCTTTTTATTCGGGAAACCGCGGTAATTATATCGGGAGGGTTACTAGCGCGAATAATTTGGCCTATTTTTGGTTCAAGTCCGGTCAAAAGACTATTTAGAGCCATGGAATCTATAAGACAAATTTGCGCGTCTTTTTCTTTGGTTGTTAGATTCTGTTTGTTAACAGCCGCGTGCATTTTTGCCTCGTGGCTTTGTAGTCTCGCTGAGAAAGTTAGTGGGGATTCAGTTGGTAGTTGTCGCATTCTTTGTAAATCCTGAATTAAAGCGGACAAGTCGCGTGAGTCACCGAAATGGTTTTCTAACAGTGTTTTTATTTCATCCCAAGTCGACGCATTTCTTGAATTAACAAGCTCGGCTGCACGGCCTCTTAGCTTGTTTTTAATGTGCAAAACTAAAAGAGTTATTTGATTTGCAACAGCCATATTTTGTGCTGTCGAACAGGAGCTGATGAAAGTATTTAAGAAAATTGGATTGCCGTCGTATTCAGGGATGATAGCGAAAATTTCCGCAAGTTTGTAGGGTTCTACCGTACCTTGGCGTGTTTCAACCATATTTTGAAATATTATGAAATAGTTTATAAAAACAAATATATCAAATTAAATATTAAAAGGGAAAAATCAATGTAGGGGTATTTTTGTAGGTAAATTTGTTACAGCAATTAATAAACAGGTCAATATAAATGTAAAAACATGAAGGTAAAGGTAAATGCAATAAAGTAAATAATTGCAGTATTAGAAACTATTAAAATAATATCGAACACAAAAGCACAGAAGGCCTCTATGTGTTTAAGTATATGTTTCAAGAATTGTTTTTAAAATAATAGAGATGAATGTAGGTGAATATTAAATGATAGAACTGTATGTTCAAGATACATAAAACTCGTATCGAATAAATCAATAAAATATTAAAAATCAATAACGTGATGATTGTAATAGTACATACGTTAATACTCCTGGCATGAGACTGTTCTGGAGAAGCTGAGGACTGGTTAGCTGTAAGGTTGCGTGTTCCGGGTTCTCGCTGCTACAGTTGTTGTCTCGGTCTGGAGGTTGTTGTCCACAAGGATTTGGAAATCGACACAACTAGTGAGTGTACACGTGTTCTAGCTGTGTTGGACAATCCTACTGACTGCGCCAATTTTATATCTTGTAAATCACTTTTGAGTTTTTTAAAAAAAATTATTTATTGAAATATAAAAAGTAAAACTTTGAATAAAACATTAAATTGAAAATTAAAATTAACTAACTAAATGGTACAAGTATACTAACGATAAATGACGACCGTGGGACCGCGTCGCTCTGATTTATAACATTAAGAAAGCTGACTAATCAAATGAAGTCAAGTCGATGCGTTCCCACGTTTACATTATGAAGCAGGAAACTGGTCAGCGAAATATGATACTTCGTATCATACACGTGCATGATATTTACGCCTAACATATATATATATATATATATATATATATATATATATATATATATATAAAATGGAGTTATGTAAGGCTTTAACTTAACAGCTAATCTTTATTCATAAATACAACCGAAAAGTACAAACAGAAAACTTTGAGAATGCGTTGTTCGCTCATTGAAAATGATTGTCAATTCAGTTAGGAATTGATTCAGCAAACATTGAATTGAAAATACCAATACACTATTGAAAGACGAAAACTTTCCAGGAATAACTTCTACAATAAAGGAAAAATTACTTTGGCAGCTGATAATGCTGAACTAGATCACGTATCTGAATTGGAGTTTAGATTGAAAGCTCGACATAACAGTTATGTTTTAAGATACCTTCCGACAAATATAGGTCCGTAAACTGGCGCCTAACTTTTATTTTGTCATCTCTGAATGTGAGTTTAAAATTATTCTGAAAATTGCATATACTATTAAAACTATGATGATATATTTTAACTAAGTATATCTTTTAATTAAAATTTAATTCTGTTCGCCCAGAAAAAAAAGTGACTTAAATAACTATTTTGTCTAAGAACGATGATTAAAAACAATTAGAAGACCGAAAACAGATATTAATTTATAAATATTATAATAATAACTCATTATAGAAATACATAAGTTACTGAACCGTTAGCAACAGTCATGGTAAAAATAGATAGCAGATACTAGACCGACCTTTATGCACCCGATACAGGGAAAAAAGAAGATACTCCAATATTTTATGAAAATTCTAAAAACATTTTGAAAAAATGGCAAAGATCCATGACCTAATTATAAGGGGTCGTTGAAACATTTGGAGAAAAAACATCCACAAATTCACTTGTAGTCAAATATTATAGCCTTGCATCTTTTGTTTCGAATGTCCATCGAGGGAGTGATATTAGTTTCGACCAATTTGTAGTCATAGATACAATATACGGAAACGACCACGTAGAACAAAAAAATCCAACTAATGAGAGTTCAAACTCGATTTGTCGACAGCCTAAAATAGCTTTCCTAACAGACACTATTAGAATATGCAGAACAACCAAATAAAGACAAATTTATACCAAGTTCCACATTAAACCTATGATTTTTGTTTTAAAACTTAGAATATTTTACAATCATTTTGATGTAAGATGGCATATTATTTTTTTACAGAGTAAGCAACATTTGAAAGTTTATTTATGATCCTGAAATATTAACAGTTATTGTACACACAATAATCTTTGAGTTGAAATTCCTCTGGGTATTTTCCCAAATATGTAGATGCATATATAACATTCTTGAACATACTTTGTTACATATGCTTGCAGAAATGAAATTAATAACATTTAATATTACATTTTTAAGCAAAAGTATTTTATCACTCATATAACATAAATTTTACAGTATTTTGTTGTTATGATATAATAATCAATTAAAAAATGCTAGTTAAAGCTCACATAGAAAGATTACCACAGTAAGTAGAATCATTTTCAACAACTAATAGGATTTTTAGTTTCAGTATAACATTGTACAACACGCATGTAGATCTAGTATTAAAGGCTAGTAAATATGTTTGGTTAACTCTTTGATGATGACAACTTACTAGTTGTTGGAAGGGCATTGAGTGCTTAAATAAAGGTTTGGTGTGAGGGTGCAAAACTATGTTCTTTACAAACGCAAATATACTAATTGATACTCCCCAGCTTTTCTAACCCAGGTAAATTTATGATTTCTGATATATTAATTTATTAGTACAAATTCCAATGTAATCAATCTATGAAAATTTTTAAGATTCCGCTACATTATAAATTTTATTGAATTATTTTTAAAATTTGGAAATTGTAAAATTTAATTTTACTTTAAAGTCTGTTTTTTTACTGAGTTTATTTCTGATACCACTCTTTAAATTTTTGTGTGGAAGTGTCGGTATCACATTTTTTATTTATTTATATTAGCCCTGTATATCGAATGAGTCAAAGATAGTAATCCAAACACCATATGCATAAAAAGTTTCATTTCGATACGACAATTAGAAACAGTTATAATGTACTTCCAGGATTCCGTTATACTAGTTTAATTAGTTAAATTTTAGAATTTGCTAGTTTAGATGCTGTTATCAAATTTATATCAATTTTTGAATGAACCAGTTTTTCGATTTATAAGGAGACATTGCAATTTTTATATATATATATATATATATATATATATATATATATATATATATATATATATTTGTTTTTAAGTTTTCGCGGGCACTAAATGTTTTAGGTGGTTTCCGGGAATTCATCCGCTTTATATTTATATAAATATAAAGCCATTGACAACGAAGTCAGAATAGACTTTGAAACGTTTGGTATTCCTGCAATATACGTCGATTTATTTCAATTGTGGTGTTATTGCCCAAAAAAACATAAAAGTTATTATTGGTTTAAATGGCCGAGGAATACCTGCAGTTCCTCCTCCTAATATTGTCAAATAGTGAATATGTTATCGACGCATCTGAGCCAGGCTTCTGCAGATTCTTGTAGCTCTTTAGTGTTTTCAGAAACCGTTCCTTCTCCTTAACATAGTTTTAAGGCAACACTCCTTAAAAATGTGTTTGCTTTCAGTGATATGATATCAGTTTTCTCCTCGTTCCTGTGGGATATATTATACAGCACATCCTCTTACATTTTAATAGAATTATTTTTAGTACAGACCATAAACGTGTAAGAGCAATTTAAATTTAAATCAAGTCTCAGCAACTAGTGAAAACTCTTATTATTCTCTAAAGCTAGTCATTTTTGTGCTATAATTTGAAAATTCTAAGACATTTCTACATTACATCTGTCTTACACAACACGACATTGATTAATTAAGGTGCCAACATATAGTATCGAAAAATAAAATAAAACTTATATCGATTATGTTAATAAATAGCTACACATAATTTATAATACTAGAATTACAAAATAACTTACTATTACGATACTATTGACATTCTTTAGAGACCTATATCAAATCAAATATATGTTTCTTAAATGTAATTTAATGACGTAAAATTATTCTATAATATAATAATAATAATAATAATAATAATAATAATAATTTATGGCAGGGTGCTGAGGAGGCGGGCCCCTGCCGTCCAAAGAGCTACAGCCCAAGAACCAGAAGAACCACAAGAACACTCACCAACACAGTCACAACAACAACGTGACCATCACCAACGGAGTCAAACGAGAACGAGAACTCCACCCGCAGAAAGTGTTGCGCAGGATCAACAGCCAGCGCTCACTCAAGCGGGACTGAAAAGACAGCGCATGAAATGGACTGGCGCCATGAATGAATTTATAATGCGCACGTTTTACAGAATCACGAACCTTGGCCAGGACAAGGCTGGATATCGCCAAATACTCTATCAAGAGTTCTGTCGTGAGTACCCAGAGCTTCAAGTTACTGAACAGAGAGTCGCAGATCAATATCGTGTCATCTTGAGAAATGGCCTTATTTCGCCTGAACAACTGGACACAATAAAGAGCGAAGTGGAGCGCGAACTATTTGGTCAAAATACAATCGATCCAGAGCCGGAAACACCTTTGGCACAAAGAGCGGACGAGACTCAAGAACTACAGCAAGAACAGCCAACCAACGCTGACCTGCTTGAGAAGATCCAAGCAGGAATGGAAGGAGCTCTTAGAGAGTATAATGGAACAGATCCACTGACTAGACCAGCTCTTCCCAAACTAAGATCATCTAAGAAACTGGGTATCGTCTTGCAGGCTATGAACAAATTTATCTTGCCAACCTATGTTTTAGGTGCTAATACGTTAGAGTCGCTACACACAATCATCTACTGTGCTGCAACTGCCATCTGCAGAATAATTGGGGTCGCAGTAAGACCAAAGCAAGATCCTCCCCAATTTAGACAAACCCCTCGAATACCACCTTGGCAAAGAAGACTTGAAGGGAAAATCAATTCTCTTCGGAAAGACGTTGGAAGACTGACCGAGTACCAACGAGGAGTCAGGAACAACAGAATAGAAAGGCTTGTCAAGACTATCATGGACAATAACCGAATACACTCCCAGTGGGATGGAGAAAACATCACATCTCAGCAGTGTCTGGACAGTCTACGACAAAAGCTCTCCGTCTACACAAGTCGATTGAGAAGGTACAAAACCAGTAACCAACGGAAACTAGACAACACACTCTTCCGACAATCAGAAAAAGGGTTTTATAGAAAACTTAACAATAAGAATAATAATGAAGCCCCTAGTTACCCCAGTAAAACAGACATCGAGGAATTCTGGAAAACACAGCTTTCCACAACAATCTCCTATAACTCCGGAGCCAGCTGGATTAATGAGGAGGAGGCTGCATCTCAGAACTGTGAGGCCATGCAACACCAACCATTTACAACGGAAGATACATCCAACATAATGAAGAACCTCCATAACTGGAAAGCACCAGGACCAGATGGTGTACAAAATTACTGGATAAAGAAACTGTACGCAACCCACGAAACACTAACAGCCCTTATAAATGACGTAATTGCCCACCCACACAAGATGCCTAGTTTCCTAACGCATGGTGCTACATACCTCTTACCAAAGGACGACCTATGTGCACAGGACCCAGCAAAGTACCGACCAATCACTTGCCTTCCAACCTTATACAAACTCATAACATCATGCATTAATCATCGCATTTTCAAACATTGTGAACTGAACAACATAATTACTCAACAACAAAAGGGATGCGCGAAAAATTCAATGGGTTGCAAAGAACAACTGATAATTGATTCCGTTGTCTGCAATCAAGCCCACGCCAAACGACGTAATCTCTACATGGCATATGTGGACTACAAAATGGCCTTTGATTCAGTTCCACATGATTGGCTCATTAAGGTGCTGAAACTCTATAAAGTGAATAATTATATTATTAACTTTTTAGAACATGCCATGGCCACCTGGCAAACCAAAATCTCACTGAATGAAGCCAACTGTTCGATACAAACCGACTCTATCCCAATCAGAAGGGGTATATTCCAGGGAGACTCTCTTAGCCCGCTGTGGTTCTGCCTTGCCATGAACCCTCTCTCGAACAAATTGAACTCGACTAATTTTGGGTTCAGTCTCAAACACAACAACGTACAAGCATTGAAGATAAACCATTTGTTATACATGGACGACTTAAAGTTGATGGCAGCTACAAAACAACAGCTGCATGACATGCTTAAAATAGTAGAAGGGTTCTCTAGTGACATCCATATGAAATTTGGCCTAGACAAATGCCGAATTATTAATATAGTTAAAGGCAAAATACAGCAGGGGCACTTCGAAATGGGAGATGGCACCTCAATTGAATCTATGGGGGAAGGTCATACTTATAAATACCTTGGAATAAAGCAGGCTCAACGTATTGATCACATGACTATGAAAAAGGACCTAACAGCAGAGTTTTATAGAAGGGTACGACGACTGTTGAAAACCAAACTAAACAGTAAAAATCTGTTTCAGGCTATTAACACCTATGCGTGTTCAGTGCTCAGTTACTCTTTCGGTATAGTTAATTGGTGCAAGACTGACATTGAACAATTACAACGAAAAGTTCGAGTTTTACTAACAAAAGCTCAAAATCACCATCCAAAGAGCTCTGTCGAACGTACAACTTTGCCACGGTATGAAGGAGGAAGAGGATTGACAGATCTAAGTAAGCTATTAGATCAACAAATTTCAATTTTGCGTAGTCATTTCCAGAAACTCGCAGAATTTTCTGATCTACATAGAGTCATGTGCCAGGTTGATGACTCAACACCACTGCGACTGACACAACAACATGTCCAAGTACACCACCAGACCACAGATCAGAAACTGCTGAAATGGAAAGAGAAGCCCCTTCATGGAAGACATATAAATGACGTCAACCAAGATTATGTCGACAGTGCAGCGTCGAACTACTGGTTGATCTCTGGTCATATGTTCCCTGAAACGGAAGGCTTTATATTGGCAATCCAAGATCAAGTAATTCCAACTAAGAACTACCTAAAGTACATCGTTAAAGACCCTTCTATTAACAATGACAGATGCAGGTACGGTTGCCAAACATCTGAATCTATCCAGCATATCACAGGAGGTTGTCAAGCGTTCGCTGCAACTGAATACAAAGAACGACACGATGCCGTGGCAAAAATACTTCACCAGGAACTAGCACTGAAACATGAATTATCACAGTCGGTAAGATTACCATACTATAAATATAAACCAGAATCTGTTTTAGAAAATAACAACTACAAGCTGTACTGGGACCGCACGATACTGACCGATCGGTCTGTTGCTCACAATAGACCAGATATAGTTTTGGTAGATAAAGTCTCTCGGAAAACAACTTTAATTGACATAGCAATTCCTAACAACAATAATATAAATATCAAGCAGGCTGAGAAAATAACCAAATATAGAGATTTGGAATTTCAAATAAAGACTCAGTGGAACATGATCAACACACGAACTGTACCAATTGTTATGTCAACGACAGGACTAGTCCCAAAACATCTCTTAAACAATTTAAAATACCTCGGTCTGGACGAACACCTTTACAAACAAATGCAAAAAGCCGTCCTGTTAGGAACAGCCCGGACGGTCAGAAAATTTATGGGGAACTGCAGCCACGACGCCAACCACGGGCCTGATAACCTGGCAAGGGCTCCCACAGAGCTAAACCCTTTTGATATGTAGTATATCTGGGGTTTAGTGAATTTTCCCCTAAAGGCACACATAGTGTATGTGTGCCTTAGAGGGAGTGTGATGCCATACATTGTATGGTCAAGTCGGGATTTATTATTTTTTAACCCGTGTGGTGTCCGGTTTAGAATAGCACCATGGTATCTACCGCCTGTCGTAAGACGCGACTAAAGGGGCGGCTGTCCGCTGACCTACTACCTAGCCTTCCTCCCTTCTCCAAAACCCGCATGGGATGATCTGGTTTAAATCATTTCATCTGGGAAGTGACAACCCCACGGTTCCGAGTTACCTGGGTCACCAGTGTCAATTGGTGACGCCCACCCATGAAAATGGAGCTACGGAGTAGATGCCTCGGAAAAGAGCCGCTGCCTGGGGATCGCCAGGGCATGTCTGAAGCCGGCGCTGAACATGACAGCATGCGGGACGTCGGTGGAAGGGTGCTGAGGAGGTGGGCCCCTGTCGTCCAAAGAGCTACAGCCCAAGAACCCCAAGAACCACAACAACACTCACCAATACGGTCACAGAATCAACGTGACCATGACCAACGGAGTCAAACGAGATCGAGAACTCCACCTGCAGAAAGTGTTGCGCAGGATCAACAGCTAGCGCTCACTCAAGCGGGACTGAAGAGACAGCGCATGAAATGAACTAGCGCCATGAATGAATTTATAATACGCACGTTTTACAAAACTTCGAACGTTGGCCAGGATAAGACTGAATATCGCCAAATACTCCATCAAGAATTCTGTCGTGAGTACCCAGAGCTTCAAGTTACCGAACAGAGAGTCGCAGATCAATATCGTGTCATCTTGAGAAATAGCCTTATTTCGCCTGATCAAGTGGCAACAATAAAGAGCAAAGTTGAGCGCGAATTATTTGGTCGAAATAAAACAGATCCAGAGCCTTGAACACCTTCAACAAGAACAGCCAGCCAACGATGACCTGCTTGAGAAACTCCAAGCAGAACTGGAAAGAGCTCTTATAGAGTATAGTGGAACACATCCATTGAATAGACCAACTCTTCCCAAACTAAGATCTTCTAAGAAACTGGGTATCATCTTGCAGGCCATGAACAAATGTATCTTGCCTATGTTTAGGTGCTAATACGTTAGAGTCGATACAAACAATCATCTACTGTGCTGCAATTTCCATCTGCAGAACTATTGGGATCACAATAAGACCAAAGCAAGAGCCTCGCCAATTTAGACAAACACCTCGAATACCACCTTAGCGAAGAAGGCTAGAAGGGAAAATTAATTCTCTTCGGAAAGACATTGGAAGACTTACCGAGTACCAACGAGGGGTCAGGAACAACAGAATAGAAAGACTTGTCAGGACTATCATGGACAATGACCGAATACTCATGGGATGGAGAAAACATCACATCTCAGCAGTGTCTGGACTGTCTACAACAAAAGCTCTTCGTCTACACAAGTCGATTGAGAAGGTACAAAACCAGTAACCAACGGAAACTAGACAACGCACTATTCCGAAAATCAGAAAAAGGGTTTTATAGAAAACTCAACAACATCAATAATAATGGAACTCCTAGTTATCCCAGTAAAACGGCCATCGAGCAGTTCTGGAAAACACAACTTTCCACAACAGTTTCCCATAACTCCGGAGCAAGCTAGATTAATGAGGAGGAAGCTGCATTTCAGAATTATGATAACATGCAAGACCAACCATTTACAACGGAAGATACGTCCAACATAATGAAACACCTCCATAACTGGAAAGCACCAGGACCAGATGCCTAGTTTCCATGCGCATGGTGCTACATACCTCTTACCAAAGGATAACCTATGTACACAGGACCCAGCAAAGTACCCACCAATCACTTGCCTCCCAACCTTATACAAACTTATAATGTCGTGCATTAATCATCGCCTTTTCAGACATTGTGAGCTGAACAACATAATTACCGAACAACAAAAGGGATGCGCAAAAAACTCGATGGGGTGCAAAGAACAACTAATAATTGATTCCGTTGTCTGCAATCAAGTCCACGCCAAACGCCGAAATCTCTACATGGCATATATGGACTACAAAAATGCCTTTGATTCAGTTACACATGATTGGCTCATTCAGGTGATGAAACTCTATAAAGAAAATAATCGTATTGTTAACTTTTTAGAACATGTCATGACTACTTGGCAAACCAAAATCTTTCTGAATGAAGCCGACTGTTCGATACAAACCGACTCTATCTCAATCAGAAGGCGTATATTCCAGGAAGACTCTCTTAGCCCGCTGTGGTTCTGCCTTGCCATGAACCCACTCTCGCACAAACTGAACTCGACAAACTTTGGGTTCAGTCTCAAGCACAACAACCTACAAGCATTGAAGATAAACCATTTGTTATACATGGACGACTTAATGTTAATGGCAGCTACGAAACAACAGCTGCATGATATGCTAAAAATAGTAGAAGGGTTCTCTAGTGACATCCATATGCAATTTGGCCTAGACAAATGCCGAATTATTAATATAGTTAAAGGCAAAATACAGCAGGGGCCCTATGAAATGGGAGATGGCACCTCAATTGAATCCATGGAGGAAGGCCATACTTACAAATACCTTGGAATAAAGCAGGCCCCAACGAATTTATCACACCACCATGAAAAAGGACCAAACAACAGAGTTTTATGGAAGGGTAAGACGACTGCTGAAGACCAAACTTAACAGTAAAAATTTGTTTCAGGCTATTAACACCTACGCGTGTTCAGTGCTTAGTTACTCTTTCGGTATAGTTAACTGGTGCAAGACCGATATTGAACAATTACAACGGAAAGTTCGAGTACTACTAACAAAAGCTCAAAATCACCATCCAAAGAGCTGTCTCGAACGTACAACATTGCCCCGATGTGAAGGAGGAAGAGGATTGGCAGATATAGGAAAGTTACGTGATCAACAAATTTCTAATTGGCGTAATCATTTCCAGAAACTCGCAGAAATTTCTGATCTACACAGAGTCATATGTCAGGTTGATGACTCAACTGAGACTGACAGAACAACAGATTCAAGTATACCACTAGACAACTGATCATAAACTGCTCAAATGGAAATAGAAGCCCCTTCATGGAATACATATAAATGACGTCAACCACGATTATGTCGACAGTTCAGCGTCGAACTACTGGTTGATCTCTGGACATATGTTTCCTGAAACGGAAGGCTTTATATTGGCAATCCAAGATCAAGTAATTCCAATTAAGAACTACCTAAAGTATATCGTTAAAGACCCTTCTGTTAACAACGACAAATGGAGGTACGGTTGCCAAACATTTGAATCTATCCAGCATATCACAGGAGGGTGTCAAGCGTTCGCTGCAACTGAATACAAAGAACGATACGATGCGGTGACAAAAATACTTCACCAGGAACTAGCACTGAAACTTGAATTATCACAGACAGTAAGATTACCATCCTATAAATACAAACCAGAATCCTGTTTTAGAAAATAACTACTATAAGCTGTACTGGGACCGCACGATACTGACCGATCGGACTGTTGCTCACAATAGACCAGATATAGTTTTGGTAGATAAAGTCTCTCGGAAAACAACTGTAATTGACATAGCAATCCCTAACAACAATAATATAAATATTAAGCAGGCGGAAAAAATAGCCAAATATAGGGATTTAGAATTTCAAATGGGAACAATGGGACATGAACAACACTCGAACGGTACCAATTGTTATGTCAACAACTGGAGTAGTCCCAAAACATATATTAAACAATTTGAAATACCTCGGTCTGGACGAACATCTTTACCAACTGATGCAAGAAGCCGTCCTGTTTGGACAGCCCGGACGGTCCGAAAATTAATGGAAAACTGCAGCCGCGACGCCAACCACGGGCCTGATAACCTGGCAAGAGCTCCCACAGAGCTAAACCTTTTTGAAATGTAGTATATCTGGGGTTTAGTGAATTTTCCCCTAAAGGGAGTGTGCTGCCATACATTGTATTGTTAAGTCGGAAATCTTTATTTAGAATACGCTATTTTGTACAGTAAATAATGGACATTAATAACACCTAAAATAATATTAGAATTATAACCTTAAAGTTAGTCTTACAACCTTGTTTTTATATATTTAAAAACTTCCTTCTTAAAATCAATAAAAGATGTTCGGTTTTAAGCCATTGAAGAGGCGAATTCCTTCACAGAATAGTGATCCTTATAAAAATTACTTTGTCATAAACTGTACATCAAGATTAGAATTTGATTGCAACGAATGTGTGTGAATATCAAATGTTGTCATTATCATTTTTCATAGATATTCTGGCACCATCTTATGTACCATTTTGTACACAAAATTAATGTTCGCCTTTTGAATGATTTGCTCAACCGTCAGTCAATTTAGCTGCTGCAACATTTAATTTATCGATGCATATCTGTTACATTTTAAAATTACTCACATACATTTATTTAGCAAAATTTGCAACCTCTTTATGTGCTTTATGTGATATGTAATAATTAAAATGCTGGTAAATAATTGTTTTGTACACTAACATTTTAGCCCATTGTGACAGATCTTGAGAAATACGTGTGAAAAATCCTAATTTTTTCCTAACTTTTTACAAAGAAATTCTGCATGATCTGTAAATGACAACTGAGGGTCTAACCTTATACCTAGATTTTAATCTCACTTAATCTTTGCAGAAGTCATTTTTCATCCTTATTTAGAACCTAGCACCATATATTTGGTTATATTTGCATTTAATTTTAAATTGTTGCCACATAACCAATCATACACTATTTCAAGTTGATTATTAAGAATGTCTGTAACATCTTTAGAATTATTTCCATTAACGGATATTAAAGTGTCATCTGCAAAGAGGTTTATGAATGAGTTATTGCACACTGTAAATATGTTATTCATATAAATAATAAATAACAATGGACACAAAACGCTTCCATGTGGAATAACATACTTGCTGATTATTTTTCCTGATTTGATATTGTCTAGCTTTGTAAGATGATACCGATCATCTAAATAATTCTTAATTAATTTCAAAGCCACAGATTTTATGCCATAGTATTTTAATTTTTTTATTAATAGTTCATGATTTATTGTTTCGAATGCACGTTTCAGGAAGACATTGTTGTTATTTACTTCTTTTCTCCAGTGTGCGCATACGAACTGAATCGCTGTCTCGCAAGAGTGTTGATCCCCAAACCCCGACTGCCCCTCATATACCAATTTTTTTTTCAAAAAAGTCTTGAAGTTGGTTTTTCATTATTATTTCAATGATTTTATCAACTAGTGGTAGAAGGTTTATAGGTCTACACTCTTCCGGGCATGTCGGAGAAGAAACCTTTGCTATCGGTATATTATTTTTAAATCTATACGCATTTCACCTTTTTATAACACTAAGTTAATACAATTAGTAAATTATTTCTTTTTAGGTGAAAACCTCCAGTTGTAGATATATATTGACTAAGCATCAACAGTAAAGTTGATATCTGCTTCGAATAAAAACCCACTTCAGAAATTTGTTTAGATCAACATAATCAATGTATCGACGTTTCTTGTTACAAAGCGTTTTGCGTAGGGAAGCGCACCCACCAGGAATTCATCACAATAAATTAATTTTAACGATGTTCGCAATTCAAGTGTACGTTTTTAGTAGGCTTTAGAAGGACATCGTTGCTAGCTTTTAAATGACATATTTTTCATCTTCTTCTGAAATTGACTTTTAGAAGCTAACGTCCTAAAATTCGAGAAGAGAATTTATATTTGATGTTGCTGAGAGGTGATATCAATGCAGAAAACCAGCAACTCTCGATGGACAACCAGCAAATTGTGTAATCAAATTTCAACACATAATTATTTTACATTTAACAATAAGTAATCCCAACAAAATATCAAAGCCCCCTTAACAATTCAAACCATAAGAATTTTCAAAATTTCTTCATTTTTATAACATTTACCACAAATCTGTGCAAATTACAAAATATCTTCAATATAACTTTAAGAGTGTTAATCCATATTTAAATCAAAACTACTCTATTTTAATATCTTTGACATTAACTCACGACTACTTGCACGGTTGAATAATCTTTTATGAGTCAAGTTTCTACGGTGGAAGATGAATCACTTGAATGAGACAAATAATTCCGGAGGTGAAATACCCCTATTAAAATCATTAAGGAAGAACGTTTATCCGAACGATTCAACACTATTCATCATTATATTTGTCAGTATTGTGTTATTTTTTAAGTCTCCTAACTATGCCGAAGGACACTTAGTTAGCCTTTGTGATCAGTGATCATCTGTAGAAATCATAATTTGAATAACTATAGTTAATCTACGAATATATTTAAGTTAAAAAAGGGTTGACGACTCCTCAGGCAAATTCCATACATGTTTGAGAAACGAAAATATTTGGTTGTACATTGATTGATTTTGCTCTGAGAATGTAATTTCTTGTTTGCTGTCGATTTTTGCAAAATCATAGGATATTAAAAATATTTTAAACAAAATCAACTGTCTCTAATCAGTGGCGTCGCAAGACCTAAACTTAATGTTGGCAAGGGACATTTCGATAGGCCCTCTGATGATGCAAGGGGGAATATAAAATAAAAAATCATTTGAAATTAAGGCGCGAGGCCCTTTGCACCGCAAGGTCGTGGGTGCTGGCCCACACCGCCCACGCCTTACCCTGACTCGGTCTCTAATTTACTCAAATGTGTAGATGGTATGATGCTGTGATGCACTATTCAGTAAAAATAGACCCAATATACAAATTAATGTTATGTAGTCGTCATGCCTGTGTGGAAAGTTTAAATTCTAAAAAATTAGCTGAAGAACGGCAAATCGTCAAAGATAATATGAGTTAACAAATAATTAGCACTAAAATATTTGAAACCATCTTTAGAGTAATATTTTCAGTGTCATTGAAAACTCTGTGCTACTTTAAAAGTAGCGTGTTTCTGATATAAAAAATGCCAATATTTTCTTTGTTACTCAAAGAATGGAAAGCAATGACTAGAGAAATAAATGAGAGTGATGTTTTTAAAAGCCTTCAAATGGGATAGTAAAAGGTAGACATTAGATTTTTTTAAAACAGCAGTTGTTCTGAAGAAGACCATTTCCTAGAAAGATCGCTAGGAAATAAATAAAATATGTAAGTTCATGAACGTGCATCTGGCATTCAATCATAATTTATTTAGATGTGCGTTATTATTACGATTTGGGTTTAGGTTTAAGTAAAAACTTTTTACCAGGAGTTAACAATTTCACCTATAGAAACCATTTGATTTTAAAAGGTCAAAAAAGTAAATGATCATAAAATGTAAAAATACAGATCATAATTCAAATTTTTAAGTCGGTTCTTAAAAATAAATTATTAATTGTAATATATTATGGTGGACCACAAGTGATGCCATCTTAGAGGTAATACTTAGATAGATTGCTTGAGGTATGGGAGCCTAAATAAGTGACTCTCGATGAAAGAGAAAAGAAACCGAGTTGACATAAGTTTCTCTCTAGTTCTGCCGCCAGTGGGTATGCATCAATTGAGTGACGCTACCCCAAGCACCAATCAGTAGCCAGCTTAGACAGAGGACTATGTCCACGTGGATTTCTTTCTGTCTCACCGTGAGCTACGTTTTTCTCAGTGCCTGATGTACCTACTCTATTATTAAGTATTACCTCTATGGATTCCATACATTTCTATAACGCAAAACAGGCTATTTTTTCAGCGAAATAAAGGCAAAAGTGAATAGGTATCACATTAATGTATTTCCAAATTTAACTGTCAAGATATTTCAGATAATATTTATTCTTTGCCCAGGGTGTTTAAACCGTATTCATTTTAATTCATTTGAAATAGGTTCTTTTTATTTAAATATAAATTATATTTACTTTTCCTGCATTTTAATTTCCTCTGAAATATGGTTTCCTGAATGGCTATTCATCTGTAATTTTTCTTGTTGAAATCTATAAGGGAAATTAAATGATCATTCATTTCAAACACTGGTTTCCATAGGTTACGATTTACCGTGAACTTTTACGACAGTATTATTCTATCGATAGTATTTATATCAGGATTCTATCATGTCCTCAGAAAAGGATGCCATAGAAAGAGCGATATGATCCCTATGTTTCAAAAGTTTCTGTGCAGTTAAGTTATTTCTTATAACTTATTATATAATGTAGAATATCCCAACAAAATTTTTACATTTTATCTAAATTTTGTAGTTTTTTGCATGGGAATGCGGGGAAAATTATTCCCTTATTTTCAGTTTTAAGAATTCAGCAAAATTCATTGTGAGCATTCGAGTAGTTGAAAAATGTTTTCTTCGTCACAACATTTTCCTTAATTTGGTATTTACCTGAAATCTAATCTCTTGAAGGATTGTTTTTGACTCTAGTGAAAAAAAATTGAAAAAAAGATGTAATATTAATTTATTGTCCTGAGTTCTTTGGGAATAACACCATATAAACTTGAAAGTCTGTATATTTCAAAAAGTCCAAACGTTTCAAAATCTAAGTCAGACCCCGTTTTTAATGGTATTAACACAAATGAACGAAAAATCAAATCACAATTTGACATTAATTTAATATTAACAAATTAACAACCTAATCACTTTCGTTACAGTGAATGAATTTATATGGTTGACGTAGGATTTTGTTTTTTATACTATAAATTGCAAAGTTTACCCAATTTTTTTTGGGCTTTTAATTTTTTTATTATTTAAACCAAAAAATGTAAACAATTAATATTCGAACATATACAATTCTACTTGAAACAATATTTTTTCATTAATACGTTTGATTTCACCTAAGTATACATAGATTACATAAAAGAACATCTTTCAAACATTCCTGAGAGTGTGAAGGGTCGTAGGGATCTTGACAATTTAGTAAAATGTGGAGGGGAGACCACTGCAAGATTCACCTAATCGGATTTTTTCGCAATTTTTCAGTTATAAAACACACATGTCTTGTGCACGTTGTGTATATTTAAAAGTGAAAATTTTGTGATTTTACAAAAAATTTTTGTATATTTCTGACGGAAGTTATATTGAAAACGATTTATTTTCCTATTAAACTTCTACATAACAATTTTGATTTCTTCGTTAAAGTAAGTACATTAAAAATATGCAGTTATTTATTAAAAAATCAATTAAATAATAGTTGAATTGATGATCAAAGGTCAAATTCAAGTGAAAAAATAATAATGAATAAAACGCAATAAAATAATTAATGAAGTATTTAATTATTTTCTATTACAGTTTTTGAACAATGGATAAACCAACAACCAGTAGCATGACTGGCGAGCATAGCTGCATAATATGTGAAGAATTGGGTCCATCTTCTGAAAACAATTCAGATTTGGGTGATATTGTAAAAATAAGTAGAGGAGTAACCACGTTGAGAACTACTTCAAGCTAACGACAGGATGGATTGTTACCTCACTTACAAACTGATGTTGTTTATGCCCATATAAGTTGTCGGCAAAAATATATAAATACAAAATATATTGAAGCGTATGAAAAGTAGCCAGTTGAAACTTCAATTTCGCCTCCCAAAAGAAGCTCCGGAGTAGAATTGATTCATCAAACTTCGATTGGAAAAAAACTGTTTCCTTTGTGGGCACGAAGCTGATAAGGAAAAATAAGTAAAATTGTATAAAAATCCAAGAACACTAGTTTCATACATTAATACTTCAACTTTATATCGGCACCATGGCTATCGTTCGATAGCCATGAAGCCGAGTGCACGTGTGTGTGCGCAATGCACAGATAACTTTATAGTCAGTACTAAATATATCGAGTGTAATGATTGTGAACAATACTATCATTTACATTGTGTAAAAGTGAAAGACTCTTTGTGCAAAATTAAACAGGAATGTAAAAATTTATATAGGTTCTGTAATAGTTGTGAAAAAAACGTAAAACTGAAGTTGAAAAGTGGAGTAAATGTCGAAGAAGACAAAGCCCAAAAAGTTATTGAACGAGCTGAAAAACTGATTGAATTATTAGAAGAGGCAACTGGTGAAAATGAAAAACCAATATTTTCTAGAGTTTTGAAAAAAGAATGTAAAACGGAACCACTAATAATTAAACCGAAAATTTTAAACCAAAGCAGTCAGACAACAAAAACTGTTTTACAGCAAAAAGTGATACCAACAGTGTTGATAAACAAAATTCAACCGGCTGCTCGAGGCGGTGTCGTGATTCACTGTCAAGACAAAAATTATGTAGAAACTTTGAAAACACAAGCGGTACATGAAATGGGTGAAGAATATGAAATCACAGTAGGTAAATTCTCTAAACCAAAAATTAAAATCATAAATGTTAAGGAGGATGACTTGGCTGATGAAAATTATTTTCTAAGGAATTTAAATAAACAGAATATCCCAGAGTGTTTAAATGGAGAATTAAATATAATTAAAAGATCAAGTACGAGAAGAAACCAAAAACTGTTCAATATAATAGTGGAAGTTCCAAAAGATACATTCAGTTACCTTATTAAAAATAGAGAAAAAATCTACGTAGGATGGAACTCTTACCGATTTTTTGAATTTATCAGTGTGTTACGATGTTTTCGATGTTGGCGCTATGGACATCGAGCAGATAAGTGTAATGGTGCAGAACTGTGTCCCCTCTGTTGTGGAAATCACAAACAAACAGACTGTCAAAGTGAACACCTTCAGTGCACAAACTGTAAATATGCCCATGAAGTACTAAAAATTGAGGGAATACAATTTAACCATACTGTCTTCGATAAGTCATGTCCCAGCTATAAGAGGCAAATAAAAAATTTACGAGAGAGGATACAATATGATGTGTAGCAATTAAATCAACACGAAATTTTCCATCAAAATATACAATGTCTGAGAAATAAAACATTAAATGTGGAAGTCTACCTAGACGAACTTAGTGCAAAACCCCATCTTATGTGTTTTACTGAACACTGGCTAGAAGAACCAGAATTTGATTATATAAAAATTTCTGGATATGAAATGGTATCAGCTTATGCAAGATCACATATTAAGCATGGAGGAGCCTGTATATATGAAAAGTGTGGTGCTGGATATGAAGCATTAAGTGATATCAACAATATTAGTGTAGAAGGTCACTTCGAATGTGCAGGTGTTATACACAAAAGCAAAAAAATCGTGGTGGTGTGCATCTATCGTCGTGGAATTGGTTCTTTTGATATTTTCTGTGAGAAATCGGAAGAAATTCTGACTCATATTGAAGGTAAATTTATTTCACATAAAACTATTATATGTGGAGATTTTAACATAAATTTACTAAAAAATGATATTGCTACAAATACCTTTATCGATATAATGAATGCTTACAATTTCTCTCAGACTATATTTGAGCCAACTAGATTAGAGTTTAATTGATAATATTTTTGTAATTTTTGAAAATTGTTTCAATAGCTCGATTGTAGACTCCGCACTCTCGGATCATAAGGTCAGAAAATAATTTTAAACCTAGAGGTTAGGGATGACAACGAAACAAAATGGATTAAAAAAAGGATATTTTCAAAGTCTAAGCTTCAATATTTCAAAAACGAATTAAACAATTCAACTTGGCATGGGGTTATAAATTCAGGTGATGTAAATATTGCGTACAACAATTTTATTATGGAATTAATTACTATTATGGACTCTGTTTTTGTTACAAAAAAAAAAATTTAAGAAACACATCTTCTCCTTGGATTACCAAAGGCATAAAAATATCATGTAAAAATAAAAGAACTTTATACAAAAAAAAATAAAAAAAGAAATTACAAATTTAGAATATAAAAAATACTGCCATATCCTAGAAAGGGTAATAAAAGCTGCTAAAAGGATATCAAGCCTTGAGTTTATTAAAAAATCAGAAAACAAAACTAAAGCAACCTGGACTCTTGTTAAACAAATTACAAAGCCGGAACAAAGAACCAATTCTATTGTGGATAATTTTAAAAATAAATATGAGAATTCAGCAGAAATTCTAAACAATGTGAATGATTTTTTTATAAATGTTTGCGCAGATACACTAGGAAATAATGATTTTGATTGTAGTTATATTACTCCTTGTGAAACATCCATATTTTTCGAACCAGTTAGTGTATTAGAAGTTAAAGAAATTATAATAAATCTGAAAAATAAAAAATCAGTCGGAGAAGATCAGGTTCCTATAATCTTGTTAAAAGAAGTTGTTGATATAACAGCATATCCTCTCGCACATGTAATCAATTTAGTACTTAGTACTGGTGTATTTCCGAATAGATTAAAAATTGCACACGTTAAAGCAATTTATAAGAAAGGTCATAAAGATAATGTGGAAAATTATAGGCCAATTTCCTTGTTATCTAACATTAGTAAAATCTTTGAAAAAGTAATCTACAACAGGTTAATAAATTTTTTAGAAAAGAATGCTGTTGTTTCTCCTATGCAAAATGGCTTTAGAAAGGGTAAGTCTACAATTAGAGCAATTTATCAGGCATTAGAACATGTATTGAACTCCTTAAACCATGATAAATACACTGTTGGCTTCTGTATGGACTTGTCAAAAGCATTTGACACAGTTAATCATTGGATTCTGGTTCAAAAATTAGAAATGTATGGAATCAGGGGTGTAGCAAGAGCTGTTAACATCATATTTGTCTAACAGGAAACAAATTGTTGTCGAAAATGATAATGAAGGATATTTACTACAATCGAAATTGCTTTATATAAAAAAAGGGGTACCACAAGGATCAATATTAGGTCCTTTGTTGTATATTGTTTATACAAATGAAATTCCAAATTTAATTAATGATCTAGTAATCATGTATGCTGACGACACAACTATTATTTATGAGGAACAAAATCATGAACAGCTTCTGGCAAAGATAACAAGTAACCTGGTCAAATTGTCGGACTGGTTTACAACTAACCGACTGCTTTTAAATATTGAAAAAACCAAAATGATATGTTTTGGAAGGAAAACAGAAAATTATATTTCGGAAGTTAGATTTGAGGACAAAGCTGTCCAAAATTGTCAGCATGTAAAGTTTTTGGGTCTGAATAGAGACAATAAGTTAAATTGGAAATTTCATGTAGAAAATTTATGTAAAAATATTGCAAAGTATAGTTATGGGTTAAAAGTGATTGCACAAAATGTATCAAGTGAGGCAGCATTAGTTTCATATAGTGCGTATATACAATCAAGAATTCACTATGGGATAATATTCTGGGGAAATTCAGTTGATATTCCAAGAGTGCTGAAGCTACAAAAGAGATGTATTCGAAATATCTATAACATGAAAAAAACAGATAGCTGTAGAGATGTTTTTATTGATAAAAAAATATTGACATTGATTAATCTGTACATTTATGAAGCAATAATTTTTGTTACCAAACATAGAGAATTATTTAAATATTGTGAACAAATACATGAACATGAAACCAGATATAAATTTAAGTTAACAACAGAGACATGTAAATATTACATATATTCAGAGAAATGTTAAATTTAGTATCATTAGTATATATAACGAAATTCCAAAAATCATTAGAGAACAGCCAATGAAAAAATTAAAACTATTATTGAAAGAATATCTCTTGAAAAAACCATACTATTCTCTGCGTGAATATTATGAAGACAAAAAAAAAAGAGCGATATATTTACCACCTACTTCACACTGAAATAAGTAAGTAAATAGGTAATTGTTTTTTGCTTCTTCTTTGACTTGATTAAATACCTATTGTCTAATGTAAAATAGAATTGAGTATATGTATTGTATATAATAATCTTGATGGTTGTCTTAGTTTAGATTGTATTTTGTTGTAAGTTCTTTTTTTCTTCACTTTTCTTTTTTTGACATGTTCTACACCCTGCGAGGGTTATTTTTTGTATATTATACAAAAATCAGAGCAAATAAAGATATCTATCTATCTATCTTTAAATCACTGTGTCATAAATTTTATTGCCTTACAGAAAAATGATAATTACCGAGAAACTCATAAAAGAATTTCTGGTATAGCAGACTTAAAGGCACTTCAAACAAAATATCATGCAGTGTTATAACTTTTATTCATCTGAGTAATGTTGAGAAGAAAGTTGCTCCGAGATCTTGGATGATTGATACAGCAATGGAGCAAATATATACGTACATAGAGCAAAATGACGACTGTCAATTTGCCATGCAAGAGTTGAGAAATGTTATCACTACTGAGTATATCCCGGATGAAAAAACTAAAAGAAAACCACTAATAAACCGCTATCATGATGATATTGTGATATCGTGTAAATTTGGATCTAATATCATCATATGTTTAAAAAAAAGGAACCATAATATACTAACAGAAAATTGGTACAATCAAAAACATAAGAGTAAAGAAGAAGAGGAACGACTTATATTGAAAGCAGCAAGTGAAATTAATAGGAGGGACATAAGAGCTCAAGTGTACGATAATGAATATTATACACCGAGTGACAAAATGCTCTAAAATATTGATGACTCAATTCCAAAATCGTTAAACTTTGTTCTGTCAGAAATAATATTGAAAGATAAGAAAAATAGAGTCTAAACTATTTCTACGTATGAAAAAATGTGCAAATCTATCGCGCATGCCATTATATCAGCGACCAAGATCATTTCTATCACCTTTGCATATTACTTTGGCTGTGATGTGAAATTTGGCTCCAAAAATGTTATAAATATATATCATTCCTTAGGCTTCTGTGCTTCATACAAAGAGGCACCATTGTATTTTGGGTTTATATGGAGCACCGTCCAAAAAAGATTTGAATATATTGAGATACAATTCTTTAATAAAAGCAACGGCAAGTGTTCCTTTATCATCATTACCTCCTACAACTGATGCAGCATTTGAACATCTAAAAAGAGTGTACTTGCAAATATAGATATGGCTAGGACATGACGTATGTATTGATAATTGGGGATGGAAGCATTTCAATAACATGCTCATCCCAATAACAATGAATCAATTGCTAGTTACGGATCATTTATTGCAAATATTATTTTGTAATTGCAAAAAGGGATGTGCGGCAGCTTGTGGTTGTCGAAAGAGTGGCTTATACTGTAGCGTAGCATGTCTACAGTGCAGCGGAAATAGTTGGTCCAATACACCACCTGCTGTTCAAAATAAATGAAGTCCAAGAAGATATGTGATATACATGAAAATGTACATTGTCTAAATAAACAAATATTTTATTAATAATTGTCTTTTTTATTTAATTACTATTTTATTTAATAAAAATATCTAGTTAATTTAATTGCTATTATATTTTTTTTTCAAATTTGGAAAAAAAAGATCACAATTTTTTAATAGGTAAACTTTTTTAAATGTATCATCATTAGCTGAACATTCCATTTTAAATTTTATTCACTGTAACAGAAATCCGACATTTTCATGTATTTAACGCCCCGGGCGCTGAACTAAGAACTAAGGAAACACGGATACAAAAATCATACAATAAAACAAGCAATTAATCCAAACACACCATAAGAAGACAACAAAGACATAGAGGAGAACAAATATACAGCTATCCTACCTAACAGTAGAGGTACTACTGACAGAAAAGGACGAGTACTAAGAAAACACAACATAAAGCCAATTTTCAAGCCTCACACGAACATAGGCAAAGTCCTCGGTAACCCAAAAGATAAAATCGAGTTAGAGAACCATGGAGTCTACAGTATATCTTGCGGAGACTGTCAAAAGTCATACGTGGGAAGTACTAACCGACGCATTTTCGTAAGAGCAGAGGAGCATCAACTAAGCATCAGGAATAGGCAAATGACATCGGACTTATCCAACACGAACTCAATACAGGACGACGCTCTAAACTTGCCAAAAACACGGAAGACACTTCTACAAAAATTCCATCATAAAAAACTCTTACTAATAAATCTAATCCTAATGAAAAATAATCACAAAGGACAATAAACAGCGCGGGTGGTCACAACCCAAGGGGATTAACAGATAAAGCAATAAAGACTACTAACGGCACCGATCTGAACAGTCATCATACAGGTTACGATCTCGAACGAAGATATAAATGGAAAGCCACTCTCTAATTGAATTTCTTCCTTCTGTTTTCAGATTTTTAACTTTGAAAATGCCAAATGAGATTTTGGCCAAACATCAGGTAAAATGTTCTTTTCAGGCACAAACAGAGAAACGGATGTACACCGGATACAAAAAAAGAAAATCACAATGTAATTATTCGCAACAAAAACTCTACATTTCAACGACAATTTTCAGCAACACTTGATATTAATAAAAATTCCGAGAATTTAGTGATGAGGCTACCATAAACAAACAACTTGTGTGTCATTGCATTGTAGGTTATTATCCTGTTGACTCTTTGTTAAGAACCATATATCACTAGAATATATCTGGTTCTGCCATGTTGTTTTGTACGGTTTATCTCTTTTCTCATTTTTAACCGCGTGTTTTGTTCCTAGTAAACCGGATATATGGATTTTTGTAATATATACGCTTTTAAAGATTTAGAGGCCCGAAGACGATAGTGTATCGTTTAACTTGGAAAGGCGTTGCGATAAAACTGGAAATATGTTGACAACGATTATTGCGAATTCACAACGGAAAAACTTTAACAAAACAGTTTTGATATTGTATTATCGCCAATTGCATTAAAACTGGAAACACTCAATAATTAATTAAAACTTTTAGTAAAATAATTATATTCTTTATAATACTAAATATAATTCCGAACAGTTCGGTTTACTACTCGATGATGACAACTTAGAATTGATGAAACTGCGTTGAGTGTTTAAAATAAAGGTTTGGTGTTAGGGTGCAAACTTGTGTTTTTACATTTGTGACACACCAAAGGGTCCACAGCATTTTCACTATGTATTAGGTAGTTAGGTTATTCTAGAGTAAAATATTTTTTATTAGACATATTTTTATATATACCTATTGATAACCTAACACTGTCTTAAAATCTTAAAATTCAAATCGCTGTGTCATGACAATTGTCTGTGATCAAACCACTGACTAATTATTTATGTTAGATTGGTTCTCAAATAACTAAACTTGGCAGTGATCTTTTAGATCATCATGTGATGACCATCCCTGACTGTCCAGTGGCAGGCGTTACCTATATTTCAGTAGCAAATTGTGTTGTACATTAGTATTGATTTTTCGGATAAGTACTAACTTCTTTGCAAATTGTTGATGTGATCCTAAACATTTCATTAATATGATATTATTTCCATAATAGTCTGAAGTTTTCATTAGGTTGTTTGGTATTTATGAATTCGATTGAACCTGTGGAAATTTTAGGGTTGCTGGACACTATTAAATTATATGACATATTTATGTAAAAATAGATATATATACCTGCAATAATATATAAAAGTCAAAAATAATATGCATTGTTTGTATAAATTTTGTCCAACTTTATTTATTATAAAGATATATACATACACTTTCAGAAAAAAGCCGAATAACGTTCAAACTTAAAAATGTAATGAACTACGGTCGAATTTCGACCACTGCGCTACGGCTAGTTAAAGAAATTTTGCTGGAGACTTTTTATAGTAAAAGTATATCTGGTTTGTTCCGAATTATAGTCCCTGGCACAGATTTAGGTTTGCAGTTAAAGTGAGATATTACCGCCTATGATAGTTTCAACTTCAATATAAAATACCCTGCAGATTTTTTATGGAGAGTGCCATTCGACTATTTCTTTTAAATTCCGGTATGTGATCGTTCCGAATGCATTAATTGATACTATTCATGGAACAAACTCCCTTGCGTTGCAAAGCTAATGTTATTGTCTATCTAGTGTTTAATAGTTTTCAATACATAGATCAAAAGTCTTAATAGGCAAAACGTTTGGAAGCCTTTTATATTCGGTATGCAACTAATTTTCTTTTCTAATTAACAATAATATTATCAAGACCAACGCTAGAGGATTTACTGCTAGAAAATGCATCATTAATCTCTTCATGAGATTTCTTAGGATTGCGCATAAGCTTTTTTTCAAACAAATTACTAAAATGTGCTTTGGTGGCATCTGAAACTGGAGTTATATGTTCCCCAACTAGCAATAGAACATTAGGTACAATTAGTTAATCAACTAATTGTCTCATTTTGTTTTGATCAAGAAGTTTTATATTGTAGGCCTCTTCGTTGTTTTGTAATTACGTCCATGTTGTTGGGTCCACCGAAGAGTATATTACGATTTCTGTTTCTGCAGAAGATTTTATGAGATCATCAAGTAAAGAAACAAACTATATATTTTGCTTTCCCTTTAGTTAGTAGAGCTGGTAATTATCCTTTATTGTCCTCTCCAATTGGATCTTCTAGTAACGTTGTTGTGGTTCGTATATTATTACTGGTGGTACAACGTGGATAGCTTTAGTATGAGACACTGTAATGCGACTGTGGGATTTTATGTAGCCATTTAGGTTATGAGCTCTGGTATTCGTAAAGGTAAGAGGCTCATTGATGGGAGAGGATGATTCTGTATGCATATTTTGGTGGGGGGAGCTAATATAACCAATTGGAATTACTTGATCATGGAGTGCCTAGTTATTCTTCTCAAAAACACATCAGTCTGGAGATCAAGTAGTAGTTCCACGCTTACCTCTCAAAATGTCTTGATTGACCCAGCTTATATGTGCTCCATGAAGACGCTTGTTAGTACAATTCCGCAATTTCTGTTCAGTTAACTGATGGTCTAATTTGAATTGTTATTCCATTACCCGAATGAGAATTTGATAAGATTCTGGAAACAAATAGGGAAATTGGAAAATTATTGTTTTAATTTCTTACCTACATTTGCCTATCATCTTCTCTATTCACATCTCCAGAATGCTGTCCGTTCGATAGAAATCTTTGGGTGGTGGTTTGAGTTTTTGATACCAGAACTAGAACTTTCTATTGTAATTACTCGAGGTGAGTTTTGCACCAATTAATTATACCGAATGAATACCTCATCACTGATCAAGCATAGGTATTAATAGGTTGACACAAGTTTTTAGTGTTTGTTTGGTCGTCACGAGTCATCTTACCCTCCCCTAAAAATCTGTTGTAAGGTTCTTATCCATGGTCAAACAGTCGACTTGTTCTGCTTCCTTCTCTAGGAGTTGACTTTCATCAATCGATATATCATCCCCCATTTCGTAGAACCCTTTCATCTCCAACTATCTTAACAAATCGGCATTCGTCTACGTCAAACTAAATCTTTTAAGATTCTTACACAAATTATGCAGCTGCCATCAAGTTCTAAGTGATCCATATATAACAAAAAGTTGAACTTCATATTTGTCATTTGCCTTCTGGCTAAACTTCGCCACAATGTAATGTATCTCAATAAAGACATTATTTATTTATTTATTTATATTTTTATGTTATAAGTTTGAGATTACCAGCGACGTTAGTCGAGTTCATTGTATATGACAGTTAGTTCATAGCCAATCAAACCAATGGAAGCTAAGAAGCCTTGAATAATACCCTTTCTGCTGGAAAGAATCAGTGTGTATGAATCAGATACATTCAAATAGATTCTAGATTTCCAGAATATTCTATAAAACTAATAAGCACTTATTTATTTTATAAAATTTCAATACTTGTCCTTTGTACACACCGCCCGTCGCTACTACTGACTGAATGATTTGGTAGGATTTACGGGCTGGTACTCGACGGCGTCGACGATGATTCCAGACAGATAACCAAACTTGAGCATTTAAAGGAATTAAAAGTCGTAAAGTCATGGGGTTATAATCTACATCTGTCATCATTAGCAATAACCGCTAACTAACATTGTACATTTCAACATCATAAGAAGTCCATTGGCACTTTCGTCGACCTTTCTTCAGCATACGACATAGGCTGGAAACACGAAATGATCCTGAAGTTTCTACATTGCCTCAGATCTAAAACACTTGCCAACTCACTAAAAAATATCCTGTCCAAGACATTTGTTGAAGACCACCTCAATCGTCATAGTACTCGCAAATAAATGACGATGTACTACTAATTTTTAGAAGGCTGATGATGATCCTTCAAGTGATCTGGAAAAAAATTACAACTTCTTTACAACCTGGCGACTAAAGACCAACATCAGAAAAACAGAGTCTGCTTGTTTCCATCTCTTAAACAGGCAAGCACAGTATGCACCAAAAATAATGTTTGAAGGACAATTTTTGGAATATAACCCCACTACAAAGTACTCTGCGTGAAGATCGATAGATCACCTACTTTCGGAGAAATATAAGACCAGAAATAATATCTTGCACAAAATATCTGAATGGGCTGCAGATGCGGCTGTTTTTAGAACCCCGGCCCTTCCAGTGGTCTATTCTATTATGGTTAAACAGCGCCCACACTAATGTTGTTAACATCCAACTCGACGAATCAATGAGAATTGTATCGGGCAAAATCTACTCCCGTCCAATAGCTATCAGTGTTGGCTGAAATCCGACCCAAAGGGGGCTGTCGAAGGAATGGTAAAGGTGCTGCAATAATGCCGTGCTTCCTATTCACCAGGATTGATTGTATTTGGTTCTGCAGCGTAACGTTTATATAATTCCATAGCCTTTTGTGTGATATTTTTTTAATTTATTTTTTAATGTTCTTCACTATTTTTTTTTGGGTTTTTCCCTTAAATCAAGGAATTTATTTCTAGATTCGATATTATTAGGGTCAGCTTTACTAAGAATATATAATTTGAGTTTCATAATATGACGTATAGACAACGTTATTTTATCTATTAATGTATTAACAAATCGGTTGACTAAGTATTTGAAATCATTATTATTCATTGCAATATGAAGCGGAACCTGATCACAAATTTTTTGTTTCATCTTACAAGTTAAAACTTACTCTCTTCGAGGTGTCGAGTCTACATTCGATTTAACCATGATATGATCGAAACATGACTTCTTTATGCCTACAGTTAAGTCTAGTGATAGTGTTTATATGTGGAATATACACAGAGCATATTTTTCAAATACATTATTAAAGGCTAATGTATCACTACTAATATAAAAAACACCGATCTGCATTCTACCACCAAACTTTTATGGTGTTTCGTGTTAGGCTGCAAAACTGTGTTTTTTTACATTTGTGACACACCAAATTTTTATTTAATTATTTACTAGGTCTACAAGTATCTCATTAACAGTATTCCAGTATAAGAAACATCTATACATTACACATATTTTAATATGTGTTAATGTAACTTTTCACATAAAAAATATTTCAGATTTCAATCAATTGAGGGAACCGCAACTGATGAAGGTTCTAGCTAGAAACAATATATTGCATTTATCATGTACAATTTCGAACAGTATCATAATGGTTTTGAAGGTTTTGGCCATGTTTTACGTGAAATCACAGGGAACCAACGTCACACACAGCATGACTCTTGACTTGGAGTCACTGTGGGCTAGTTTTCGCTGAAATACCTAAATGAAGTTCATTAACCAGAAACAATATACAGATTGTATTAAAATTGTAAAACTAATATTCACTATCACTTTCTAGAAACTTTTATTTACATCAAATATTCACAACAGCTGATTGGAATATCAAAATAAGAACACGAAATAAGCTCTTCGCAATATATAACTCCTCTCCGATGCTGGACCGCTCCTTTTAAAATCCGCATAGAAATCTTCTAGCAAAATCGAGTGTCAACTTTACAGTAGTCGAGTTATTTCGAGATTTTTATCCTCATTAAAATGTTCCAGTCGTTGTTTGTTTTCTCCGAGCTGTTGATGTCGTATTGGAATGAAATGTTTTACGTTACTCGCCAGAGACGGAATCAGTATTTATACCAATATTGTATTGTTTAAACATTATAAACCTCAAAAAGCTTGTAAATTAAAATAATAATTGAAAATAGATTAGCTTCCTCAAAAATCTAGGTTATAACGATGCTTTATCAGTCTGTCTCTATATATACCTTAATAAGAATATCCCACCGGTTCGTCGATATGTCAAATGAAATTGACAATAAGTGTTCATGAGGGAATCATATTAGCGCCATTTCTTTTTATAATCTACATATTAATGATTTTCTTAATACCGTAAGTAAACCAAATCACATGCTCAATACTCTGAAATAATATGTGTGAGCGCAACACGGGATGATGTAGAGGATCAAACGAATGGAAAACTCTAAATCGTATATCAATGGATGTATGATAAGAAATTAGCTATTAATATAAGCAAAAGCAAATTTATTGCTTTAGCAAATCATGTACTATGCAAATCACGCTAAATAATTTGGAAATCCAGCGAATAGAAAATATCAAGTCGTAGGTAATATGTATTTCGATTCAACTATGAAACGGGAATCTCCCGTTAACAATATTAAATAGTCTATAAAGTATTTACTTGTTTTTATAATACTTAAAAGAAAACCAATAAAAAGGCAACTAATTGCATTATACTATGAATTCCTTGCAGCAATGTATATATGGAATATTGTTGGGGTGGTGGTGAATAAAATTACATAACAGGGCAAAAAATTTAAATGGATATTTAATGCATCCAGTGAACACAACTAAATTTACGACAAATGATAAAAGGTCAAAAAGATTCAGTAACGTAACTTTACCACCACCTTATAAAGAAAAACAAATTTATAGTTATGCGCCTGATGAAATGATAAGAAAACAATAAAAAATAATTGCAATTTAATTGAAATACATACAGTACAAAGCTATATAAATTTTATTTATGTATATCTCACACTTTTCAGAGACATGTTTAAAAATTCTAATTCACCAAACTACCGGGTGTTAAATGTTTACATAATGGGCAATGATTGGTGAACTCATATTGATTGGGGCACATATTAAATAACTATATTAACGCAGCAGTATATCCAATATCAGGATAATTAATATTTTGACAGTATTATGCGTTGAAACGGAGTAAAGTGTGAAAAATAAAGGTCTGGTCTCAGAATAGAAAGCTTTATGTTTATACACTTGCGACACAGTAAAGGATAGAGGGAAGGAGAAAGGGTTAGAAAAAGAATTACCCACGTTTATGTTTATACTTCACAAATTATGATGATTAAATATCAAATAATGCATGGAGTTAAAAAAATTATACAGCTAATTACAATGCCTTTAAAAAATCCTTTTCACAAGCGATTACGAATTAAGAGTGTGCTATGCACTGTAAACCGGAATTCCTTCATTTTTCTTTTGTAAGTCTAGGAGGTAATGAATATTCAAGTAATTTTCTTTCAAACGTTCTTAATTCTAACATTCACCATTTTATGAAATGTAGATTATATTTTTTTAATTTAATACAAATCTATCAAAATGTCGGCATCCATCGTACCTAGTGAAAAGAAATATTCATGGAACAATGGGTGATTTTCTCAAAAGCTTTTTCATACAATGAGGTTGAACCAGATTTAATTTAATTTCCTAAATCTTCGTAAAACTTTTAAAAAATCAGACAGCATAATATGAAATATAAGGGGAATAAAGTTATTTCTTACAAGTTACTAAGTTGACAAGAGTTCTATAGAAACAAACATGTTATATATTCACTTCATTAAAGGGATACCATTACTAATACAAAGGATTATTAATTAACAATTGAATTGATTCATTTCCTATTTTATTGAAATCTCAAAATTTCTAAAAAATATTTTCAGACGTAGCAGTCGCATATTTTAGCCAAATTGATGTAATAAAGTCAATCCTTTGATATGTTCTTTGAATTCAGTTCGGGTTGATAATTATTCTTATAAACCCCCGTCCTATTCTATGATAAAGAACTGAGTCAATGGCATCAGAAATTAACTGTCAATAGATGTTTTCCAATATATTTGCAAGTGTTCCTGGTTGATTCAGGTACCATTAATATCATGCACGACATTTTCAAACAATTTTACTTATTGTCACCAATTCTAATAAGATGTAACTAACAGCTTGAAAATATTTGATATTATCATTAAAAAGTTCAGACAATTTTCTAAATATTCTTATAATACGCAAATTCTCGAAAATTGCATACATACGGATATCGACACTATTTACAAGACGAATAGAAAATGCATTACAGTGTTGAAAAATCTGAAGATAAGACTCTCTTTATAGAAAGATGGACTCTATGAAAATCCATAGAGCAAAACAACCCAACAGGAAGATTAAAGCTAGACCAGATGAAAAAAATAACAACATTAATTGCACAATACGCTACGACGTATTTATGTGGAACAGATTCTGAAAATACAAGTGGATTGACAAATATAGAACACAGAAAACCACTACTGGACATACAGCCTTACAGTCAACATACATGGGATTAAAGCCAGAAAGTATCGCATGTGTGGAAAATTGTACTTACCACAGTAAAACTAGACAATTGTAAAGGCAAGTACAGGCGGAAATTTGACAACTTCACCGAACCGGATTTGATCGACATCGCACACCAGCACCAGAGAGGGCCAGACTACCAAGCAAATCTTCGGAGAGAATCTATGGACTTGAAAGTTGTTATAATTCCGCCCATTTCTATAAAAAAATTGTTGCTGTCACCGTAGCTGATGAACATAATTGAGGAGGGCGAATTTCACTATTTTTTTTATGAAATTAACCCATAAGCAATTTCCGAACTTTTTTTTGAATGAAATGTTTTTTATATAAACATAAATATAATTTGCAAAAATGTGGTGACACAGGAGACCAACTAGAGAAAAGACACTGGAATCCTGGAAAAACTGGCCGTATGCTTCAGGTATGTAAAGAAAACATATTTTATTAAAAACATACTTATTAAATTGGTACTCCAGACAAGTTTCGGTGTGCGCTTGGATTATAGCGACTACATGTCTATCTAATTTCAGCCCACAAAGTGCCTCCGAACTGGCCTTACAACATGTTATAGTAGATTAGCATGAGACGGGTTATAAAATGTTCATTCGGGGATTTACATGGCCATCTAGGTGATCAATATCAAAGAAGTTAGATTTGGAAGTACTACGCACATAAATATGCGGAAAAGTTTCCAAAATGAATGAAATTCTACTGAAGCTTTTGTAACTAACGAATAGAACATTTTTACTTTGTATTTTTATAATGTCGATAGATAATTTGAATTGTTTAAGTGACTGGTATTTCATTTAAAGTCGCATTTTTACTTTAAATATAGGGAAGGTCTGGTTTTCTCAACGTTTTTCCTTAAAACAGAAAAAGTATTAAATCACTAAGTTATTGTAAAAAAGCTTAAGATCAGTCTAAAACAAAGACTGATTTGAAAAGTATTTTTTTTTTATAAACTAGAGGCCTTATTTAAAGTATAGTGAGGTCTCAGATTATGGATGTTTTACTTAAGGCTTGGGCTTTTGATCAGTGACAAGGTAATGCCTTGTAACAATTCCTTTGATCACCTTTCGGCTCTTCATTACATCCAGGATACCACATACACGAACAGAGTACTTGTCAAGACAAATGACAGTAGCACAGACTACATCAGGGGATCCCAAAGTTTTACTTAGGCGGGCCAAATTAATATTACTGACATTTTTGGCGGACCGAATAAAATCAAAACATAACCACGATTTTTTTTTGTTTTAAAAATATTTCCTATTTTATTAGTATACTAAATTTAATGTAAATATAAATCTTTAATAGTATATTTATAAAAACACTACAAAATCACTGAAATTCATCATATTATAAAATAATATACACCTTTATCTATAACAACAATTATTATAAAATCACACAAATTATTAACACGAAACTAAAATCATTCTTATTGTAAATACAGAACTATAACTATTGCAACAAGTATTACAAACTAATAATCTATTATTTTATTTGTAATATTTATTATTTATCTTACTATTTACTTATATATTTTTTAATAAAAATATAATATATCGTATCGATATTGCTGGCCGCATTTGGCCCACGGACCGCACTTTGGGAACCCCTGGACTAGACGAAAATTCATTTTCTTTATTACTGTGACCATCTAATATCGTACTATAATGCAAATTACATCTACTAGCAAAAATACACTTTAATTGAATACCCGTAAGTGGTCACTTTTAATTTAACCTTTTATTTGTAAATGCCCAGAGCTTGCACACACACAATTATAAAAACGTAAGTATATTTTATAGTTTAACTTAAAACTTTTTTTTCTTGACTCATGTGTCCGACAACATCTTGGTCATTGCGATAATTATATTGTTTTATTTTCATAATATTTACATTTGGTTTGTACTTAGTGTTTGGTTATCCTTTATTAATATCTACATTATTGTTGGTTATTTTAATGCAAAAATGCAATTCCATATTTTAGAAAATTGTTGGTCGTGAGTTTAAAGAAACGAAATGTAGCAGAAAAAAATCCGTTTTTGATATTTGGAGAAATAAAACTGGTATAACTGTAATAAATAAATAAATAAACAAGAGGTAGCAGATTTGTGTAATTGCCTCTTAACTAGGTTAATTTCCTGATTTAGTCACTTTTGTATCTTATATTGTTATATAAGGTCATATTTGACAGTTATTTGAACTTTTAGAATAAGTGAATATCGCCCATCAGATGCATTATCTTTATCAGATGTTCAAATATATATATATATATATATATATATATATATATATATATAGTTTTAAGTTTTCGCGGGCACTAAATGTGTTAGGTGGTTTCCGGGAATTCATCCGCGTAGTTGATAACTGATCCCTGCTGGGATCGATGGTAAAATGACGACGTTTCGGCAGAGTCACATCTATCCTCTTCACGTCGGTTTGCATAATTCTCGTAGCCTTCTGCTTTCGCTTCTAGGTACTGGAATACTATAAAATTATGTTTATTGATCTCTTTTCTATTTATTTATGATTTAACTATAAAACATCATATGTACTTACTTTTTGACTTACTTAAATTTTCACTACCTTTCTCATTGCTTTCCCAAAATTATCTTTCAAATTCAATTCCAATTCAATTTATGATACAGTAACTATTTACTAATATCTTTCCTATAATACTTTCTTTTAACATCTCATCAAACTTTTTTTTATATAGATTTATTTCATGATTTTGATTACCTGTCATTTTCACTATATTTCATGATTCACTAATATTGAAATGTTTGCTTGTTATTTGCCTAGTTTTGTTCAACATTATTCAAATATCTTCATTTCCTCTGTTTTTTTACATTTCTTTTTATTAAACTATGTTTTTCTTTTTTCTTACATGAATTCAGACTGAAATTTTGAATGCGTTGACCTGCCAAAATTTTATCTACAAGGAAAATATTTCTTATCGTCACAATTATTGTATGAAAACTGTTACATTCTATATACCAGCACTTTATACTAAGGTAGGTTTTCCTTTATTTATTTTTATTATTTACATCAATTCGGCAATCATTAAAGCATATATTTCTATCAATAATTAATGTATCTTTCTTTCTGAATTTAGGCAACCAATATTACTGGACAAACTTTTATTTACTCTCTCCACACCTTAATATGTTTTGAACAAATTACTCTCCACCTTATTAAACAAACTTATCTTTTCTTTGGTTTATATTTAACTGAAAATAATACCTCTAACTAACAAAAACAACAACAACAACAAAGTAATTGATATATACTTTTTAATTTAATATTTTCCCTATCTATTTTGGTGTATCAATTCCATAACAATTTATATATATATATATATATATATATATATATATATATATATATATATATATATATGTTACGGAATTTACCCAAAGCCGACCCTGTGTCATTCAGAACGACAACAAACGCTTTACGATAAAAAATACGATTCTCGAAAAGACTCGGCAGCGGAAGGAACGATGATGATTTCTACTGGAGAATTCTACGCTGGTGATATAAAAGAAGCACACCACGATCGCCAGGGAGATATACCGCGACGACTAGCTTATATGAAAATGTATTGTGAATCAGCTGTTTTAAATGTAAATAAAGTTCTAGAAAAGTGAAAGTAAATATTAGTTGTTATAATTTTTAAATTGAACCCACGAAGTATATAACAATTGGTGTTAGAAGTGAAGGATTAGTGCAGTTAACATCCTAAATTGATTTATGGAAACTCGTAGTATGGAAAAGATAGACGAAAAAATTGCACAGATTCTAGAAAAACGTGACAAGAAGGAGAAACAACATCAAGAAGAAATTCAACAAAGGTTAGTGAAATCTTTTGATGACAAACTTAAAATTGAGTTAGGAAATCTTGTCACTAATATCGATGAAAAACGTAAAATAGAATTAGAAAATCTTGTTTCCACGATGAAAAGTGAACAACAAAATCTTGTTTCCACTATGGAAGAAAAACAACAAAATCTTGTTTCCACGATGGAAGAAAAACAACAAAATTTAATTGAAGGATTATTATCGAAATTTGAAGAAAAACAAGGTAAAACGGAAGAAAAAAGACAATTGCAATTTGAACAACTAATGCAAATAGTATCACAAGTTAACGAAACAGTTAATGAAAGAATGCAAATAGTAGAATCAGATATAAAAGAGATAAACGACGACATAAAGATCCTGAAAAATAATGTGGAGGCCCTTGAAACCAAAGTAGATGACATAGATTCCATACAAAGCAAGGTGAAATTTGAAATCAGTGCTATTCAAAACAAGGTAGAAACAGAAATCAAAAAAATGCAACAGGACTTACAGCGAGGAAAATACCAGAACACCGTGAGTACCAAAGGTTCCTTTAGTAAACCACCCACATTCTTGGCCCATGTATAAACGGCCGTGGCTACAGCTAATGGATGGGATAATCAAGAAAAATCTACTTCTCTGGTAATTTCGTTAAGAGGTCCGGCCCTAGAACTCCTTCAAAGCATTCCAGTCGATGAACAAGGCAATTTCGACAAGATCATCGCCATCCTAGACAAACGATACGACAATCAATCCTTGAGCCAGGTATACCAAGTCCAACTGAGTGGAAAAACGCAAAAATCCGGTGAAAGTCTTCAAGAATTCGAAGCAGAGATTAGACGGTTAGTTCATTTGTCCTATCCAGACCTGCCAGAGGAAACGAAAGACCAGTTGGCCACACAGAGTTTCATAAACGGCATCAGAGATGTGGAAGTTCAAAGAAATTTAAGACTGAGTGGCGTTAAGAAGAGTAATGAAGCTCTACTTCGGGCTTTGGAAGTAGAGGCCGTCATGAACATGTCCAAGCCGAGGGTCCGAGCAGTTTCCTTCAACCAGGAAGAGTCAGAGGCACCATTTCAAGCGCTGCTGGCTGGTCTGAACAAAATATTAGACCGGTCACCAAGAACTGGCACCAGAGGGGCATGTTACGGCTGCGGACGGACAGGGCACTTCCAACGTAATTGTCGAGTGAGGCCACCTGAACGATCACCGACCAGGGGTAACCAACAGAACAGCCACATGTCCAGGGACCGTCAGTCAGTCAGCATAGGGGGGCGAATGCTGACTGTCCCTCCACCAGCCCCCAAAACGTTATCCATCCGGGGATTTTGCCGAGATAGCGGCAGCCTAGTCATCAGAGGCACCATCAACGGGCGAGCAGTTACCATCACCATCGATACCGGCGCCGCTGTGTCCATTGCCAAGTCCAGGGTTTTGAGAGCATGAGAAATTCGGCCAGTTACCAATAACATCCAGCTCAGAACAGTCACCGGCGAGTCCATGTCAATACAGGGTGAGGCAGATGTCGTGCTACAGATAGGAGACAACATGATCCGGCATAGGGTCCTGGTAGCGAATATTGAGGACGATTTTATACTGGGAATGGACCTAATTAGCCAGCATGGATTTATGTTCGACCCGAGATATGATGTTCTTCGGTTCCTAAATGAGGAATTTGTATTGACACGGCCCGTCAACACATCAGTCACCACCATAAAAATTGTGGCAAAGTCTTCGGCTAGAATTCCCGGTCGAACGGAACAGATTATTCTTGGGCAGTTAGACAGCAATCCTGGGAGCTGCGTTGGAATGGTGGAGCCCGTACACTCAGCTCATGACTACTTAGTTGGACGGGCTATAGTTAAAACCGGACGAGATATACCAATCAGAGTCCTGAATCTGTCCAACAACGACATCAGAATTACCAATGGTCAAGAGATAGCTTGTTTCGAGCCAGTAGAGACCATCATCAATTGCGAAGAAGAGTACCAGACGTCGGTGAAGGAAACAGGGCCCGATAAAGAGTTCCTACAACAGTTTGCTGACCACTTGACACACTTGACACCAGAGAACCAGAAGAAAGCCAAGCAATTTATCACAAAACACTGGCAAATTTTTAACAGTAAAAATGGAACTACCGGTCGCACCAACATCATCCAGCATCGAATAGATACCGGAAAGGCTCAACCCATCAGAATACCACCTAGACGACTACCATTGGGGCAACAACAGGCCGTCGAGGAAAACATCGAGTCCATATTACAAAATGGAGTTATTGAGCCATCCATCAGTCCATGGTCTGCTCCCGTCGTGCTAGTTAAAAAGAAAGATGGAACCACCCGATTTTGCGTGGATTACAGAAAGCTGAATGATGTCACGAAGAAAGACAGCTATCCACTACCCCGAATCGATGACACTTTGACCACACTAGCAGGCTCCCGTTGGTTCTCCACACTAGACCTAAAAAGTGGATATTGGCAGGTTGGTCTGCACGCAAACGACAGAGAGAAGACAGCGTTCTCCACCAGTAAAGGGCTGTTTCAGTTCACGGTCATGCCCTTTGGGTTATGTAATGCACCCGTTACATTTGAGAGGTTAATGGAGTATGTACTGAGCGGGTTAACATGGAGGACGTGCTTAGTGTACCTTGACGATATTCTAGTCATGGGCCAGACATTCGACGACCATTTGAAGAACCTGGGCGAAGTATTCTCCAGAATTAATAACGCCAACCTGAGACTCAATCCGAAGAAGTGTTCCTTGTTTCAAAAAGAGGTAGAGTTTTTGGGCCACGTAGTGTCTGAGTCAGGAATCCGCACCAACGAAGACAAGATAGAAACCATCCGTGATTGGCCAGTTCCAAGAGACAAACATGAACTCCGAAGCTTCTTGGGCCTCTGTTCATACTACCGGCGTTTTGTTGAGGGATTTGCCACCATCGCCGCCCCTCTACATCGGCAGACCACTGATAAAGAGACCTTCCATTGGAATCAGGATTGCGAAACATCATTCAGGCGACTGAAGGCAGCACTATGTTCCAGCCCAATCCTAGCCTTTCCTACACAGTCCGGCAAGTTCATCTTAGACACCGACGCCAGCAACACAGGTTTGGGGGCCGTCCTATCCCAGGTGCAAGATGGTGAAGAGAGGGTGATCGAGTACTACAGCCGTGGATTCTCGAAGCCAGAAAGAAATTATTGCGTCACCAGAAAAGAACTTCTTGCAATAATAAGGGCTGTGGACCATTTCCATAAATACCTGTATGGTCGCCATTTCTTAATCCGAACAGATCATGCCGCACTCAAATGGCTGCTGGACATGAAGACACCGGAAGGACAACTGGCCAGATGGATGGAGAAATTACAGCAATACGACTTCAAGGTGGAACACCGTGCCGGTCGGTTGCACAATAATGCCGATGCCCTATCCAGAAGACCCTGTAGAGCGGAATGCAAGCATTGTCTGAAGACGGAACAGCGAGAGGGTATCTCCATCAGGCAGATTCGAGTGCAGGCCAATGAAGACTGGACAACGGAACAGTGCATCCAGGACCAAATGGCTGATCCAGACATCGAACCAATCTTGTCACTCAAAATGAGAGGGGCACCCAGGCCACGATGGGACGAGGTAGCTAGATACTCCGGCGTGCTGAAATCGTTATGGGCTCAGTGGGACTCTCTAAGAGTAGACAATGGAATGCTCAAGCGAGTTTGGGAAAGCGCTGATGGACGAGAAACCAAGTCCCAACTGGTAGTTCGGAAGAAAAAGGTACCAGCCATCCTGACCGAAGTACATGATGGAATTACCGGAGGCCACCTGGGCATGAATAAAACCCTAGACAAAGTTCGCCAGCGGTACTACTGGGTGAATTACTTCGAAGACGTCAGAGCTTGGTGCCGCAAATGTGCCACATGTGCCGCCAGTAAGGGCCCGAAAACCCGAACCAAGGGCAGAATGCAGCAGTACAATGTGGGCGTCCCATTTGAGAGAATTGCCATCGATGTCGCCGGTCCGTTTCCCGAGTCTGAGAGGGGGAACAAATACATTCTGGTCGCAATGGATTACTTCAGCAAATGGCCTGAGGCATATGCGATACCCAACCAAGAGGCAATCACGGTAGCGACGGTGCTAGTAGAACAACTTTTCAGCCGGTTTGGCGTCCCGATGGAATTACATTCAGACCAGGGGCGTAACTTCGAATCGAATGTATTCCAGAAGGTCTGCACGATGTTGGGGATCAGGAAAACGAGAACAACACCATTACACCCACAGTCAGACGGAATGGTGGAAAGATTCAACAGGACCTTGGAAGAACACCTATCCAAAGTCGTCAGCAATAACCAGCGTGATTGGGATGAGCATATTCCCCTATTCCTGTTGTCATATCGCTCTGCTGTACATAATAGTACAGGCCTGACCCCAGCCAGGGTCTTATTCGGAAAGGAGCTGCGACTACCATGCGACTTGGCATTTGGCTCCCCTGAAGAACCTCCCCAAGACATCGAGGATTATGCCGACCAGCTCCGACATAAAATGCTGGCAATACACGAATTAGCCCGAACGCAGATGTTGGCCACCAGTGACCGGATGAAGACGCGATACGACCTCAAGGCCAATTCAGTCGGGTTCCAGGAGAGGGACAAAGTCTGGCTGTACAACCCCCAACGGAGCAAGGGTAAATCCCCAAAGCTTACGCCCGCCTGGGATGGTCCATACGAAGTGGTCAAGAGGCTGAATGACGTCGTCTACCGGATCCGTCGAAACCCCAAGGCTAAATTGAAGGTGGTTCACTTAGATCGACTCGCTCCCTACCATGGAGGGGATGTTTCTGATCGGGACGATCAGAATTAAAGGGGGAGCAGTGTTACGGAATTTACCCAAAGCCGACCCTGTGTCATTCAGCACGACAACAAACGCTTTACGATAAAAAATACGATTCTCGAAAAGACTCGGCAGCGGAAGGAACGATGATGATTTCTACTGGAGAATTCTACGCTGGTGATATAAAAGAAGCACACCACGATCGCCAGGGAGATATACCGCGACGACTAGCTTATATGAAAATGTATTGTGAATCAGCTGTTTTAAATGTAAATAAAGTTCTAGAAAAGTGAAAGTAAATATTAGTTGTTATAATTTTTAAATTGAACCCACGAAGTATATAACAATATATATATATATATGTATATATATATATATATATATATATATATATATATATATATATATATGTGGAAAACGTGTGCTCAACCCTCTAAACTTCTGTTACTCCGATATCGTAAGGATATCTACAACCGTTATGTAGAATGTTTTTCCAATTGCCATAACGAACGAGCCAATCACCTGTATGCCCTATTAGATCAGCATGGACATTAGATTAACAAAATACTTCATCTGAAATGTTCGACATGACAAATTTATTGATATCTCAGAATACATCACGGTTATTAATTCAGAAATTTCACTAAAAACTCCATTTCCGCTAGCTAATATGGATCGATAGATTTTTTTGTAAGAGATGAGACGGTTGGGCATGGATTTTCGATTTCCTGCTGAACCGAGATTTCATAACACAATTATATATAATTACTTAGGTTATAGAGGGTAGCACCAGTGAGCGGCTGATGGCGGAGATTAGAGTAAGATTAGTTATTCCTCTCCCAATTATACGCTTATTATCCCGCGTTTCAGGGCATGAGCAGACTAGAATATCTTGTCAAGGTGGATGCACACTTCAACGAAAATCTGCCATATAAGCATAATAAATAATAATTGTAACTATAATAAAACAATGTAAATAAAAGATATTTTATTCAGTTAACCGAGTTACAGGTTTAGCTTCCTAAAGGTATCGAATTAATTAGCAAAATATAGACAAGATGTTTTTCTATACCCGCTTTTAAGAACCCTCTTATTTAATATTTTACACAAACAGGTTTTGAAGATTTCAATTAGGTATGTTGACGTATTTTTTGTCGTTTCCTTGCTTAGAGTTACCTTGAAGTTAATTATTTAAGTAGTTGCTCCATCCTTACAAAGGCTTCCAGTGCTTTTATATCTTAATGTAAATTTGTTCCTTGTTATTTTTACAATTCTTTCTGATTACATTCGCCCATACGTTCATGACATTTTATTTCTTTATTTGGCACCAAATCTTTAACTTCCTGTACCTCAGACATTTTTTATAATATCCACACTCACTTTCCTATAATTCATTCTTTCAGCAGTTATTCTGCGGAAAACGTTGATTTATGTTATTTTTAATATTATTTATCTTGCAATTGCAAGCATGGAACGATCCTAACATAATGGGACTTCTGGGTGAGAAATAATTAATTAAATTAATAATTTAAGGCTTAAAGTAATAAATTTGTTCGTGTTTTCTAATCAGGTGCTTTCAATAATAATTACAAAAGCAAATGAATCAAACGAATATTGTAGAGATATAGAAACAGTAATAAAAGTATTTAAAAAGTGTTAATTTGGTATTCTCAGAAACAGGGTGTTGCATTTGTTACTGTGGTTTTTAAATCTTAATATACAATTAAATTCGGCTATATTAGTTAACCTGTGTTGCGAATCACTGTAAGTCGAGTGCTGACTATTGTGTAAGGCACAACCTTTAATACACTTATAACAAAAATTATTTTCATTTGAAACTTCCTAAAAAAGTATGTTCCATTTTTTAAATTATAGGCACGGGAAACATTAAAACAAAATACCGTAGTTTTATTTTTAACCGACTTCCAAAAAGGAGAAAGTTATCAATTCATCTGCAAAATCTTTTTTATGACGAGCGGTTATTCAAAAACGGCCTAGGCAATTTTGGTGATTTAAACTGCATTATATTAAGGAACATTACAGAAAGGTCCCATATAATTATCTATAACATGAGATTTACATTGTCTTCTAAATTGTCTTCTAAAAAGTAATGAGATTTACGGTTTTCCAGAAAATTAGAAAAAAAAAAGTAAATAAGGGACTAGTATTCAGTGAATTTCAATGAATCTTCACTGTTTTCTCTAAAACCGCTCAAGAAATTTGAATATTATAAATTGTATTCTACAAAGATATGTTCCAGCTTGATTCCGCATATTTTTCTATAACGTAAAACGTACCATTTTTCTGAAAATAGGAAAAATGTATGGAAAAAACTGTAAACATCATGGTAAATGTCAAATTTTCATCATAAATATCATTAAATTTTTTTTAAATGTCAAGATACGCCATGAAAGTATATCGTACAGGGTGTTTGTAATAGTTTATCGAAACGAAAATTTGTTATGTCGGCGAACTCTTCTATATGGTATATATTTGTAGGTGAGGGCGTGCGTGCATGCATATTAGGTGGTACATAAGCAGTTGTATAGATAGCATGGTTGAGATATAAGTTGGAATTGAATTAGTTATACAGGGTGGTTTTAAAAATATTGTATTGGGTGGCACATAAGTAGTTGCGTATACAAGGTTGTTGAAATAAGAGTGGAGCAAAACTATAGTTATACAGAGTGGATATTTGCATTATAGAACGGAGAATAATTACAGTTATACAAAAGGCTTTAAAAATTGTCAGAAGCAGTTGAATATACAAAATGGTTGAAATATAAGGTGGAGTATAATTACAGTTATACAGGGCGGTTTAAAAAGTTATATAGTTTGGAACATAAGTAGTTGATTAGACAAGGTGTTTGAAGTCAGGGTGGGGTAAAATTATTGTTATTTAGGGTGTATCAAAAATTTGTTATATTAGCATACGCAGTTAGGATATTTGAATTATAGGACGTAGGATGGGTTCAAAAAAATTTCGAAGCAGTTGCATATACCGGGTGGTTGAAATAAATGGTAGAGTAAAATTATAGTAATAAAATGTGGTTCAAAAAGGTGAATTTTGTTATATAGGGTAGACCATGAGCAGTTGCATAAATTGGATACTGGACATATGGGGCAAAGTAAAATCATTGGTAAACAGGAATAATTTAAACAATAGAAAAATAGAAAGAGTCAATAGTGTGAAGAGGATTTATACTTATACAGGGTAGTGTTAAAGCTATCAGGACCGTTGTAATATTGTGTTGAGTTGAATTATAGTTGTACAGGGTGATTCACAAAAGTACAGACCAATAAGTTATATAGGGGTGACCAACACACAGAAGCATATACAGTGCGGATGCAATATAGAGTGAATTACTTACATTTATAGAAAGTGGTCCAAATAATAAGAGAAATAAAAACGTTAAAATATAGACAACTAATAGAAATTCTGATTTTTATTAGTCGTCCACTCTGGCGGGAGAAAGAGAGAGGGAGAAAAAGAGAGAGAGAGAGAGAGAGATGAGAATACGCTAAAAGTTTCAATTGAATTGTACTTTAAATCAGATAAAAAAGAAGATATGTCGGAAACTAGTGACTAATTGCACACGGTTTTTAAAAGGTTTTTATTTTAAGTCAGCTGAAATCGGTGCTTTTTTAAATATAAATTATTATAATCCCAGTTTAACTTCAAATATAGGCTGTTTCGCTTAAAAAATAATACTTTATGGTGATGTGACACATACTCTATAATCAAAAATATTTTTAAATTATATTCTCGTAGACACTTTATTAGTTGGAAAGGTTAGATTAGATCATCCAGGTTTAGTGCGTCAAAGTATGATTCCTCCATTTACTCAAGGAAAGTTATTTACTAAAATTATAGGCAAATTAATACTGAACATTTTATTTTCGTATATATAGGGTGATACAAATTATCAGGGTGAATCAAAAACTTTTTGAGACATACTGCATATTATTTCAAATTTAGAATAAGTTCTTCTCTCCCATGCTTCCAATTTAATATGTATTTTAGAAGTAATAATTACCTTTAAAATACATATTTATTTATTTTATATTTTAAATGTAATGGTCAATTATATACTTATAATGATCCCCATTTCAACGTCCTGTACGCCCTAAACAAAACCTCATTTAAGGTTTTTTGATATTAGACAGTTTTACGACAAAGTGTTATTCCTTTATTATTGCAAATGCGCATATAGCATTTTGTAGTTTTGAGTTCAAACTACCAATTTTGACAGCATTCGTGTTTTTCCGTCGCTTAAAATTTTGGTGGGACCACTGGTTCTGCTGATAGATAAAAAAATTGAGATGTAGACGCCATATTGATATATACTAATTCCGTTCAAAGATTACGGAAGCACCATAGGGGGCGGAGAGGTCTTCGCTTTGCTTATTTTGATATTTTTGATAACGTGGGTGGTAAGAGCTTAGCTTACTTTTGATAAGGGGGAGGGGGTAAATAATTGTAATAAATCTGCTTAGGTAATACTTGAACGTCCCCATACATATTTTTCGTCCATAATATTTTGAGGAGTAACGCTGTCAAGAATCAACAAACTTTTGATTGCCAAATTGGCGCTGCCATTTTGTTTTCTGCACGTACTTATACTAATTTCTGTACCCCTTAAAATTTTGGCAGCACCACTGAATTTGTTGATATATTACATATTTTTGAGTTATAGTCGCCATATTGGTGTCGCGATTTGACTTCGAGCTAATAACTGAGCTCACATACGTAATTAGTCATCGCTTAATATTTTGGCAGTACCACTGGTTTTATAGATAGAACAACTATTTTTGGGTGAACCATCGATTCGGCTGATAGATGAATTATTTTTATATATTAAATACTATTTTTTGTGGTTCTAAGCTTAAGCTACAAATTGAGCCTTCATCCGTGTTTTCCGAATATATATCGTACTTGGAATATATCGTTTTAAAATTTCATCTAGTAATTGATTTGCGAATGTATGGGTTCTGAACTAACCTAGCAGAAAACTGAAGAACACTAGATTAAAATTATATTTAAAACTACATCATTTAACTTATTTACAAATGATCAATTGCATGATTCAGCTCCATCTAAATTGAAAAAATCTGAAATCCATGTAAGTGACCAAAATTGACCAAAAATCCCAAAGTAATTTAGAAACTGGTAAGGCCCTTAGTAAATCGTAGACATTTCAAATTAAGTTATATATATATATATATATATATATATATATACCCAAGATTACATCAGTTCGAGAGTATGACAGTGACAACGCATCGAGAATACCAAGTGAGACGCAAATGTGAATCATACTAATGACAAGGTAATTTTTCAAGTGCATTGCATTCTATCCAAAAGTTTCAAATAAAAGTTGTAGGGTTTTAGGTGCGCCATCAAATTGTTGAAAAAAAATAGTGATTTTCTCTTTAAAAAATACCACACCTGCCTTCTATTTGGTCCTCACAAAATGATTAAACTCGTTTGTCTTTATATTAGAAGTCAAGTAAATATACCAATTTTCACAATTGTTTTCGAATTATTGAATCGCCCTAAAAATATTAGTGACCCCATTCCTCCTTCTAATATTAGAAAAAAGACGAATAACATATATATTTATTCGTTTGCAGAAGAGATATATACTAATTTTCCTTTATGAGATATTGAATTACCTTAAGAACCAAACACTTTTTCTTAACGCTTCATTTTACTAAACATCAAATTGTCAAACTGGGGTCGCATAAAGAAAGTACCGAATGTTAAAACAAGCTATGCATTCTTTAGGAGAGTCAAATCATTTCGTAAAAATTTTGGGAACACTAAACTGGAACAAAACCTTTATGTGTTGAGAGAAGTAATGTAGTGGGTATTTCGGGAAAAGAAGCACACAGGAGTTCCGAGTCTGGAGCCGTTCTATGTTATTCCTGTTATCCCGTAACTCCCAAATTAGGTTATAATGTCACATACAAACTATCAGGTTACTTCACCGGCCACCCTGTTAGAGCTATTCTCTCTCTTCGAAATGCCATTCTTTTGTACTCAAGGCAAAATATATTATATAATGTTTCTGGTTGGGAACTTTCATCACTTGCGCCTCCCAGAAGATAGACATCTTGCGTCGACCTAACGATAGGTACTATGTACATAAATAATTGGTAGAAAGGGCATTTGTTCGAGGGAAGCGCAACTGGTGATATTCCCAACCAGATAAAATAATATATATATATATATATATATATATATATATATATATATATATATATATATTTGCGTACAAAAGGATTACATCCTGAACAGAGTATTAAATATACGTTGCAATTCTGGTTGTTAATTAGTGTAGAACAGCCTCAATGTCATTTTTCTTTACATTTTCATTTTCTTCGATTAGTCACTATAACAACATACCTTCCACAATAATAGCTTAAACAATTCACAATACACAAAGAATTCGCACCTCATGAGTTTCACTAAAATAGTAAACTGGTTGGAGTAATAGTTTCAAACTTACAAATATATTTTACAGTATAATAAAATACGCAACAGAACAGCTCCAAACTAAGGAACTCTTTAGAAACTGTACGTACAAAATATTTTACTAATATAAATAAGCTAGCCGTTACCCGCGGTTTTATCCGCGTATGGAATGTGCAAATGTGTGCAAAAAGAAATACCTTATGAAACATATGGGCTAACCTATAAACAACTTTTTCTAACTTCTGTGAACCACTCTACATAATGAATACACCAATCCCGAATTTATTTCTCCCAAACTGCAATATTTTTTTTAACCGCCGTGTATGATTATAACTCTACTTCCAACCATATTTAACTTATGCGATTTATACTGCTTCCATAAGTTTTTGAACCATCCTGTATAACCATAATTTTACTATACATCATATTTCAACCTGCTTAGTGACTACCAAATATAACATTTTTTAAACACTTAACTATCACTCTGCTCCACTATATATTTCAACTATCTTATCCATCCATTTTTCTGACATTTTTTTAACCTCCCTGGAAAGTACAATTTGTCTTCACCTTATTTTTCACTCCCCCCCCCCTAAAGGCAACAGTTTAAAACTATAACTTTACTCCTCCCTCTATTTCAACTACCATGTAGATGCAACTACTTATCGGCTCCCCAATATAACATTTTTGTACCACCCAGTATAACTATAAATCCACCAACATATTTCACCTACACTGCAATTGCTTATTGGTCACCCTATATAACAATTTTATTTAACATTTTTATGAAACCACCTTGTATAACTACAACTCTACTTCCATCTATATTTAAACCATCCTGCTTATACTGCTGCGAATTAGTGAACCGTTATTACTTACTTGTCTATTAGTTTTTGATCCATCCCGTATAACCATAAGTTTACTCTACAAAATATTTCAACCACCATGTATATGCATCTACTTAGGGATCACCAAACATAACATTTTTAAAATACTTAACTATAACTCTGCTCCACTCTATATTTCAATTATCTTATACATGCAACTGCTTATAGACTACGCTATATAATTATTTTTCTGATATATTTTTTAAACACCCTGGAAAGAATAATTTGTCTCCACTTTCAAACACCCCTTATAGGCAACTTTTTCTAACATTGTTTTAAACATACTGTATAACTATAATTTTACCTCTCCCCCATGATTCAAATATTACATATATGCAACAGCTCATGTTTTATTCTACAAAATTGTTCGAACATTTTTTTATCCACCCTGTTTAATTATAATTTTATTCCTACTACTTATCGGTCAACCGGTATAACATTTTTTGACCCAGAATGTTTAACTATAAATATAAACCCATTAATTCCCAATATATTTCACCAAAACTGTAACTGCCTATGGGGAACCCTATAAAACAATTTTATTCAAAAATTTCTTGCATCTCTACTTGAACCTGTATATGCTGCTGCTAACTGTTTACCCAATATACCATTTTTAAATTACTTCAGTATAGCTATACTCTACCTTATATTTCAACTATCGTATCTGTGCAACTGATTATGAGCTACGCTATTTCACAATTTCTTCTCATATTTTTTGAACCACCCTTCATTTGAAACTTTCTTTAACCTTGGTTGAATCACACTGTACAATTTTAACTTTATTTCGACCCATATTTCAAGTACTCCATATATGCAACTGCTGATGTTCTACCTTATAAACCAAATTTTTTGTACCCACTCTGTATAATTATAATTCACTCTACCTTATATTTCAACAACCTTGTATATGTATATAACTACTTATGGGCCATCCAATATAACATTTTTGTACCACCCCCTATACTTAGAATTCTACTCCACCCTATATTTCAACCAACCTGTACATGAAACACCTTGTAGATCATAACATTTCATTATAATATTTTTTAAACCCACCTGTATAATTGTAATTATACTCCGCCACATATTTCAACCATCCTACAAAAGCAAATATACTTGTGAATATTAAACCATTTTTTTAACCATCCTATAAACTATAATTCAACTACATCTTATATTTCAAAAACACTCTATAAACAACGGCTTACATAACTAATTTTTTCAAAGATTTTTTTATCCAACCTGTATAAATGTAATTCTTACAACATTTATTTTAACCACATTTTATATGCAACTATTTATGAGTCAGAGTATAACGTTTTGTTATCCATCATGTATAAATGTAATTCTTCTCCACCCGTTTCAACCCAATTCAACTCTTGTGAACCACTCCATATAACTAATTCCACTCCACTCTTATTTCAACCACATTGTACACATGCAGCTGCTTAAGGGCCACATGATATAACTTTTTTAAAGACTTCTTAAACCCATGTAATTCTATTCCGCTCTATGTTTCACCCATCCTATATATGGAACACTCTGTAAAATTACACTTGATAAATCAGTTGATTTTTTTTTGATCGAATAAAGTTACATTGGCATATTCCAAATTTTAAATAAAAGCTAAGCTAATGAAAGTATCTAATATTTGGTGCCCCCTGTCTGACAATGTAGGGAGATAAAATGTATACCAGATTTTCAGTTAAACTATAGGCACTGCAAAAAAAAGTATTGAGTAAAATCAGTTTAGTAGTTCTTACGTGATGCCCGAACAAACAAACTGCATATAAAAAAATTAACCAACAAGACTACAAATTCAAATCGATGAAAAAACTTTTAGCGCTAATTTTCGAAAAAATCGGAAATACGAATGCTCTGAAAAAGTTATGAAAGGTAAATTAAGTCATAGAAGTAACTTGCTACCAGTCAGTGCATCCTTTTTAACACTCAATCTGGTGTAATTCAATACCAGCGTAAGGGAGAAAAAACCTACAGAGTTATCTCCAAATATATTCTCTAGAGAAGAAATGTAAGAAATATTGCACTTGTTTATAGATACTTTATAATTGTTAATCCACATAGTTGTTTTTATTGTAATGTAATTTATAATGTTTTAAAGGCCCCGTTATAGCAGAAGATTACCATGAATCAATTGAATTTGGAAAAATATTGTGGTGTAGTACAGAGTTTATTTATTAAGTAAAATCACTAAAACAGAAGACATTTAAGATATTAAGAATCAAAAAGGCGGAAATTGAAACTTTAAAAGCTGTTTTAACCAGAAAGTTAACTTAGTAGAAACTAAGTGAAGGCTGAAGTGTTTTGATAGAAATATAGATCAGATATATCTTTCATATCAATTTCTAGTTTTATTTAATACCACCTTTTTATAGATATTTTTACTAAATGGTAATGATTCCCACAAGCTTTTTGGTATTACTACTAAAATTATAAACTATAGTAAAAATTCACATATATACGCAATGCCGTTGATAGCATAAGCACAATTATCAGCAGTTCCATTTTAAAGCACTGAATCATTTGTTAAAAGGCCCCGAGAGGTACACACACAATAATCATGTAATTACTCCAATTAATCGATTATATCTTTCTGAAAAATGGATTTATCTGGTATCAATTTATTTTTTGATCATTTGAATTACAAATTTTGACCAGAACTATTGAAGTATAAAATTGCACAAGCAAACAGTCGACATATTGTCATCTAATTCCTTATTCTTATAGAAAAATTGTAACAAAGTAGGTATTGAATATTAACCAAATGAAGATAAATGCATAGTGGCAAATGAAATTTTCCTTGAACTTCACAACATTTTACTGTTCAAAGCTGCTTGCTTCTCTAAATGCAAATAAGTAGATATAATATATAGGGTGTCTTACATATACAGGGAGAACATGGCTATCTAAGATACGGTAAGAGATACCAACACGATTAACTGGAGAAAAAGTTGCTTATATTAGAGCACATTCGACAAATTAATGCAACAATTCGCTATCTCTTTCTTACCTTTCCCAAGTTATAAGATGAAAATAAAAAAAGTCATTTTTTGTTTTTTGCCTCTACTGTTTTTAGTTCAAAGAATACCGAAAAAAATGGGGAAAGTAATTTGACATATACACAATAGGGCGTCATCAAATCTTCAACCATCGTCAACTACTTTCTTTAAATACGGACCTGCACACTTTTCTTAGAATATCGACAAAACATTAAAAGACCAATACAGTGGTGTATTATATCTTAGGTTTTAGACGACGTTTTGATAGAAAAAATAATCATCACATTAAAAAATTTGGGAAAATCTAAAATATCAAAAAATGTCGGATTTTGTTTTTTTTTGCAAATTAAGTAAAAATTGGTGAAATCAGGAAAATAAAAGTTTCTTGTTGATGACTATAAAATGTATATTATATGTAAAATATATGCTTATGAAAGTTGTAGGTCTTTAGAATAACAGAGTCAAAGTTGTAAAATATTGTTTGGTTGCTGTGCAAATTGAAAAAAAACATGGACCATTGAAACGGAATGACCGCCAGTTTAATTTTTTAATTTTAAAAATTACTGTTTTCGACTTCATTTTGTAGGCCTGTGCGATAATAAATTTAATGATCCAGAATATACAATTATAGATGAGTTATTCATAAACAAGTAGTCACCAAATTCTTCCCCGCTGTAAAATCAATTGTTCCACATTATACTGGTTATTGTTATAAATTGAATTGTTGCTAAAATACTGAATATTTTATCAAAAAATTGTTTACATTAATTTAACAAGTAAAGAGTTATCTAGTTTAAAAAATATTACGCCCTTATTGCCTTTCCATCTTTTTAATTAAATATTACATAAATTATGCTTTTTCATATTTGCAAAACATCAAAAGAAAATTTGTCGATTATATTCCATAGATCTTGCTATTATCTAGAATTTGTATTATTATGTTTCCATTGTTTTCATTAACCTTAATTAACTTATAGTTTAGACGTTATCAAGGAAACATCTTGATATTTAAATTACAAAAAACAAATACTGACTTTTTAAAATATTTTCCATTTACATCGCTTTATCACGCAAGATAACAAGTAGAAAATTAATAGGTTTTCTTGTCATGGAAAAAATATTTAATTTGACAATTTAGGCTATAAGCAGGACAGTAGGTAAAAAAAATTTTAGACTCTGATGAGTATTTTTTTCTCTCAAAACGGCTTATAAAATTTAACATATGATAAACCAATATATTGATCTTTCAATGCCTTGTTGATAATATAACAAAAAAGTGCAAGTCTGTATTAAAAAAAATAAATGATGATGGCCCAGAAAAAACGAAATGTAGCAGTGAAAATTTGAAGACGGCATATTGTGTAAAAATACGTGTCAAAAAACTTTTCCCTTGACCATTTTTCAATATTCTTTAAAATAAAAGTAGAAGTGGCAAAATACAAAAAAATACATTTTTGGTTTTCCCCGTATAACTTGAGAATGGTATGATATAGCGTATTTTTGCATTAAATAGTCGAATGGGCTCTAAAATATCCAACTTTTCCTCCATTTAATCGAGTTTGTACTTCTTACTGTTCCTTAGATAGCAATGTTATGCCTTCATATGTGAGACACCCTGTATAACTTACTGGTTTTAGTAAATAAACTATTACAAAATTCTAAATAAAATTTCCTTGATACTATTTGTAAATATTTTTAATCTTCCTGAGAATACTTCTGATGTAGAGGAATAACAAATGGTATTTATATAGTGCTGCTTATTCACATCTTGAGATCAAATTTATTACAAATTAATTGTCATCTGTAAATAGTACTAAGCTAGAGGTGTTCGTGGAAGTTTTTGGGGAAGTCACTCTCGGTCGGCCTAACATAATCATACAGGCTTTACCGTTACATTTTTCAGTGGCACAAATACTATACTACATCGTTTATTAGATTGAATAGCATCAGGCAAGAAATATTAATATAAATACAAATTGTGAGTTGCTTGATATTGTCTTGGCGAATCTACCATGCCATCCTTGTGTATTCTTGGGAGTCCATAGAATTTCGGGCATCTACTTGATTTTTCTCTTGGTATTAGGTTGTTCTTGACCTCCTCTTCTTTATGGGAGTCTTTGATCTAGTTGTTTTCTTTAAGTATGTAGTAGGGTCTCTAGAGGAAGGTTTGTAGCTCGGGTCGTTTTCGAGCAGTTGCTTAATGTTTGCCTGGTAGTCTGCGGAATCCATTACAACGGTAGGATTTCCCTCGTCGGCTGGTAGTATGGTGATATTTTCAGATTTGTTTAGTATCTTGAGAGCTTTTGTCTCCTGCTGGCTGAGGTTTGGTTGTGGAGGTATTGCAGATCTTATGATTTTGGCCACATCTTGTCTTATTTGCTCTGCTGTCTCGTCATCTAGGTTTGTGAGTTTTGACTTAGCATTTGAAACAATTCCTTCGACAGGAATTCTTCTAGGGGCTACAGCGAATTTGAAACCTTTGCTAAGTACACTAATTTCGGTTGCGGAAAGTTGATGAGTTGAGATACTGCAGACCGTGTGGCTGTTGTTTTGGGCTGTGCTTCTGTCACGTTTCCGTGACTTGACTTGTAGGTTCTCTAATTTCCTCTAGAGTTTTTATGATATTGTTTTACTGTCGCCAGTGTGTAGTCGTTCGAGGCTGTCCCACAGTATTTCATGTAGTTGAGCACTGAGTAGCAAGTGAAGGTTCTACAGCTGCCTCTCCGTTTCAGCCAGTTCTTTCCGGGTTCTGCTGATTTGTTCTTTGAGGAGCGCCGTGTTTGCTTTATCCAGTATAGTTTGTGCTCTTCTGGTCCTGGTGTGGTAAGACAGTTTTGTGAATGTTGGTAGTAGGTGATGATTGCGGATATTAGAAATCTGAGGTTACATAGCGAAACAAATATGTTTCCTCTAACTTTTTCGAAGGTCCTGGTGGTTCTGAAAGTCTCCTCCCCGTACAAGCGAATATTGTCTAGGCGTAGAGATTCATGGATGAAAAAATATGAAATATTCATCCGGGAGTACATACTTTCATTATTTTGATTTATTTTTGAATCTTGCAGACGTTTTGCCAAGGTCTCACTTGGCATTATCAATGCGTTGTCATGTAACAGACTGAGAGTTGCTGTGTCCGCGCTCAGTATTTATATGCCATTGTCGGAGGTACTACATATTTGGAGAAAACAACTATATCAAAGACTCTCCTATAGAAAAGGAGATCAAGAAGTTAAAACCAAGAGAAAAATCAAGTAGATGCCCGAAATTCTATGAACTCCCATAAATCCACAAGGACGGCATTCCCCTGCGACTCATAGTCAGTGCCTTTAATTCGATACTATACAATTTAGAAAAATATCAAGCCAGCATCCTACAAGCGATAGTAGAAAAAGCCGATTCATATGTAAGGAATTCCAAACACTTCACACCCATCCTTAACAGCTTAACAATAGATCCAGACAATATCATAGCCAGTTTTGACGTCAAGTCGCTGTACCCAAGTATACCTATAGAAGAAGCACTGAAACAGATCTCGGAGAATAGAAACCTTCCAAGCCACATAATCGACCTCTCATGTCACTGCCTTAAAGACGCTTATTTCATATTCGACAACCAAATATACAAACAAACAGACGGAGCGGAAATGGGGTCACCACTGTCTCTAGCAGTTGCAAATCTGTTTGACAAACTTTGAACAAAAAGCGCTAGAGTCAGCAAAACTTAAGCCAAAACATGTATTAGACACGTAGATGGCGCATTTGTCGTATGGTCTTTTGGCAAAGAGCTACTCAAATTCTTGAATCATTTAAATTGCATCCACCCAAGATTCAATTCACGTTAGAGCTCGAAGAAAACAAGCAGTTGCCTTTCCTTGACGTCCACATAACCAGACCTCAGACCGGACTCCTAGAACACACCATTTACACGAAACCAACACACAGTAATAGATATCTGAATGCAGTTTCCCATCACCACCCCTCGCAAATATAGAGAGTTGCCAATATACTAATTTCGAGGTCACTAAAGCCCACCGATGACAAGCACAAAGCGCAAGAACTGAAGAAGATTACTGCTGCTCTTCAACAAAACGGATATACACACCATACAATCAAACAAGCAATAGAACACAACACGAGGCAGGTTACGGAACTGAAACAAAAAGAAGATGTTGTTGAAAAACCAAGAACCACCCTACCGTACATCAAGGGAACAACCGACAGAATCGGCCAAATTCTTCGAAAGCACAACACAACTACCGCGTATAAACCATACCAAACCATAGGTACAACTTGAAAAATTCAAAAACAATAATCAGATTAGAAAATCAGAGTGCATACAGTATTGCGTGTGAAACTTGTGAGAAAAGGGACATCGGCCAAACAAACAGGAGAATCTCTGCTAGATTAGAAGAGCACAAATTATCTGTCAGAAACAAACAACAACGTCTGGTCTGTTTCAATATAAACTAAAAACGGGCCACAAAATAGATTTTGACAGCTCTGAACAAATGGTTAATACAACAAATTATAAACCAAGGATTGTACAAGAGGCAATTAAAATTAAAGAAGCCGGACAACTAAACCGAAGAGTTGTCGCCCTGCACCTCTCCAATACTTGGAAAAAAGTAATCGAATTTTGCAAAACTGATCCCGCAACACATACCGCGGAACTGAAGACTGATCATGTGATTAAAACATATATGGCAAAGTCCTCGGTATCCCAAAAGATAAAATCGATTTAGAGAACCACGTAGTCTATAGTATATCTTGCGGAGACCGTCAAAAGTCGTACGTGGGAAGTACTAACCGACGCATTTCCGTTAGAGCAGAGGAGCACAAACTAAGCATCAGGAATAAGCAAACGACATCGGCCTTTTTCTAACACGAACTCCAGACAGGACACAACATAGACTTCAAAACGTGCAAGGAAATCGCGAACATAGAAAATTACCGAAATAGGCAAATACGGGGAGCAATCGAAATTAAAAAAATCGGAGAATTAAATAAACGAGACGATGCTCTAAACTTTCCAAAAACGTGGAAGGCACTTCTAGAAAAATCCCATCATAAAACTCTTAGTAATAAATCTAATTCTAATGAAAAACATACATTAGGGACAATAAACAGCGCGACGGGTGGTCACAACCCAACAGGATTACCAGGTAAAGCAATAAAGACCACTAACGGCACCGCATCTGAACAGAACTGAACTGAACTTTTAAAAATGCCAAATGAGATTTTGGCGAAACGTCAGGTAAAATGTTCTTTTCAGAGCACAAACCGAGAAACGGATGTACACCGGATACTACAAAGAAAATTATATATATTGTACCGATATAATTTAATATTTTAATTTTCATTAATTTGTTTTGTTATGAAATTAATTAAATTTTTAAATGAAATCATTTTACTTTTAATTATGTATTTTATTTTTTTTAAATTCATTGTGCAATCATTAGCATGTTTAAATTACAAATTTTATTGAATCTTTTAAACTAAACACATATTTCAAAGATTAATTATTTTTGAACAATTATTTCAATGCAAATCTCTATTAATACTACTGTTCAGAAATGAGGAGTTTTTTAGTCAAAGATTACTCATATTACTTATTTTATAAATTATATACACCTAACTTACTAAATAATGAAATATCAACAATAAACCTTATCAAATAATCAAATATATGTACAAAATTCAATTAAAACACATTAGTCATTGTTTTTATTTTTAAACAGTTTTGTTTTAAATACCTTTTATCAGTTTTAAGCGTTCGGCTGAAAACTCTTTTCTCCTTGGGCGTGTTCTGTAACTCCATGGCTCCGCTACTGCATTATTGGTAAAGATCGTTTATAGTTTGATCTCTTTATATCTGCAACTTTTTATTGTCTTGTATTTGTAGTCATTTTCTGCTCGATATTCATTCTTTTAACTGATGAAAATTTATTTTATGCACTTCCAATATTTACTTGTCTTTGTTCTATTTTAGTATGAACTCTCCTTGTACATTCCCGGCTTGAGATTATTTGTCACGTGATCAGCTGGGTTTCGTTTACATTCCGGTTTGAAATGTCACTTTCACTTAATTCAATATGGCGATTTATGACACTAAATTTTGATGCACTTTTGTTTATCAGGGTTTACTAAGTTTTTTAAACAATTTCTGGTCCATGTGCACTGCTGCATCGATGGATTAAGACTGGACAATTGTCAAAAGATGACAGGTAATATATAACAATTCGTAAAACATCTGAATCTCTGACAATTTATTCAAAATTGACATAAGTTATGAAATAAAAATTTTAAATAAACCCTTTGTATTTTGTATCATTAAAATTTAGGAAAAATACTGGTTTTATTGATATATAAAACTTGTCTTACAATTCAGTTTTAGTCTTGTATTTTGCAATTGAAATCTAGGTTATGATATTTTCTTTTTGAACTTGAATATTTTTCTCTAACATGATTTTCCTCCAAATTTTCCTTCTGAAATGTATTCTTTGAGCCGTACTGTTCCATTTGATGTACTTTAACACTTTTGAAATCATTGTTATTTAGTTCTGAACTTTAAATGAAATTTAACCTGTAATACATTTCTTTATTTTTCCCAAAATTTAAGTTTATTGAACTTTTCTTGACCTATTCTTGTTTACATTATACTATTTGAATATCTGCAAGTGTTTCTAACTAGTTTCCTTTCTCTTTGCTGTTACATTGTTACAACTTTTTAATACCTGATAACCGATTTACTCTAGCATGTACTTTTTTGATGTTCTACCCCCTTAATCTTTATCAATTCAACTATAACTCTTTTTGTCTGTTTAATTTGTTGTCTACTTTCAGAATTTTATACATTTTCCCCATTTATGTGATTGATATTCTGTTTTGACACTTGACTTTTTATACATGGTATTTTACTTTCAAGTAGTTAAACAAAGCGGTTTCTGGAGCGGAAGTGGGCATAAAGGTAACCAGCCATCGAGTTCTCGCCGGGAGCTGCTGCCGAGCTGTTGGTAGTTGTTGTTTGGATAAGAAGAAGACATTGGGAAGAAGAAGAAGACATTGGGGGTGGTCGTAGGGGTGCGCGAAAGACATTTGGGTGTGTCGCAGAGGTGCGTGCCATCTGTTGTTAATAAATGAAAGCAATTGTATTGTGGGTTGCGTGGGTTGCAGAGTGCACGCCATCTGTTGATGGTTGTGGTGGTTACAAAGAAAAAAAGCTAAATACTTGGCCGGGTATCGAACGCGGCTTGCCTGATTACAAAGTCAGGTGTCCACCGAGCTGCGCTAATGCGGTTAATCGAGAAATGTTTATTTGAAAAGGTATAGTACATGCCCGTTGGGTGGGCGCGGGTTTTTGGGCGTTGTTCGGTTAGATATTTGGGGGCTGGATGGGGGGATATGATATTTTGTTGTCTGTAAAAAAATTTAAAATCTTGGTATTTTGTTGTCTGTAAAAAAAAATTTAAAATCTTTTGCTTAAGCCTGCATGCGCGAGAACGTCCACTCCTTCGAGTCTATAGTTATCGTAAGCGACCGCCTACCTGCGCAAGAACGGCAACTCCTTCGAGACTCTGATTTTGTCGGATGATTCAAGGCATTGAACGCCTGCAGGCGCAAGAACGTCCACTCCTTCGAGTCTATAGTTTTCCTAAGCGAGCGCCTACCTGCGCAAGAACGGCAACTCCTTCGAGTCTCTGATTTTGTCGGATGATTCAAGGCCGAGCGTAATAATTTTGAGACTTGGAAAAATTTGTTTCAAGCGTCTGAAATTTAATTAAGGTGAAAATAATGGATATATTAAAACTAGACAACTGTTTAAATATCTTTATTAGCATATAGTATATTATGAATTTTCAGAGCATCCTTAATAATTAAAGCTATATTTTGTTTTGTTTTTGTACAATATATAGTAAGGCCGCCATCATCCAACCACATAGTCAAATCCAAAGAAATACCATCAGAACAAAGCTGGCAATCATCCCATACAGTGTCAGGTTCATCCTTTCCATGTGAAGGATCGTTATGGAAACCATATGCAAATTCCAAGTATTTTTTAAGCACCGTGTAACTCTCCACCGTTAAATGTATAATTGTTTCACCAATTTTGAGAGTGGTCTCGGTATCGGTAATATTAATTGTTAAAATTTCTGGTACTGCCGCATATATGCAAGTGCGTCCGTTGTAGGTAATCACAGTTGTTAAAACGTCTGGTACCACGTAACATCCATTTTTGGGATTTAGCTTTCCAGTTAAATCTTTCGGTTGTATAGTTCTCGTTGACACTGCACTCATATTAAATCTTACTTGGTCATCAAGTAAACTTTCCAAATTCATGACTGGATTGTTACAGCTTCAACTCAAGACTGAATAAAAGAAATAAATTCTTTTAACTTATTGTCGTGAGTGTGTGACGACAGCAAACACTACAAATATTAGATTTTTGTGGCTATAGGTGCAGTCTTATTCAATTCACTATGAATAAAAGGTGTGGAATATGTTTGGAAGAGATAACTAATAATTTTGGGCTATTGCCAAATTGTAACCATTGTTTCTGCTTCCCATGCGTAAAAAGATGGCATCAAAATAAAGACTTTGAATTGAATATTCGCAGAGGCTGTCCAGAATGCCGTATTGTGTCTCCTTATGTCTATCAATCTGAGGTTTATTACCAGAAAGCGGAAAAAGATCGTTATATAGCTGAGAAAAACGAAAAAATGAAGAAAATACGATGTAGGTATTTCCGAAAAAGCAAACCCAAATGTCCGTTTGGAAACACTTGCTTGTTTAGCCATCGATTACCAAATGGGGTAGAAATAGATATAGGGCCACCTCAAATGAAACGTGCAGGTATGGGCGGTCGTACTGATTTCATAGAGGCTCAGTTCACACGTGGAGGAGGTAGAACTCAGCGCCCAGCAATAGGAGGACTCCCAGATACTTTTAGTTTACTCCTGGTGGAACCAGGAATTTTTTACATCTTGAGAGATGAATAAAAACCTATATTTATTTAAAAATTCATGCCAATAAAATCATAAATGTATTTAAAAATTCCTGATAATAAATTCTCAAATCATAAATCTGTATTTATTTAAATGTAATGTTAATAAAATCGAAAAATAATATAAATCATGAATCCGTGATTATTTAAAAATTCCTGATAATAAATTCACATTATATCTGGTATTTTAGATATCAAAACCACAAACCGGAAATTTCCTGATAATAAATTCACATTATATCAGGTATTTTAGATATCAAAACCACAAACCGGAAATGATGACCGCAGTGAAAGGAAACTGTCATATCTTGTTTACGCTAATTGAAACCGAGCTAAATAAATTTACAGGAAGCTGTGGTTTGATTAGGTTATCATGTTGTTTGCAGCAACAAACTTTTGCAGGAAGTTCCCATATGATAAGCATTAATTAGTTGTTTTTCTAGAACTAACGGAAATTTCGTTATACGCAAATGACGTAGTTCGATGCTGATAAATAAAATAATTGCGAATTTTTATTTCATTGTTAATTCAACTATCAAAGAGATCACATATCAACTACAGTGATTGTGTTTGTGCTTTGTGAAATTAACTGTTAATTCAACTTGCAAAGTGTATCTAGTGATAGTGTGTGTTGTTCAAAAAAACATTATGTGAGTATTTACTTAATTTCATTTATGTTAATTTGCTTTTAGTATTTTGTGACTGCCCTTCAAAATATTTGAAATTAATAGAGTATGTTTTTCGAATTGAATATTTTCTGCCCGCTTTTCAATTCAATGTTCTAGTTCCAACTTTTGTTAATTTGCATCTAATATTTTGTGTGTGTCTTTCAAAAATTATTAGGAGTGTTTGGATTCATTATAAATTTGTAGTTTTGTTATTCGAATCAGGTAGTTTCTGTCTGCTTTTCTTAAAAATTTCAATGTTCTATTCCTAAATTTTTGGTAATTTGCTTCCAATATGCAATTTCAAAAATTATTAGAGTTTAGACGCAACCAAGTTCATAGTATTTAATTTTTGTTATAGAAAATGGATTTTTTGAAAGAACTTAATGCAGTTTCCTCCGCAGAGATTGACAACAAGCCGGCAATAAAAATTCAAGACTTGCAGCTTAACCAGAAGTATCGAATTCTGGCAGCCAAACTGGTCAACCCAAGATACGGTGAAACCATCTTACTTGAATTAGAGGACCACGTAACCTTCCTGCCGAAACGGGTCACTCAGGTATATAAACCACACCTAGACAAATTTGGCGGTGGAAAGTTCCACATCGAATTCATCGGGCTGCAGCAACTTGGAGGCAAACTACAACCCCGAGTGCTTTTTCAAATTTCTGCGGAGTGAATATAAAAGAATTTAGTTGTAAGTTTTTATTTTAAATTTTGCATGCTTCAGTTATACTTTTACTGTTAATATTCCATTGATATTTCTCAAGTTTGTAATAGTTTATTATATTGTTATACGAGTAAAAATGAATTCAGAGGCTATAGCGAATATTAGTACCGATATTATTAACAAGTTTAGATTAGCATCAAATATAATTTTCTCAAAGAAACGTTGCTCTCCAGAGCAAATATCTAGCTGGCTGAAATTAAGTAAAAAACAATTAATTTTATGTAACAGAGCTATTCGTGAATCAGATTTACATATAGGAACTTTGAATAAGCTTCAGTCTGAAATTAGTCATATAAAAAGATTTAGAAATGATTTGAAAAATTATGCTAACATCAAAAGGGGTGGGGGAATTGGTGAGAAGTCAAAAAGAAGTGATCGCGTTAAATGGTATGATGTAGAGTCAGCGTTTCGCTCACGTGTTCGAACAGGAGTAATCATTAATCTCATTCATATCAATATTTTTAAATTTTTAGATGATGCATTTTTCCTTTTTAAGGCGCGCATAAATAATACTTTGAAAACAATGCCTACTCTTAAAGTAAATACAACCTTTTGTGGTGAATTCATAAAGAAATCTGGAATGGAGGAAATTATGGAATATAAATATTTTAATACGAAAAACGCGATAATAGATAGGGGTACAGATTTGAATGGGTGGTTCTATGAACACATTCGGAATGAAATTTTACGTAAATTAGAGGAATTTCAGGAAAAGGCATCAGGATGGAGTTTGTATAAAGTTCTAAACTTAGAAATAAACATAAATAAATTTGAAATTGGAAATGGAGCCTCATCTTTCATAAGATTACCAGGATCAATTTCTAAAAAACATGCTGTAATCAATATTAAGAACTATGATGATGATCTTTGTTTTTTATACAGCGTTATTGCTCATTTGTACCCTACAGCCATTAATGTTGATAGAATATCAGCTTACCCCGAGCCATCTACTGTATTAAATCTAACTGGTTTGACATTTCCTATGACTTTACAGCAAATTACTAAGTTTGAGAAACTTAATAATATTTCTATTAATGTATATGTCTTAGAATTGATAAAAACAAAAGATAATGAGTATTATCAAACAGTTCCAGCTCGAATCACTAAATGTAAGTTAGACAAACATGTCAATCTCTTAATGATTCAAAATAAATATGTTCCTAAAATCAATGATTTCGAAAATGTAGAAATAACAGCAAACGATGTGGAAATAAAATATCATTTCTGCCTAATTAAAAATTTATCACGTCTTGTTTCAAATCAACTTAGCAAGCATAAAAGTAAAAAATTAATATGCGATCGTTGTCTAAATTATTTTAGTGACTCCAGCAGCCTTGAGAGCCACATTGAATATTGTAAAAATGTAAATAATTGCAAAATATCTTTTCCTAAGAAGGCGGTAGTTGAGTTTAATAATTTTTCATTCAAGGAAAGGCTTCCTTTTATTGTTTATGCAGATTTTGAGTCGATACTTTTACCAATTTCCGATACTACTTCTACCAAAACTCATAAATATCAGCAGCATTCAGCCATATGTGCTGGTTATTATTTCAAATGTTCCTATGATGACTCTTTTTCGTACTATAGGAGCTTCACGGGCTCTAACTGTATGGAGTGGTTCACCAATGAAATGGCAAACTTGACAAAGTTCGTGCAGTCCAAACTAACCGATGTTGTACCTCTCAATGTGGAGGTTAGTCTCAAAGATGCATCTGGCACATGTCATATCTGTGAGAAGCCCTTTTTACCTCAAGATAAAATCGTTAGAGACCACTCTCACCTTTCCGGTGCATTTAGAGGCTATTCACATAATTATTGTAACCTCAGGTACCGAGAGTCTTTCATAGTTCCAGTAGTGTTCCACAACCTAAGTGGATACGACTCCCACTTTATAATTAGAGATCTCGCCAAGCATGATCAAATAACTCTTGTACCAATCAATAAAGAGAAGTATATTGCCTTTACTAAACATGATAAGGACACAAAAATAAAATTTAGATTTATCGACTCATTTAGATTTCTGGGATCTTCTTTGGATGAGCTGGCATCCACTTTAAAAACCGATCAATTTGTTAATTTAACTTCAATCTTTAATCATGTGTCGTTAGCGAAACTAAAGATGCTAAAACGAAAGGGAATCTTTCCTTATGATTATGTTGATTCATTGGAAAAATTAAGTGAAACCCAATTACCGCCTATAGAGAATTTTTATAATAAATTGAATGACCAGAACGTTTCTCAAGCTGATTACGAACATGCTAAAAGAGTATGGGATTCCTTTGAATGCCAAACCATTCGCAACTACATGGAGTTGTACATGAAAGTGGACATTCTTCTTCTAACTGACGTGTTTGAAAATTTCCGTGATAGGGCCCATCAAACATATGACTTAGATCCAGCCCATTGTTACACTCTACCTGGATATTCTTGGCAGTGTATGCTCAAGTACACAAGTTGCCAATTGGAAATTCTTCAAAATGTTGACATGCTGATGTTCATTGAACGTGGAATACGTGGAGGTATTTCCCAATGTTCTAATAGGTTTTCCGAGGCGAATAACAAGTATATGCCCAATTATAATCCTAATAAACCCTCCAAATTCATTTACCACGTAGACGCTAATAATTTATATGGATATAGTCAAAGTCAACCCTTACCCTACGGGGGATTCCAATGGTCTGCTGATACCAACATCGATGTCACTCAAATTCCCGATGATTCAGACATTGGTTATTTTTTGGAAGTTGATCTGGAGTATCCCAAGCATTTGCATGATCATCATAAAGACCTTCCCTTCTGTCCGGAGCGCCGCACCCCTCCCGGCTCTAAACTTCCCAAACTCATGACTACCTTGCATGACAAGGAAAAATATATTATTCACTATAGAAATCTGAAACAAGCTCTTGAGAATGGCATCATTCTCAAACACATTCACCGGGTGTTGAAATTCAAACAGTCTCCGTGGCTCAAGTCCTATATCGATCTAAATACTTCCCTAAGAGCTCAGGCGACTAATGATTTTGAGAAGAATTTGTTCAAATTGATGAATAACGCAGTCTTCGGTAAAACTATGGAGAATATCCGAAAGCATCGTATCGTTAAACTAGTCAACCATTGGGAAGGTCGATACGGTGCTAAAAATCTTATTGCTTCCCCAGCATTTCACAGTCGCACCATATTCGATGATGAGTTGATGGCAATTGAGTTAAACAAAACTGATTTGCTCTTCAATAAACCTCTGTATATCGGGTGCGCAATTCTGGAACTTTCAAAAATCCTAATGTATGACTTCCTCTATGATTTCATTTATAAAAAGTACCCTCGTCATCTAGTCAAACTTCTATACATCGATACTGATTCATTTTTGCTTGAGATAATTTCTGATGATATATATGAAGAGCTCGTCAAACCCAATCTCCATCGTTTCGACACATCAGACTATCCCCCCGATAATATCTACAACATCCCACTAGTTAATAAAAAGGTGCTTGGTTTAATGAAGGATGAGGCTAAGGGCTACATTATTTCACATTTTGTAGGCCTCCGTTCGAAAATGTACACCTACCTAATCCTAGGAGGAAAATGCATCAAAAAGTCAAAAGGCGTAAAATACAATGTAGTTAAAAATAGTATTACGTTTGATGATTACCTCTATTGTTTGCAAGAAAACCAGCAAACTATTGCTTCCCAACGCTGTATTAGATCATATGCTCATAACATATTTAGTGTAGAGCAGACAAAAATTGCCCTCAGTCCTTTTGATGACAAGCGCTATCTGTTAAAAGACTCATATGATACTTTACCCTGGGGCCACTACAGCCTCTAAATTAATTTTTACTTTCAAGATATATGTATAAGTAATATTTGATGTAGTTATGTTAGTAGTCTATGTTTATTTATTTTAAATAAAACAGCATATTGGTAACTTTGTCTTTTATTTTTAGCATACATATATTTTTAAATAACCTGCAATTTTACGTCTACATATGCAGCAATGATCTATTTTCAGAGAACAATCAAAGCAACTAGCAAAGTGTCTGCATGGCATAAAAACAATTGTCATTTCATTAGTTAAGCAAATTTTACAAGTATTATGATTAGAGTCAGTGTGGGGATTTGGTGGGCAGTCTCTAAGCAATAAACATTTAGCTGATCCCTTTTTGTGAAGCTCTGTAATATCATCACAAGGTAAGAGATTCTTGAGCTCTAAGCCACAGCAATGACAAGTGATCCTGTCACCGTAGCCCGTGTAAAAGAAGCCGGCGTTGACAAGCTCAGTGGGTGTCTGCTTCAAGGCAATAGGCCAGTCTTTGAACGTCTCAAGTCTGCTCTCAAATGTCACTTTGCTTTTATGTCTGATAGGTCTGGTGATGTGGTAAGTGTCATCAAAATCAAAAAAGCGACAATATGGATTCCAGTCCAGATGATCGGCAACAGGGTCATCACCATCTTCCCAGTTGAAACCACGTGTATCACAAAATGGACATTCAACAGCATCATTTAAGCTGCCATCGGATTCTATTGCATCTTGTCGGTATATAAACCCTGCTCTTGCTAACTTTTCAGCAGGGAAGTCGGAAGGCCAGTTTTCAAAGGTACGTAATCGATTTTCGTATATTTGGAAGTATTCTCGACACTCCATGGTGTAGAACTGATGAAATAAACAACAATGTTTTTAATTTATAAGCATTTATTCAATTTTTCTAATGTCAATATCTCTTAAAATAATGTTTTTATAATAATAAATATGTTCTTTTAATGCAATACATAATGGAGACCTGTCATCTAAACAAAATGGTTTTAACAATTTTTCAATCGGCAAACGATTTAGTAAATTTGACCATAAACATATTTCATCTATTATTTTATAATAAAAAGTACAGTAATTTAAGCGCTCCAAATAAATTATTTTACTTGAGATAATAGGGTTAATAGCTAAGAGTTCAATCACATCACTATAATCCAAATAGAGCGCGCAAATGTTTTTCATCACCAACACTTGTTTGACGTCTTCATACTGGATCTGGGATAGATGGAGACAATCTCCGCAGGTCACTGGGGCAGCAAACTCTGGAGGTGTGGCATTTTCAAAAAAGTTTGTTTTCAGGAGCTTGAGCTCAATGATGACATCCTCCCACTCGTACATAGTCATTACAATTTTCGTTGGTGTTCCAGCGGCTACAGGTGTTTTTTGCAAGATAACCACTGGAGAATAGGATCTTGCAGGACTGAGTGCACATTGAACATCATACTCTGAATTCAGTAATGGAAATCTCGAATGCAGCAAGTAATAGTCTTCCTTTTTCGCAGCTTCATCATACATTTGTAACACTCTATCCAAGTCCGCACTGTAACTGATAGTGGAATCACTACTATAACCACTATCCATGGTTTCAAAACTGCTGATACTACTCATTTTCACAAATCACTCGAGAGGTAAACTGGGACTGGGAATATATGTAGGGAATTTTCACAATTTTATAGTTGTACCCCTTCCACTACCTGATTGCGGTTGATTTCAATTATGTGTTCCTACGCGAAGATGGAAAAGTAGATCTCTTGTTGCTAAGAGCTGCTCTGTTCCCCATCACCATCATCATATATGTAAGGCTTTTAAATATTGCATCACTTGTTGTTTTTCACAATAAAATTTGATATCTTTCTGTAATCGTTTAAGTTTGGTGATATGTTGACTTAAACTTTTCGAATACTTTACAGTGATGTTTTCACCCTGAGTCTTCATTTTGCAATGCAAGCACATGTCTATATTTATGATAATTTATTATCAATTTATGATTGACCTTGGTGCTATAGTCTGTTTTCAGTGCCAATCCAACTGTCGTGGCTCGAATCAAACCCAAGCCACCGAACTTTAACCTTGTTGCCTTTTCGTTGCAAAATTTTCTCAACGAGATACACATCAGGATAGACAGCCTTTTGCAATTCTTCTTCGTAAAAGCTCCCTTGAATCGGTGTACCAGACATATCTTCCAAACTATACGTAACTGGATTAGTTATTTTAACCTGCGTAATTTTAAACAATTCCGTACTCCAGCTGGGAAGGTAACCTTTATCAAAAACGTGCTTGGTTTTACTTATTCGCACAACATCTCCGACTTTCAGTTTTCTTGGCCCAGCAATTTTCAGGTTATTGTATACTTTAATATCTCGAGCGTTTTTCCTATTAATGTCCACAGGTCTCATCTTTGTCTTGGAATGTTTTTGATGGTTGTAGTCCTTAACGATTTCCTGTAGAATATCTATCCATTTGTAGGTGCCGTTCAAACTAAAGTACTTGTAGAGCCGTTCTTTCAGCGTTCTAATTACTCGTTCAGCTATTACGGCTTTCAGTCCACTAAATGTACTATAATGATTGATTCCGTATGACTTCATTAGTTTCTGAAAGCAACTATTGTAGTATTCCTTACCCTGGTCGGTTTGTAGATTTTTCGGGTGCCGTCCTTCCTTGAGAATACTCTCAAAGGCACGAGTTACCTCTTCACCGGATTTCGTTTTGAGCGGTCTCGTCCACACGTACTTTGAAAAGCAATCAATCACCACGAGGAAGAACTTGAAATTACGATTGGATTTTGCATAGAGATCCATTTGTGCGAGGTCCGACTGCCAGGAGTCATCGAAACCTTTAATTATTACACGTCGGCGAGGAAACTTTCGTCTCACAGGTCTATGCAGTTCCTTAACAACTTGAACTTTTTCTTTGGAATGTTTCGCTATAGGAGCCATCTTGTATACTGCTTAAAAATAGACAAAGGCATGTTTTTATTGATCCTAATGATGCTTTTTAATTGCAGCAATACTGTCTGCGATTGCTTCAAGTTTTTGATTTTGGTCCAAGATTTGATTTGCAATATCATCATGTAGTTTTTGCATGTCTCGGTATAGCTCAGGCACTACTTTTGTCATCTTGTCTCTAAGTTCAGTTAGATCAGAAAGATCTTTAGCCTTATCCTTTCGAACAATATTTAATACTTCTGCTGCATCAACACCTTTAGGAGCTTGTTTCATAGAAAGTTCCAGATCGTTTATACGTTTTTCCTGTGATATACGGTTGTCATTAAACGAGGCTTCAAATTTTGTGATGGTTTCCTTGTATTCTTTCCGAGCAGATTCCAACTGAGCTTCTAATGTATTGAATTTAGAAATGAGAAGCGATATATTTTGTAGTTGGGTTTCCATAGCTTGTTCGGTTTTCAATATGCGAGTATTCATTGCAGCAAAGTTTTGAGCTCCACGTTCCTCGCTAACCTTTTCGTTTTGCTTAAACACAGATAAGGTTTGCTGAACTTCACCAGTGTAGTTGCTGAAAGCTATTTGAAAATCACTATGTATTTGCTGAAGTCCGTTTGCTATTTTCTTATCAACGTACTGCTTGTTGGCGGCATCCATAGCCTTCGTCGGTACTTCGACATTGGTAATTTTCAGCTTCTCAGCATCGATATTTCCCTCCGCGGTAAAAGAAAAAGGTACTTTCATAAAAGCTAGGTTATGTGATGTTGATGACCTTAGTTGCTGATGGGCACTACGCCCAAACTTGTTTAAAGTCATCGTGAAACTGACATGTTTGCCATAGGATAAGGAATAATATACACTTTCAAGTTCGAAATTTATTTATCTCGTATAATATTAGCTTCCTTAAGTTCATTTAAAATGGCAATTATTTCGTTGTCGTGAGAGGTGTTGCCTGCTTCCTTGGATGCAATCAGTAGTTTCAACCGTTCAACCAATTCGTTGGGATCATCCCAGTAGACGTATTCCATTGGCTTGTTATTGTAAGTTAATTCCATACCAGTTCCAGCAAAACGTTGCTTTTTTGTCAAGGGAGGAAACATTGGCTTTATAATTTCAGTATATTTATATAGACTTGAAGCTTTCAAACGACCTGCTGCATTCTTGTGTGCTGATGTCATTACCAACACTCTTCGGTACGCTTCTAAATCATCGGGAGCATAATCAGGTGACTTGTAAAATATTAGTTGATATAACCCTGGAGTACCTCGAAACTGTAACCCATCAACGATAATATGACCTGTACTACGACTGAAATTGATTTCCTTTTGCCCAAGAAACCATTTGGAACTTGCAGCGTCATATATAGGTCCATATATGTTGTCAATAACATCGCTTTTAGTGATATAGTCTTCAAGATATTTGTGTGCAACTGGAGGATACTGATCCATGTAGTCCTCTATTGCTTCTTTAGAGAGATTACCGGGATCCTCGTAAAAGGTTTCGTTCTCCACCTCATCATCATCATCATTGGTGTGCATACTAGTTTCAGCGATTGGTTCTTCATCGAGGTATTGTGTCTCTTCCAACTCATGTTTTTTGACTGATGGCAGCTCCTGCACTTCTTGTTTAATTACCTCACGCTTAATGGTCTGTGTTGGTATCTTAGTGAGAACTTTTGCCGTAGTTGAGGCAATATCTTGTAGCGGTGTCATTACCGGTCTAAAAAGTTTATTCAATGTTTCATCATGTTCCGACTTTCCCAGCTTCAGACTAAGATATTTTTTGCGAATAGAACGTGCCAATTGCTTGATCTTTTTCTTTCGAGCAGTGGCAGCAATGTTGCTACTCAATGAAGACATTTTTATCAACTAACAGCAATCATCTTTATTGAACCTTTATATATTTATCGAATCCTTTACGGTAGCGGCCATCATTCAAGTTGAAGTCCTTAGCTATTGTAATAAAGCCAAAACGATTTTGCCAGCATTCCGAACACATTGTCTTAAATTTATCATAGTCCATGTCGGGAGACACGTGCTCATCAAAGACGTGCTTCAAATTTACCTCATCTTGTCTGAATATGACAATTACGTTGCAATTGTCTCGAATCAGTTGTTTAGGTATTTTGCTATACGTTTGGCATAAATATATTGAATCGATATTCCTGTGCCTTCCCATCGAAAAATAATTCTGAATCTTGTTTTGTTTATCACCATTCACATCATCGAAAATGAATACTGAACATTCGCGTGCCTCACTCAGATCAATTACTTCTTCGTTGTCTTTAAAGGGAAAATACGATACACCTTTAACCAGCTTGAGAACGTCTTGTAAGAGCTGGTACTTTGGTTGGTAGAGTGACTTGGAATAGATGTAGACGTTCTCGAATCGTAGGCCGTTTTCATTGAATAGCAGTGATAACGATGCGTTGGTCTTTCCGCAACCACTAGGTCCGCAGAATGCTGCTCGTAGGGAATTTGGTAACAATTGTCCGTGTCGACTTGCTGATGATGGTGATTCTTCGACAAAGTCCAAATTTTCGATAGGCAGTTGGACATCTTGTTGCTTCATATACATCTTACGATATACTAACATCATCCTTATTGTGTATACTAATTAAATACAGCAGTCTATCTCAGTTTCAATCAGTGTCATGCTAACTCCCAAAGGAGGTAGTCTACTGAATAGTGCAATCAATAAATTACCATTTGAACTACATCTACCTGGTTATCAGTTTTGTGGACCCGGTACAAAACTTCTAGACCGTCTCTCCAAGGGTCAGCAGGGAATCAATAAGACAGACGCTGCTTGTCGAGCGCACGATATCGCCTACAGTAAATACAAGTCTTTGGCGGATCGTTATAAGGCTGATTACGAGTTGGAAAATCGAGCTTGGGAGAGATTCAAGTCAAAGGACGCTTCACTTGGAGAAAAAGCAGCTTCTTGGCTTATAACTACAGGCATGAAGGCTAAACGCAAGATGGGGCTTGGAATCAAAAAACGATGTGGAAAAAAATCTTTTCGACAGAATGTGGTTCTACCAATCAAGAGAGCTATTGCCGGATCTGGAAGCGATGTCCGTAAGACATCGTTATTGGCGTTGAGAGCAGCCCGAGCAGTCATTAAGAAGGCAGGTGGTCGCAAGAAAATCCATGTACCTCGAGTCATTCCTTTTGAGTCGAAAATTGGTGGTTTTCTCCCACTAATACCCCTATTTGCGGGGTTGTCAGCACTAGGAGCTCTTGCCGGGGGAGCCAGTGGAGTAGCCAAAGCCGTGATAGATGCAAAGAACGCCCGCAAGAAGTTGGAGGAGGACCAGCGCCATAATCAAGCCATGGAAGAGCTTGCAAAGAAAGGAAGCGGTATTTTTCTTAAAAAGTCCCGCAACGGCTTCGGGCTTTACTTAAAGAAGCAAAAAAACTCCCAATAAAGCTACCCAATCGAGCACTTTACAATCACGAGCTTGAGCAATATGCCAAACATTTGAAGATCCCTTACTTTAGGGGAGTATTTATGCGAAACACCTTACCTAAACATTCACAAACAAAGGAGTCTGCCATCGTTAATTTGGATACCAGCAGTCATCACGGTACGCATTGGGTAGCTTATGTGCGAAATGGAAACACCGTTCAGTACTTTGATAGCTTTGGATGTTTGAAACCACCCCGAGAATTAGCCAACTACTTTGGCAATGGAGTGAAAATCCTCTACAACAATGACTCTTATCAGACGTACAATCAATCAAATTGTGGCCATTTATGCTTGAAATTTCTCTATAATAAAAAATAAATATTTTGCATTATTGTTGTTTTACTTTAACCTATATTAGCAGCTAACAAGCGGATAATTATCAGTCATGTCTGTGATCATCACATTGAAAGGTCGCAGCCCAATACTGTCGATTGATTTTCAACCACCTATTCAGTTGGATTCCAACTACAACTACGGACTAGCTTTATTGAGTTTTCACTCGTACAACAGCATCCCAAACATTGAGAGAGGTGACAAGATCTACCTGTTTGACGATCAAAACACGCAAACATTCATCGACTTGCCCGAAGGTTCATACGAAATTGGTGACATCGAAGCTTATATTAGAAAGGCACTTGGCATTCATTTGGCAAAGGACGTTGAGAATATTTTCTCATTGAAACCCAACAACAATACTCTCAAGTGTGAGCTTTTCAGCAGCAAGTACGCTGTGGATTTTCAACCGCAAGACAGCATCGGTGATATTCTGGGCTTCTCTAAACAGCTGCTACCACGCAATCAAGTTCACAGTTCCGATTTACCAGTGAACATTATAAAAGTTAGAACGATTCATCTCGATAGCAACATCACATCGGGAGCCTTCTACAATAACACTCCTTCACACACCATTTACGAGTTTGCCGTTGCAGTTGATCCTGGTTTTGCCATCGACGAAACACCTCAGCATTTAATCTATTTGCCGATTAACAGAAGCGAAATACATAACCTCACATTGCAAATTTTGAATCAAGACTCTGAACTAGTGAATTTTCGTGGTGAAGAAATCCTCATTCGACTTGAGCTGAAACAACTACAATAATAATGGGTCGACTTGTATTTGATGAAGAACCATATAAGAGGTTAACCGCTCCTCGTCCACCATCAGTTTCTATGAAACCTCTCAAGAGATCACTCACGCTCTCAAACAGATTGTTTCTACAAACGCTCGGCTACCATGTCAACTCCTCAAATGTTCGATATCTTCCGCAAACCAAATTTTGATGATAGTGTAAGACGCGAGGAGTTGCGAACCTACTATCCATACGTCAAGTCATTCGGCAACAATGATATCGTTGAAATCACCGTCAATCAAACAGATTGTTGGTTTTCCATGGCTGATTCCTGCATCTCAATCCAGGGACAAGTGGTGAAGACAGCAGGCAATGGAGATGTTTCTCTATCACCAAATGCTGGAGCTTTCTTCTTCGACAGCGTTACGTACGAGTTGTGCGGCAAGGAAATTGAAACCGTGAGAGACCCTGGTCGCGTGAGTACAATTCGTGGATACTTGTGCTACGACCCCAACAGTTCAAAGGACCTATTCATAGCCGGGTGGAATTTTCCACATAAAGCGTATATGAATGCCGCCGATAAAACTTTTCACATGTACATTCCATTGGGACATTTGTTTTCCATCTTCAACGACTACAAGCAAGTGATGTGTGGTAAACAAACAATTCGTCTGGTGCGAAGTCGTAGCGATGATGATTGCCTTATAATCACGGATGCTGCTACCAAGGGTAAAGTGACAATAAACAACATCGAACTCAAAGTCCGTCACATTTTTCCAAACGATGACGTTAAATTGGATTTACTGCAAGCCGTCAAAGCGGATTCCAGTATAATTTTACCGTTTCGTAAATGGGAGCTAAATGAGTTGCCTGCTCTCAAAACAGGTGCTACTCGTGAAATTTGGGCTGTGAAGACGTGTGCCGCACTGGAAAGCCCTCGTTACGTTATCTTAGCCTTTCAAACGGATCGCCACAGCAACATCAAAGAAGATCCCACGGAATTTGACAATATTCACATTTCCAATATTCGTCTAAATCTAAACAGCGAATTTTGGCCTATGGAGAGATTTGATTTAGATTTTTCAAAGAGTGAGTACGGTGAGGCGTACAAAAGGTATACGGACTTTTATCCCAGCTTTGGCGGCGGCAAACACCCTCTACTGGATTATGTTGCATTCAAGACGCACACCCTATTCGTCATCGATTGCTCCCGACGTGAGGACACCATGAAATCCTCGACTGTAGATATTCGCTTGGATATTGAAAGTCAGACGGGATTTCCCGATAAGACCCGAGCCTTCTGCATAATTATCCACGATTGCCTAATGGAATTTCTCCCACTCAGCGAAATTGTCCGAAGCTTATATTAGATCACTCAGCTGTTTAGAAAATCAGTTTCGTTATAGCTTTTCAACGGTTCACCATGGAAATTGCAATTGTCGACATTCAAGGTTTCGAAATCGAGGGAAGATTTGTTCCCAAGGAATTGGTTATCAAGACACGTAAACGCACAGGAGTGTTTTTGTTTAAACCACCTAAACCGTTTAACTATCTATCAGCAGCAGACAAAAGGCAAGTACGATATTTGGAACAACGGCTACATGGACTCCACTACTCTGATGGTCACTATGATTTGAATACTATGAACGACATTTTGAGAATTTTCCTAACCAAATGCACGCACATATATGTACGAGGCCATCAGAAATATGACTTTTTATTTAACAAGTTATTTGAAGAGCTGAAAATCAACAATTTGAGAAAACTGCTTAACGAAGATGGGGAATCACACTATCACCTAATCAATCTGGAAAACTTCAATGGCGCTGTTGAACTGAAACCTTCTGACTCTCCATGCATTTTTCACTGCCGCTGCAATGATCCAGTACGATGTGCAAAAGAAAATGTTGATGTAGTTTATTATTGGCTTCTGAATAGTGTTTTACATAAATAAAACATTGTATATAACTATGTGTTTTAATTATTCATTATTTTCCTAATACATTTCACAATTAATTTAAGTAATAATATTGTAATTGTAGAGAGTGTTACACAAATAAGAATTAGCACTTTGTGGAGCTCCTCTTGTAGGTTAGCATCACGTATAGTCATTGAGCTGTTGGATAGTAAAGTTTTTTCATCTTGGCATGAAGCTGCTGAAATCCAGTCAGTGTCACCTTCAGTGTCATCAGAAAATATCAGCTTCAGTTTGAAATTTTTTGTTGTGTTTGACAGGCGAGCAAAATATACAGGCAGCCGTCCATCGTTTAATCTATCTCGAGCCATCAATGTGTAGTTGGAGCGGTTCAAACAGTTCCCTGAAGGGCATACAGCCATGTCCTTGGTTCCATAAGGTATATTAACATACAAGACATTTTTCAAAATTAATGTGAATATTATAAAACTTGATTTAAGTAAAGTCATTTTTATCGATCTGCATTCAACAGTAGTTGGTGAGACACTATGCTCATCTTGCACCTCTTTCGTTACTTTATACTAAAAATTATTAGCAGACTACTAGAAACCATAACATCAAATTCTTGATTCATCATTAAAAATTTTTCCAAGTCTCAAAATTATTACGCTCGGCCTTGAATCATCCGACAAAATCAGAGACTCGAAGGAGTTGCCGTTCTTGCGCAGGTAGGCGCTCGCTTAGGAAAACTATAGACTCGAAGGAGTGGACGTTCTTGCGCCTGCAGGCGTTCAATGCCTTGAATCATCCGACAAAATCAGAGTCTCGAAGGAGTTGCCGTTCTTGCGCAGGTAGGCGGTCGCTTACGATAACTATAGACTCGAAGGAGTGGACGTTCTCGCGCATGCAGGCTTAAGCAAAAGATTTTAAATTTTTTTTTACAGACAACAAAATACCAAGATTTTAAATTTTTTTACAGACAACAAAATATCATATCCCCCCATCCAGCCCCCAAATATCTAACCGAACAACGCCCAAAAACCCGCGCCCACCCAACGGGCATGTACTATACCTTTTCAAATAAACATTTCTCGATTAACCGCATTAGCGCAGCTCGGTGGACACCTGACTTTGTAATCAGGCAAGCCGCGTTCGATACCCGGCCAAGTATTTAGCTTTTTTTCTTTGTAACCACCACAACCATCAACAGATGGCGTGCACTCTGCAACCCACGCAACCCACAATACAATTGCTTTCATTTATTAACAACAGATGGCACGCACCTCTGCGACACACCCAAATGTCTTTCGCGCACCCCTACGACCACCCCCAATGTCTTCTTCTTCTTCCCAATGTCTTCTTCTTATCCAAACAACAACTACCAACAGCTCGGCAGCAGCTCCCGGCGAGAACTCGATGGCTGGTTACCTTTATGCCCACTTCCGCTCCAGAAACCGCTTTGTTTAACTACTCTTTCAAATTTAGATATTTCAATTCTGATCCTCAAATTTAGATTTAATTCCTGTTTAAATTATATTCTAATATTATTTTGTATTTTTAGCTAATATGAATTTGATATGATGATGTAGGCGTAGAGTTTTACGGACGGAAAAGTATTTGTCCGAGAGTACATCCGTTCGTTATGTTGTTTCATGTATGAAGCGATGCAAGATTCAAATATGAATCCAAATAATATATATATATGTTATATAAGTTATCCCATCCACTTATATGAAACAACCTAGCAACAGTTCTCAAGCTGAGTCAGCATAACACGTGTCGTCTCCAGTTACCCGCAGACGAACATCCGTGAGAACTGCAAGCGCTGCGACACCTTAGTCAGCGTTCTTAGTTTATAAATTATACTTTTTCATTGTAACAGCATTCATTATTACTTACACTTCTGTCTAGTTTAGTTTAACACTCATTTTGTCTTTTTATTGTTATAAAGTATTATATTGTTATTTTCAAGTTTTATATTAAAAGTTAATAATTGTGCAACTATAAATAAAATCTTTTTTTAAAAAGAGAAATTTTGAAAGTGTGATATAACAAATTGGCGCAGTCAGTAGGATCCGTCTAACGTTACTACAACACGAGTATTCTAACTGGTAGCGGCGGATTCCTATCCCTCAACGGAACAACGAACCTGAAAGAAGTCCTCACTGCAATCAAACGTAGAACACGGCGCTTTCAATGTTCCTGTTGATGTAAGTAATGGTGAATCGTCATTCGTTTTAAGTAAATATTACTTGATTTATTTTATTGACCATTGATTTTTAATAATTTGATTTAATACATTCGATTTGATTGATTTTTTATTGATTTTATTATTTGATTTTTATATATTTGATTTGAATGAAATATTGATCTATTTCATTACTTGATTTATTTGATATATTTATTTTATCTCTTTTATTGACGTTTGATATATTTGATTTACATATTTTATTGATTTATTTATCCATTTGATTAACTGATTTATTTGAACTATTGATTTTATTGTTGTTCTATCGTTCAAACAATCGTTAATTCCCACTAACGTATTCTACAGTTCATTAATTTTCTACACCTTTTAACATTTCATTTTTACACCCTTGTTCCAATTCTTTTATATCGACTAATATAAAAATGGCACAAGCTTCACCAAATTCAGGTACCCCTGAAACAGAAAGATATCGGTTAACGGAGATATTTTCCGTTATACCCGAATTTGAAGGCGACCAAATTTCCTTGGGAACCTTTATAGATGCGTGTAATTGCGCATATAACATGTCGACCGCGGATCAAAAGTATTTGTTAGTGATCCACATTAAGAATAAACTCAAAGGGAAAGCGGCGCAGTTAGTAAATTCAAGGAACCCCGGATCATACCTTGAAATTAAACAACTCTTGACCCTACACTTTGGAGATTCTCGTGATCTCTCTTCCCTGATTCATGACCTACAACGTCTGAAACAATTTTCAAATGAGTCCCCACTGACATTTTATAATCGACTCCAAGTTTTGAGTGCGAAAATGCACTCCTGTATCCACAAAACCGCTGGGCTTAGTCCAGAACAAAAAGACGCCCAGACCACTCTAGTGGATACAATGGTGATGAATACCCTTCTTACGGGATTAGAACCCCGTTTAGGTCAGGTAATTCGTGCCAGTAATCCAAAAGACCTTCTAGAGGCACACTCCCGGATTAGGAGAGAGCTTCAACTTTCTTATTTCGAGGACCAAAAAACGAACAAATCTGTTCCTCTCAAACCCAACTTTCAAACACGAAAGCCGACACAACCTCTTAAGTGTCTTCATTGTGGTCGATTAGGCCACATAGCCGCAAATTGCCGATTGAAAAATCAAAATGGTTCTCAACAATTCAACCAAAACCATAGGCCAAATCCTGTTGGACCTAACCAACCAACAAGGCCAAATTTCCCCTCAAACACACCCCCTGTTCAACAAGGACAACAGTTTCGTCCACAAAACTTTCAGAGACCCCCTTTTAGGTCTCAAATGAACCCAAATTATTCTCGTCCTTCGGTTATACAGAATAACCCGAATAACCGTCCTGAAAGGACACATCATTTCAATCAACATCAAAATGATGGTTACTCACAATATTCGGATTATTATACCGATAATTACAATACTTATGACTACGAGGATGATAGTCAAAATTATTCAGGCTTCGAAGAAACTTTTGACGATACCCCTGTCGAGCCTCTTAATTGTCACGATTATCAGGATTTTCTAGCGCTTCCGAGCCTAGACCAACCTCCCGATTCGACAACAACTTTGTGCGAAGTCGAAACCCAAATTCAAAACTTGAATCTCGACGATCTGAACCCAGATTTGAACTTCCCGGAACAACTATTTCTTTCAGCCCACTTCTTACTGTAAACTCTAAAAATCTCTACTATATTCTTGACGCTTCTTCTAAATTTAAACTTCTTATTGATACCGGAGCTGGTATCTCTATCTTCAAAGAAAATACCGTAAAGAATTTCACCCAAAGATCTCCTGAAAGGGTAACTATTCAAGGTATTACCCATGAAAAAATTCCCATCTCACAATCAACTTTAATCCCTTTCGCTCCACGTAACCCACATAAAGTTTTCATAAACGATTTGGACATTGAGTTTGACGGCATACTAGGATTAGATTTTCTCGAACACTATGAATGCATAGTTGACTTAAAATCTAAACAGCTAATAACAAATTTTAAAACCATCCCTTTACACAAAGTTCCCGATAACGATCAACCCTTGACTGATGTACCCGACACACTCAACGTTAAGCCTAATATTACTTCACAAACACCTACACAAAACAAAATAACCATTGAGGCACGCACAGAAAAGATCTTTAAACTTAAATGCGATCTTTCTAACACCGACGCCATCTTACCAACTCAAGAAATTGACAGAGTACGACTTCCAAACGCACTCGTACACATTAACTCAAAAGGTGAATTTCTAACTTCCATTATCAACGCTAACGCGATGCCCAAAACAGTAACTTTTTCTGATTTAAAACTGGAACCACTTGACAAAACTCACTCTCTTCTGAATTTCAATACAGACGATTATCATGAACCCCAATACATAGACAGAAACTCGACTATTAGACAACAAATTAGAACTGAACATCTAAATGACGAAGAACGCGAACAAATCACTGATCTTTGTTTGGAATTTCAAGACATTTTCTATCTTGAAGGTGACGTCTTGACTTTCACTAACGAGGTTAAACATTCGATTGATACGAACAACGCAAAGCCCGTTTTCACTAAATCCTATAGATATCCTCAAGTACATAAAGAGGAAGTGAAAACCCAAATTGGAAAAATGCTTGAACAAGGTATCATTAGGCACTCCTCATCTCCTTGGTCCTCCCCTGTATGGGTCGTCCCCAAGAAGCTCGATGCTTCTGGTAAACAAAAGTGGCGAGTAGTTATCGATTACAGGAAATTAAATGAATTGACTGTAGATGATAAATATCCTCTGCCAAATATCTCTGATCTTCTCGACCAACTTGGAAAGTGTCAATATTTCTCGACACTGGATCTCGCTTCCGGGTTCCACCAGTTGGAAATCCAAGAGGAAGATATTCCTAAGACTGGCTTTTCTGTCGAAAATGGTCATTACGAATTCGTTCGTATGCCATTTGGTTTAAAAAATGCACCTTCTACTTTTCAGAGGGTCATGGACAATATTCTTCTGGGTATACAGAATGAACGTTGTCTCGTCTACATGGATGATATCATCGTCTACTCTCCGACCATCCATGAACATATTTCCCGGTTGACAGAAGTTTTTAAACGACTTCGGAAGTCTAACCTAAAAATTCAACCTGATAAGTGCGAATTTCTTCGTAAAGAAGTGGCTTATCTTGGCCATCTTATAACACAAGAAGGTGTAAAACCAAACCCTTCAAAGGTTGAATGTATTCAGAACTTTCCGCAACCCCAAACTCCGAAAGACATCAAATCTTTTCTTGGTCTCGCTGGGTATTACAGACGCTTCATACCAAATTTTGCGAAGATCTCTAAACCTCTGACTAAACTACTCCAAAAAGACGTCAAATTCATCTTTGACGCAGATTGCAAGTCTTCCTTCGATGAACTGAAGCAAGCCCTTGTATCTGACCCAATCCTGATATATCCAAACTTTGAAGAACCCTTCCTGCTCACTACTGATGCTAGTGCTTTTGCTATTGGAGCGGTTCTTTCTCAAGGCCCCGTGGGAAAAGATCTCCCTGTTGCATACGCTTCTCGCACCCTCTGTGCTGCAGAGACACGATATTCCACCATCGAACGAGAATTGTTGGCCATAGTTTGGGCTGTTAAGCACTACAGACCGTATCTTTTTGGGAGAAGGTTTACACTCCTGTGTGACCACCGTCCGCTTACTTGGCTCTTTTCCATCAAAGATCCTGGCAGTCGTCTAGCCAGATGGCGCCTTAAGCTAGAGCAATACAATTATAAGATTGAGTACAAGCCCGGCAAGGTAAACCAAAACGCAGATGCTCTTTCTCGCATCAAAATCAACCATTTCAAGCAATGTGCTGATTTCCTTTCCAAAATCAAAATTTTCGCTAACAACGAAACTGACTCCGAACAACCTGAAAACTCTGACAATGACGACGAACATGACGAAAGAATTATCACTGAGTTTAATCGATTTGTTCAACTCTACAAAACTGAGTCAATAATCGATTACTCTAAAATTGAAATATCCAATTCTCAACTTTTAGACAAGTCCCACAAACGCATAGTTACATTCTTTTGGCAAAACAAAACTAACGACTTACACGACAAAATTATTGATGACTTTTTCGAAGAAGAACCTAATTTCAGTAATGACACTCTTAACATCATGGCCAGTAAATCTGTCAGGCATAGAAAATACTTAGTTGTACCTTTGCCCTATGACCCTGAAACTGTCGTCTCACATCTTTTCAAAATTATTTATACCAACCAAGACCAATTCAACGACTCCGAAATATACTGCATAGAAAATAACATAGAACTTCCCATTCTTGAAATTCTATCTTTCATTCTCTCCGACAAAGAAATCAGATTTAAAATCTGCCAAAACATTGTTACAACTCCTACCGAAGACGAAATTCCTATAATAATACAACAATACCACTCTGGTAAAAACAACCTCCATCGTGGCATTAACGAAACTATCAGACGTATTAGGGAAAAATACAATTGGACCGGCTTAATTAAAACTGTAGAACAATTCATCAAATCCTGCGAAACTTGCCAAAAGGTAAAGTTCTGTAGGAAAAACCTCAGTGCACCTTTTGTTATTACGGAAACACCCAAGACTCCTTTCGAACGTATTAACATTGACATCTTCGAGTATCCATCTAGAAATCATGCACTGACTATTAGGGATGAACTAACGAAATTTACACAAGCCTACCCCATAAACGACAAAACAGCTTCAACTGTCGTAAACACCCTTTTGATTTTCTTTCAACATTACGGCACTCCACTTCGCATCCATTGTGACTATGGACGTGAATTTGACAACACTTTAATGCGGGATTTATGCCAACTATACGACATAAAACTGACATTCTCCAGCGTTCAACATCCCGAGTCAAACGGTTCTATTGAAAGATTTCACGCGACCTTAGCAGAAATGATAAGGGCAAATACAGCGGAACATCCAACCGAACATCCATTTAATGTCCTCCCTTATGCCATCATTTGTTATAATAACACAAAAAATAAAACCACCGGTTTCACGCCCTATGAACTCATATTTGGGCACACTTCTAGTAGGCCTCCAGAAACCCTTTACAACCAGGAAAAACTGATTTCGAAATACGTAAGAGACCTAAATAACAGAATGGACTATTACTATAGACTCGCCCGTGCTAAAACCGAAAGACAGAAAGAAAAATCTAAAGTGCGATTTGACCAACACGTTTCTACTAAACAACCCGATTACAAAGTAGGCGACAAAGTCTACGTAAAAGAATCCCAAATCAAAAACAAAGCCGAAAACAAATTCAACGGCCCCTTCGAAATTACCGCAATACGAAAAAACTCTGCCACCGTCATAAATTTACAAACAAACCAAATAACTAAAGTTAACTTTGACAGACTAAAACCCTATTTTGAATAAATCCCTTTTTTCAGATTCTGTGGACTGTTTTCAGTCGTGAACCTTCAACAGTACTCCATTACGCCTGTTAACAATACTATAGGAGTTTTCTTCCATGAAGAAGGCACCCTTAAAATTTCTAATGAGAAATGGACACTCCTTGTTTACAAAGATCTAAACCCCTTTCGAGACGCTATTTCTAACAACGACAATATACTGAACAGACTTTTAGAAACTATTAATGACAACAAAACTAACATTAAAATATTCAAATCAAAAGTACAGACTCACGTAAGCCTCCTGAAACAAATATCAAAATCTGTTAACATCAAATATACAGAAATTTTCGCTGACACTGAGACTTACAGTACCAACAGAAAGAAACGCGGACTAATTAACGGAAATTAATTTGGAAATCTATTTCCGGTAAATTAGATGCAACAGACGGACAATACTTTAGTGACTCTATAAATAAAATAACTAAAGACCAACATCAAATTGAAAACTTAATGAAACGACAATTATCCGTAACAACTTCGGTCATTAAGAACCTTAACACCACAATACAAAAATTTCAGTCCGAAGAGAAAATATTTTCGGAAAATATTGAAGCAATTAGGAAGTCAATTGAGTTCATTACAGACGATCTTGCTTTTTATGAACTTCAAGCCAATGTCTTAGATTTGTGTGAAAGCTTAATGGAAAGTTACGTATACATTGAAGATACTCTCAACGATGTATTAACTGCAGTCTCTTTCGCCCGTTTAAAAATTTTACATAGCTCAATTATAAACCCAGTAGATTTGGTCGATTCCCTTCAGAAAATATCACAGTCACTTTATGAAAATAACTTACCACTTCCAACCTATAGTTCAAATGTTGCTCGATACATCGATCTAATAGAATTGGAAGCTTTTCAAATCAATACTAAAATTGTTTTTGTACTAAAAATCCCCTTAGTCAATCCTGAAACTTATACACTATACCGCTTGTATCCTATCCCAGTTTTGGATTATCGAACAGGATTTCACCATATTCTTCCAACAAAATTAAAATATATCGCGAGAGATGACGATTCGCTATTGTACGCATCTTTCGAAGACTTGAGTGACTGTAAGCCATTATCTAAAGAACATAAGATCTGTTCCAAAGTTATTCCACACACCATAGACAAAGAAGCCCTCTGCGAAGCACAGCTTCTTAGACAGCCAGCAGCCCTTCCTCCAACTTGCAAGCCTTTAATATTATATGCCGAAGAGTATAATATTCAAGAGATTGACCTGAACCTTTGGTTAATCTCGATTTCCGGACAGTTGCCCATCAACATCAAGTGCAAGGGAGAAGATGTCGTTACCCAATCCATATCGACAAATTCTCTACTGACCATCCAACCCAGTTGCAATGCCTTCATCGGAAACACCAGGGTCCATGCCAGAAGGACCACCAGCAACGTTGACAACATCACACTTAAGAGTCACCCAGTCAACATCCCCTACAACTGTTGCGACAACCTGCCAACCATCAGTCAGCTTCCAAAGTTGAAACCCATGAGACTACAAGAATTGGATGCCAGAGACCTGAATATCGCTAACCATAAGCTTAGACAATACTCCAGGGAATTGGAAAAGCTCCTAGACCAACCATTCTTGGAGAGACACACCTCCTGGTTTACGATCATCACAATGGCAACAACCGCAATTGTGGTTGCCCTCCTTTCCATGAACATCATCAGGAAGAAATTCCAGAAGCCTCCAACGATCAGCCCTCCTGCCGATCCAGCACCACCACCAGGTCCATCAACCATCAAGCCCAGGGTAAAACTCCATAGCCTCCTTAGTCCTGTCGAGGATATTGAGTTGCAGAACCTCCCTTAAAAGTCGATGCTGTAGCATCAACTTTTTTATATGGATGGGAGTTGTTATATAAGTTATCCCATCGACTTATATGAAACAACCTAGCAACAGTTCTCAAGCTGAGTCAGCATAACACGTGTCGTCTCCAGTTACCCGCAGACGAACATCCGTGAGAACTGCAAGCGCTGCGACACCTTAGTCAGCGTTCTTAGTTTATAAATTATACTTTTTCATTGTAACAGCATTCATTATTACTTACACTTCTGTCTAGTTTAGTTTAACACTCATTTTGTCTTTTTATTGTTATAAAGTATTATATTGTTATTTTCAAGTTTTATATTAAAAGTTAATAATTGTGCAACTATAAATAAAATCTTTTTTTAAAAAGAGAAATTTTGAAAGTGTGATATAACATATATATATATATATATATATATATATTACAAGGTAGCACTCTCCCAAAAAGAAGCCATAAAAAGTTAATTCAAAAACTTGTGTATGGATTGAGTTATTATATTTACTTTGTATTGGGGTTTACAAAACAAGAAAAACAACTTAGTAACTAAACTCTAAACCGAATTAGGTAGTTGTAGAATTTTAATTTATAAATACAAATATAAAATGTGAATATATACACATTATACAATCCAAAAATTATGTAAACTTAAATAAGTGATTAGCTAAATAATCCAAAGGTTGCTATGCTTCAGTGACCATAACTGGAGCTGATAGGTATTCATTGACAGAATCCATTTTTTTAGTTTAAAATCCAATATTTTATTTGAGTTTCTATTTAAAAAAAGCGGCAGTCATTTGCGCCTGAACGATGGAAGCGAAAGCTTCTTACGGATTATACTTTCCGTTTCTTGTTATCTCCTCTCTCTCTGTTTCTATTTCCTTGTGTTATCATTAGTAATGGTTATAAATTTCAGGATAATTAAAATAATTGTCACTATTTTGTTATGACTCAAGTATTAATCCTAATGTGCAATTTAATTCTTAATTTAAATCTCTATAAGTGCTATATAAAATTTGTGAAGCTCATATCCGACGAATTGTAAATACGGCAAAAAAATTAACAAAAGGTGTATGAAATTAATAGCCTTCTTTCTGACTTCTGAAATATTTAAAATCCTTAATCAAATATATCGCAAAGAGACATTTATTAGAAAAGCAAACTTTGAGCAGGTTTTCTATATTAACTGGATGTTATATTAGTTTATTTCCTATATATTATTGATATTCTATAAAAGAAGAAACTCATAATGTATTTATTTTACCTGATCTCTGGTTCTTACATAGTGAACTAATTGTATGGGTATTTCAAGATTAAGATAATGGGTGGTGTCTATGTCATTGTCGGTGTCGAAACAAATGAAATCTCAAGTTATTCAATTCACACAGTTTTTGAGTAATGCAAGTAGCAGAAAATAAGATCTACTGGCACAGTAATTCCATACTGAACTAAGGATCCAACAAGCGAATGATATAAGATTTTCAAATGTTTTTTCGAGAGGAAATTTTAGGATGTTCAAGATATAGGTCTTTTTTTAGCACTGATGAGAAAATGGCTTTACTAAACAACACATTTATAAGATAACTACGAGGAACAATAACATATAGTCCAACTATAAAATGTACTTTTACTGAATTGGGATACTAGGTTATAACCGACTAATGTGTCGTTTTTGGTTTTATGCGAAAATTCATGTGCAACATTATATAAATTTAAGGCAGAGTTAGCATTTTAGTTCGTAAAGTAACGTAATTAGAAAACTAAGTTTATTTCTATACGTTAAATATTCTTATTTTTATGACATTTAAAGGATCTTTAAAAATAAATTAGGAAACGTTTATCTCTCCTCATTATGTAAATAACAAATGCCATTGTCATCCACGTTAAATTTTTAAATTTTTTATTTAGTTTGCACATTTGTAGCTTTGTTCCACCACTTTTTACACATCGTTGGCTTCATAAATATCACTAAAATGTACGGCCCTTATTAATTGTGGAAAGTTCTTTAACTACGTTATTAGTACGCAATTATGTTATGAAGTGTATCTATAGTAGTAATAATTTGGTCAGTGCGAGTTGGACTCGCATACTAAGGGTTCCCTACTACCTTCCAAATTTGATACAATGTAGGTTGAATCAAAATATATATTTTTCTAATATTCCAATTTTCAGACAAGCAGGGAATGAGTGCATTTTCTTATATTTACCCTAATATCTTTTAAAGGAAGCGTTTTAAATTTATAAAAAATATACACTTTTATTTTCCACATATAGACTTTTTATAGTATCTGCTACATGATTCTCTTGATTTTTATAAAAATATGTATTTAATTTAATTTGGCCCCCAAAATTAACATTAGAGTTTTATTTTACTAATAAACTTTCAGGGAAGCCTTTTATAATCTACTGTAAGAATTTTAGGCTCTCTAGATTAATAATAATAACAATAATAAGAAGTGCATTAATTATCGCATTTTCAAACATTGTGAGCTGAACAACATAATTACTCAACAACAAAAGCTATGCGCGAAAAATTCGATGGACTGCAAAGAACAACTGATAATTGATTCTGTTGTCTGCAATCAAGCCCACGCCAAACGACGAAATCTCTACACGGCATATGTGGACTACAAAAAGGCATTTGATTCAGTTCCACATGATTGGCTCATTAAGGCACTGAAACTTTATAAAGTGAATAATTGTATTATTAACTTTTTAGAATATGCCATGTCCAGCTGGCAAACCAAAATCTTACTGGATGAAGCCAACTGTTCGATACAAACTGACCCCATTCCAATCAGAAGGGGTATATTCCAGGGAGACTCTCTTAGCCCGCTGTGGTTCTGCTTGGCCATGAACCCTCTGAACAAACTGAACTCGACAAATTTTGGGTTCAGTCTCAAACACAACAACGTACAAGCATTAAAGATAAACCATTTGTTATACATGGACGACTTAAAGTTGATGGCAGCTACGAAACAACAGCCGCATGATATGCTTAAAATAGTAGAAGGGTTTTCTAGTGACATCCATATGAAATTTGGCCTAGACAAATGCCGAATTATTAATACAGTTAAAGGCAAAATACAGCAGTTACTCTTTCGGTATAGTTAATTGGTGCAAGACTGACATTGAAAAATTACAACAAAAAGTTCGAGTTTTACTAACAAAAGCTCAAGATCACCATCCAAAAAGCTCTGTTGAACGTACAACTTTGCCACGGTATGATGGGGGAAGAGGATTGGCAGATCTAAGCAAACTATTAGATTTCATTTCCAGAACTCGCAAAATTTTCTGATCTACACAGAGTCATGTGCCAGGTTAATGACTAAACACCACTGCGACTGACACAACAACACGTCCAATTACACCACCAGACCACTGATCAGAAACTGCTGAAATGGAAAGAGAAGCCCCTTCATAGAAGACATATAAATGACGTCAACCAAGATTATGTCGACAGTGCAGCGCCGAACTACAGGTTGAACTCTGGTCGTATATTTCCTGAAACGGAAGGCTTTATATTGGCAATCCAAGATCAAGTAATCCCAACTAAGTACATCGTTAAAGACTTCTATTAACAACGACAGATTCAGGTATTGCTGCCACGACTATAACCACGGGCCTTAAACCTGACAAGGGCTCCCACAGAGCTAAACCCTTTTGATACCTAGGATATCTGGGGTTTAGTGAATTTTCCCCTAAAGGTACGCTATGCGTGCCTTAGAGGGAGTGTGCTGCCATACAAAGTATGGTCAAGTCGGGGTTGAATATAAATGGAAAAAAAGTTTAAAATAATAAATTATTAACTCCATTACACAAAATATGTATATGTATATATGTATGTATATATATATATATATATATATATATATATATATATATATATATATATATATATATATGTATGTATATATATATATATATATATATATATATATATATATATATATATGTATGTATATATATATATATATATATATATATATATATATATATATATATATATATAATGTGTAACTTGGTACTGCTTTCAAAATATTATTTCTTGCATTTTAGTTTAGTTATTAAGTTAGAAAAATATGGCACCAGAAATACCAAATGTTCACCAAAGCTTTGCTATGATACTTGAAAACTCTTTCTTCATAAATTTTTTTTCGATTTTGCCAAAAATAAACGTACATTAGGTACTTATAAGCAAAATTAATACGTAATTAAGAAAAGTGACAAGTGATGATTTAATTTCAGAAAAAGTTCAGTCTTTTTATGAAGAATAAGTTTATATTTTAATATCGTAACCTTAATAATAAAAATGTTTTCCATATGATGCCAACTTAAGTATACTATATACACAGATGAACTGAGGGCCTCCTTTTGAGGTTAGTTAACTCGTATGTTCATTTAATTTCATCCTCGAGTTCGAATGTTGTACACTTCATGTTAATGTACATTGGCGAAGGCGCCGGCATAATTTTTTTCCTAAAAATGCTTTTTCCAATTTTCTGAAAAACGGTATATCTCACTACAGTGAAAAACTATGGCACCACTTGAGGAACCTTCTTAATACAAATACAGTTTGAACTGTTAAAACCATTTATGCCATTTTAGAGTAATCCATGAAAAAAAAAAAGTTAAAAACTCGTTCACAATTTATAATAAAAGTCGTGATTAAAATAAAATTAAGTAACGCCATTTCTTCTATTTCGTAGCTGACCTTTCAAGTAATTTCAACATATTAGATCATTAATTCCGTTTTATGTTAGATGTCCACAATGAATTAAAGACTAGGACATAATATCAACGCTATTCTGAGTTATGTAAGTATCCAGAGTACTCCCCAATGCCCTGCAGAACAACTATTTTATTACCCTAATCAAATACGTTATTATATCTATAAAGGTAAATACCGTTTCAAAGCCCTTACAATATACATAGGTTACTCACTTTCTGCATTTCTAAATGGTTAAAAGGCTTACATTATAACATTCTGTTTAAACAATTTAATAAAGACATATTACATAAAACAAAGCGTAGTGTTTACATTTCAAATGATCCGTCACTTTGCTTAACATTATTTATCAACGCTAAACTTTTTTTATCTCTTATTTCTCTTAAATCGTGTGGTAAATTGTTATGAAGCGTCGCGCTGGGGCGAAAAAATCAAACTTTGTCGACTTTTCTGCGTGCTCAGAGTTTCAATACGCTCTGTTATTCTCTTTTTGATGGTGTAAGAGTGATCTACTGGTGAAAGCGGATGCGAGAGTGCATATAAAATTGTTTTTGAGGAAAATATTTGGTTGTGGTCGAAAGGGTTTCTCAGTGAACTCGTTTCATATAAAATTTGAACAGACAAAACTCCAAGTATAAACTGCAGTAACGCTTGGTAAAATACTTATATGATTTTAGTTGAGTTTAGATAGCAAATATCAACTATTATATAATGATAGAGCAAAGTTGATTTCCTCAGGATAAAGTTCACATTTTACAGTAAATTTTACGGTTCCTGCAGTTGTCCAATTCTATTTTGAGTGTTCCTCTTTAATTAGTACCTTAGAACCACTTTACATAAGCGGTGTGTTTTTGAACTCACGTCTTAAAATCCTAAAAATGATGTTAATGAAATTGAGCTAGTAGGTATGTTGGTTAAATGAACAAAGAAAATAAAGATGATTTGTTAAGAATGAACCACAACTATTATTGGAGTAACCAGAACCGTGAACAGACGATACGAGAACCGACCTGATGAGTGCATATGTGACTACTGAAACGTCGTCATTTTACGTTCGATCCCGGGATCAATTATTAACTAGGCGGATGTATTCCCGGAAACATCTGATACATTTAGTACATGCGAACAAATAAACATAAATATTGTGAAAAAATTTTGTGGGTTCCAAAAAAAATTGTACACCAAATTTAATGGTCATTATTAGTACCGAGATAAATTCTCAATACGTTCCACTTTATAAATATTTACTCAGAAGTGCGCTTCGATGGTCTCTACTGAATTTTCTACCTCAGCTCCTTATATAACATCAAAGTTGTTCACAATTTCTTCTGTGTTTCTGACCTGCTAATGTCTACAATTTATAATTCCGGAATAGAATCGAAATTATTGACACTTGTTTATACCAGTCATCGTACTTTCGGAAAATATTTTTTTTGTCGGAACATCTATTTAAATCGTTTTTAGTATCAATTTATTTATTCGCAAAATTACTGTACTGAGGATGATTACTTTCCTATTTTGGCAGCGTAAAATAAAATGTTAAATTGTATTATGTAACCAGCACGCCACTGAAATTCTTCCCTTTAATACCAATTGTCCGTTCTATAAATTCTCCTTGCAGTGAATTTCTTCATTATTAATTTCTGCACTTACAGTTAATTCCCATTCTCTTCTTAAACACTGTACACATTTCTTATAAAAATTATCCGGTATACAATACAAAAATACTCGTATTTACACATTAGCAATATTTGACATTGTAAATCTATACAATCATATCCTTCTCTCAAAACACCTTCTATGGTAAAATAACCATTTGTACAAAAACCAAATATTTTGACTTCACGATTACTTCTACCGAAACGATTTCGGCACAGTTACGGGTTCGTATGTGCCGCTGCTGTAAAAAGAGAATAAACATTTAGTTTGTGGTGTTATGTTGACGATATATTCACTACTTGGGAACACTCTTTTGAAAACCTACAGAATTATTAGACGACATCAACAAACAACCTTGCTTAGGCATTTTAATAACAAGAAAAAAAACAGTCTTCCTTTGATGCAGAAGTCTAACGAAAGCCGACTCACACTAACAGTTATCTCAATTTTAACTTCAAACATCTGAATACCGTACAAGGGTATCATTGAATCTTTATGACATATGAAAAAAATTTATATTTAAAAACGAACGGATAAAAATAAAAAACGTTTAGAAACCAACCGTGTGCAACCAATTACTATTTTCTGAAATATCTTCTTTTTTATCAGATTTAATGTTCAATTCTATTGATTATTTTAGCGTATTCTTATCTCTCTAATTTGTATCTATTTTTTATTATTTATATTATTCACATAGTTTTTAACTTTTTTATTTATTTTATTATTTGGACTACTTTCTGTAAGTGTAACTGTAATTCACCTTATATTGCAACCATCCTGTATATGTTTCTGTGTATTGGTCACCCAATATAAATTATGTATCTATCATTTTCTGTACAGGGGTACAAGTATACTTAAACTCTACACGATGTTGTAACGGCCCTGTATAAGTACTAATCCTCTACACCCTATTGACTGTTTCGATTTTCCTATTGTGTACCTATAATTTAACTTCGCCCCATATATGTCAAGTATAAGCAACTAGTATGTTCCCCACTATATAACATTTTTTGTAACCACGTTGTATAACTATAATTCCACTCCATCTTATATCAATCATCCTGCATACGTAACTGCTTCTAACATTTTTTGAACCCTCCGCTCAATAACTCGAATATCATTACCACCATTTTTTTAAGTTTTTTGATCTACTCTGTATAACCATAGTTTTACTTTAATCTTATTTCAACAACCTTGTATATGCAACTACTTATGTGCCACCCAATACAACATTTTTTGAACAAACCTGGATAACTTTAACTCTATTCCACCTTATATTTCACTATCCTATATATGGAACTGCTTATGTACCACCCAATATCACATTTATTTGTAAGCTGGATGTTTATGATGAAAATTTGACATTTACATTGATGTTGACCGTTTTTTGCACATATTTTTACGATTTTCAGAAAAACGGTATGTTTTACGTTATAGAAATCAAGCTGGAACATCTCTTTGTAGAATACAATTTAAAACATTCAAATTGATTGAGCCGCTTTAGAGAAAACAGTATAGATCCATTGAAATTCACTGAATTGTAGTCCCTTAATTACTGCTTTTTCTAACTTTATGAAAAACCATAAATCTCACGGTACACAAAATTATATGGTACCTTTCTGTAATATTCGTTAATACAATGCCGTTTAAATCATCAAAATTGCCCAAGCCGTTTTTGAATAATCACTGAGCATACATTAAAAAACGTGCCGACGAATTGATAAACTCCTACTTTTTGGAAGTTGGTTAAAAAATAATTATGATATCAATAAATTTAATGAAGAAAAAAACATTTATAAAAATGTACTATATGCAAACAATTATCCTTAAAAAAACCATCAATAAAGAGTTACCCAAACTTAAACACAAAACAATCACTAACATTCAACACCAAGCTGCTCCAAGCAATACTGATACCCATTTCCATATCAACCATACCATACATAAAAGTTGTCTTCTAAACGTTGTTTGTGGCATATTCTTGATTACTTTTATGTTTTTTTGGGCAATAACACCACAATTGAAACGTTTGGTATTCCTACAATATACGTCGTTTTATTTCTATTGTGGTGTTATTGCCCAAAAAAACATAAAAGCAAGCATACATAAAAGGTCTTTCACAAAAGACTAATAAGATCGGACAACAAATCCAATGTTAAATTATTTAAAACAAGTAATACATTAAAATTAATCAAGAACACAATCCAAAATGAAGGCTAAGAATTAATTTTAGTAACGAAACCGATTGTATCGCTAGTACCAATAATCAAGAATCAAATTAATAATGTAAATGTCTGTTTGAACAATCCTATATTGGGGCAGTTCATAAGGTTCGGGTTTCCCTTAATGTCATTTTGGCAAATGAAGTATCTTATCTCAAAGTCGCTCACAGGAGCGCCACATTAAATTCTGGAGATAACTCTTTCAAAGCAATTTGAAAGAAGTTTTGTTATTTTCATATTTTGGGCACAACCCAGTATCTACATATATATCAAATTAAGTACATTCTCTTAGATACGTCAGTTAAAACACATTAAAAGCGGGCCGGGTAAAAATACCCGTTTAAAATGACTTACACTAAATGCGGGCAAGGTTTTCTGACCGATGTGCGGTGCGGTATAACTAATCCTTTAAATTTAGTTTTGGGTAAGGTACTGCCCTTTATTTTTTATCTACTAAACAAATGGTGGTTATATTTTTTGGAATATATCTATACTATTATAAAATTGTAAGTTTGTCTGTTTGTTGGTTTGTTTGTTTGTTCGGGCAACTACTGAAACTGCTTTGCTGAATCTTTTTTTGTTGGTTGCAAAACCTATAGTTTGACTTAAACTTTGGTAGATGTTTTACCTCCCTAAATTGACAGAAACGGTAGACACAGCAAACAACTTCTACCATGTTGGATAATTCAATTACTCTATTGGTTCCACCGCAAGTACCAATAATTTTACAGGGTGTTCTATATATAGGAAACTTAGTGCGGAGTAGAATGATATGGATATAAAAAATCTGAAAAAAGCTATATTAGGTGTATCATAAGCGGCTGAATATATACAATGTGGTTGAAATAAGGGGGAGTATTAGTTATATAGGGTGGTTCAAAAAAATTATATTGAGTGCGACATAAATAGTTGCATATATCAGGTGGTTTATAAACGGGCGGAGTAGAATTATATTTATATAGGGTGGATAACAAAATGATATGTTGTTTGGCTCATAAGTAGTTCATATACAATATGGTTAAAATGAGGATAGAATAATGATACAAGGTGGATACACTTTTTTTAGAAAAAATGTGTTATGTAAGCGTTTAGGATCTTTGAATTATGTTCTTGAGTTATTATAGTTATGAATTGGGTTAAAAAAATGTAAGAAGAAGTTGTTTATAAAGGGTAGTTGAAATATGAGACCGAGTGGACCGAGTTTATAGAGTGGTTAAAAAATTATTTTATATCCACAAGTAGTAGTATAGGATGCATGAAATACGTAGCGGGGATAATTACAGCTATACAGGTGGGTTTAACAAATATTATAAAAAAATGTTATCATGTACAAGCTGTTCCATTTACCGGATGGTTGAAATATAGGGTTGAGTACAATTTTAAAGATACAAAGTGGTACAAAAATGTTATATTGGGTGGCCCATAAGTAGTTGTATATGTAAGATGGTTAAGATCGGGGGCTCATAGTTTTACAGGGTGGATTTAAGTGTTAAAAATAATTTGTTATATAAGGTAGACCGTGAACAGTTGCATCCTGCTATATGGAATACCTGAAATGTGGGGCGAAGCAAAATTATATTTATATATTGTGTTTAACACAATTTTAGAAAAAGTTGCATATAAAGGGCGGTTAAAATTATAGTTTACGAAGCTTTTATGTAAAATTCGGAATATGCCAATGTAACATGTTTCGATTTTAAAAAACTTCAACTGATATATCAAGTGTAATTTTACAGGGTGTTCCATATATAGGATAGGTAAAACTTAGAGCGGAGTAGAATTATATGGATTTTAAAAATCTGTAGTGGCCCATAAGTAGTTTCATATACAAGGTTGTGGAAATATAGGGTGGAGTAGAAATATAATAATACAGGGTGAGAAATAAATGGTAGAAAAAATTTGTTATATAGAAATTGCATATATGGAGTACCTGCAATATGGGACGCCGTAAAGTTATTAGTTACACAGTGTGATTCAAACTAGGTTAGAAATAGTTGCAAAACTAAAATTATACTTTATTATGTGGTTAAAAAATGCGAGGAAAAAGTCTGAAATAGTGTGGCTCATAATAAGTTGCACATATAGGATAGTTGAAATATAGGGTGGAGAAGTGTTAAGAGTTAAGTATTTAAAAAATGTTATATTGGTTGACCAATAAGCAGCGGCGTATAAAGGGTAGTTGTGATATATACAAGGTGAGTCAAAAATAAGGTATGATGTTTCACTGATTGGCAGCAGTTTATACAGGAGAGTTTTAATGTAGATGGAAATAGAGGTATAGTTATACCAAGGCGGTTCAAATAAATAGATTAAAATTGTTATAAAGGGTGGCCAAAAAGCAGTTGCAGTTTGGGTGAGTGTTTAAATAAAAGTTTGGTGTTAAGGTGCCACTCTGTGCTTTTACATTTGTGACACGCCTAGATTTCCACTGGCATTTCCATTAGGATGGAACGAAAAGTTTTAAAAAGTTGTTATATAGGGCATAAACAGTTGCATCCTACTCTATGGAATACATGAACCTCGTCTTCGGAGTCCTCAACACCGTGCTTATTTTTCTGTCTGTATTGAAAATAGTATCGATATTGTGTCTCCGTAGAATTCTTGCAATACTGTCCGTGGTAGTAGCAGCAGCGCAGTATCCATCCAGGGTTTTTGCCGAGATAGCAGCAGCCTACTCATCAGGGGCACTATCAATGGCCAAACAATTACCATCACCATCGACACCGGCGCCGCTGTGTCGATTGCCAAGTCCGGGGTTTTGAGGGCATCAGAAATCCGGCCAGTTATCAACAACATCCAGCTCAGAACAGTCACCGGTGAGTCCATGTCAATACAGGGTGAGGCAGATCTATTCTACAGTTTGGGGACAACCGAATCCGGCATAGGGTCCTGGTAGCGAATATTGAGGACGATTTCATACTGGGTATGGACCTAATCAGCCAGCATGGATTTATGTTCTACCCGAGATATGATGTTCTTCGGTTCCTAAATGAGGAATTTGTATTGACACGGCCCGTCAACAGTTCAGCCACCTCCATAAAAATTTAGGCAAAATCCTCAGCCAGAATTCCGGGTCGAACGGAACAGATAATTCATTGGCAGCTAGAAAGCTATCCTGGGAGCTGCGTTGGAATGGTGGAGCCCGTACACTCGGCTCATGACTACTTAGTGGGACGGGCTATAGTTAAAAGCGGACGAGATATACCAATTAGAATCCTGAATTTGCCCAACAATGACATTAGAATTGCCAATGGTCAAGATATAGCTCGTTTCGAGCTAGTAGATCAATGGCATAGAAGTGTACCAGACATAAGTGAAGAAGACAGGTCCCAGTAAAGAGTTCCTGCAACATTTGCTGACCATTTGACACACCTTACAACAGAGGAACAGAAGAAAGCCAAGCAATTTATCGCAAAATATTGGCAAATTTTCAACAGGTAAGATAGAACAACCGGTCGCACCAAGATCATTCAGCACCGAATAGACACTGGAAAGGCTCAACCCATCAGAATACCACCTAGACGACTACCATTAGGGCAACAACAAACAGAGTTATTGAGCCATATATAACCCCATGGTCTGCTCCCGTCGTGCTAGTTAAAAAGAAGGATGGAACCACCCGATTTTGCGTGAATTACAGTAAGCTGAATGACGTCACGAAGAAAGACAGGTATCCACTACCCCGAATTGATGACAATCTGACCACACTAGCAGGCCCCCGTTGGTTCTGCACACTAGAACTAAAGACTTGATATTGGCAGGTTGGTCTACACGAAAACGACAGAGAGAAGACAGTGTTCTCCACTAGTAAAGGGCTGTGTCAGTTCACGGGTATGCCCTTTGGGTTATGTAATGTTCCCGCAACATTCGAGAGGCTAAATGAGTATGTCCTGAGCGGGGTAACATGGATAACGTGCTTAGTATACCTCGACGACATTCTGGTCATGGGTAAAATTAGAACTCCAGAATTAATAACGCCAACCTGAGACTCAACCTGAAGAAGTGTTCTATGTTCCAAAAAAAGTAGAGTTTTTGGGCCACGTTCTTTCCGAGTCAGGAATCCGCACCAACGAGGAAAAGATAGAAACCATCCGTGATTGGCCAGTCCCAAGAGACAAGCATGAACTCCGAAGCTTCTTGGGCCTATGTTCCCACTATAGGCGATTTGTTGAAGGATTTGCCACCATTGTCGCACCTCTACATTGGCAGACCACTGAGAAAGAGACCTTCCGTTGGAATCATAATTGCGAAATATCATTCAGAGACTGAAGGCAGCACTAAGTTCCAGCCCAATCCTAGCCTTTCCTACACACTCCGGCAAGTTCATTTTTGACACCGACGCTAGCAACACATGTTTGGGGGCCGTCCTATCCCAGGTGCAAGAGTACTCTAGCCGTGAATTCTCGAAACCGGAAAGAAATTATTGCGTCACCAGAAAAGAACTTCTTGCAATAATATGGGCTGTAGACCATTTCCACAAATACCTCTATGGTCGTCATTTCTTTATCCGAACAGATCATGCCGCCCTCAAATCGCTACTGGACATGAAGACACCGGAAGGACAACTGGCCAGGTGGATGGGGAAACTACAACAATAGGATTTCAAGGTGGAGCATCGTGCCGGCCGTTTGCACAATAATACCAGACCACGATGGGACGAAGTAGCTAGATACTCGGGCGTACTGAAATCGTTATGGGCCCAATGGGACTCTCTAAGAGTAGAGAATGGTAATCTCATGCGAATTTGGGAAAGCACTGAGGGTCGAGAAACCAAGTCCCAGCTGGTAGTTCCAAAGAAAAAGGTACCAGCCATCCTGACCGAAGTACATGATGGGATTATTGGGGGTCATCTGTGTATGAATAAAATCCTAGACAATCCTAGTAAATTACTTCGAAGACGTCAGAGCTTGATGCCGGAAATGTGACACCTGTGCAGCCAGTAAGACCCCGAAGACCCGGACCAAGGACAGAATGCAGCTGTACAATGTGGCGTCCCCTTTGAGAGAATTGCCATCGATGTCGCCGGTCCATTTCCTGAGAGTGTGAGGGAAAACAAATACATTTTGGTCGCAATGGATTAAATGGGTTGAGGCATATGCGATTCTCAATCAAGAGGCAGCCACGGTAGCGACGGTGCTGGTAGAACAGCTATTCAGCAGGTTTTGCGTCCTGTTGGAACTACATTCAGACCAGGGGCGTAACTTCGAATCGAATGTATTCCAGAAGGTCTGTACGATGTTGGGGATCAGGAAAACGGGAACAACACTATTGCACCTACAGTCAGACGGAATGGTGGAAAGATTCAACAGGACCTTGGAACAAGACCTGATTGGGATGAGCATATTCATCTAATCCTGTTGGCATATCGCTCGGCCGTCCATAATAGTACAGGCCTGACTCCGGCCAGGGTCCTATTCGGAAAAGAGCTGCGATTACCCTGTGATTTGGCTTTTCGCTCCCCCGAAGAACCTAATCAAGCCATCAACGATTATGCCAACCAGCTCCGAAATAACATGCTGGCAATACACGAATTAGCCCGAACGCAGATGTTGGCCCACCAGTGACCAGATAAAGACATGATATGACCTCAAAGCCAATTCAGTCGGGTTGCAAGAGAGGGACTATGTCTGGCTATACAACCCCCAACGGAGCAATGGTAAATCTCCAAAGCTTACGCCCGCCTAGGGTGATCCATACGAGGTGGTCAAGAGGATTAATGACGTCGTCAACCGTATCCGTCGATACCTCAGGGCTAAGTTGAAGGTGGTCCATTTAGATCGACTCGCTCTTTACCATGGAGAGGATGTTTCTGACCGGGACGATCAGAATTAAAAGGAGTGCAGTGTTATAAATTATCTATTCCGTCCTTGGCGAGTAACGTAAAGCATTTCATTTCAATACATCAATCGGTGGGAGGACAAATCTCGAAATAACTCGACAACTCTAAAATTCGGTGCATTCAGGGAATTGTAGCCATGCAGCGCTTTGTTAAAGCGGTGTACTAAAGAGTGTCTGCTTTACCCACAGCGCTGCAGCGCTTTAATAAGCATATAAATTCTCCGCATTACTGCTTTATAACTAAATCAGCTGTCAAATTCTGTGTTGATATTATGCAAAAGTGTCGCCAACAAGTAAACATAATTATTAGTGAAAAAAACTAGAAACAAGTTTTCATTCAGCGGAAGCAAAGCGCTGTGGCGCTCCAGCGCTTTAATGCTACAATTCCCTGAATGCACCCATTGACACTCGGTTTTGCTAGAAGAATTCGATGCGGATTTTATAAGGAGCGGCCCAGCATCGGGAAGATAGTTATTTATTGCGAAGAGCTTATTTCGTGTTATTATTGTGATATTCGAATCAGCTCTTGTGAATATTTGATGTAAATAAAAGTTTCTGGAAACTGATACTTAGTGAATATTAGTGTTTAATTAATTGAACCCTCGGAGTTTATAACAATATCTAGCCTCAAATATATTAATCCTGAAGATTGTCAAAGAATAAACGGAAATTAGAATTTTCAGTTTAACCGTAAACATCGACCAAAGAAATTTACTACTTACTTAAACGTCAATGGAAATAACATGTATATTAATAAATAGAATGTTATACCAACCTGCACTCTTAGTGAGGACTGTACATGGTTGCCGATTATATGTCCTCACTTATTGCATAGAATAATATTTGAGTAGTCGTAAAAATATACGTCGTGAAAACATACATACGGTGAAGCGCCCTCAGTCTAAAATTCGGTGAACTAAATTTGTATTTTTCGTGAGGTCCAGTCAAAATAATGCTAGAATTAATAATTGCACATTTTGGGACTATTTGAGAGTGATATACAAAGTGAAGACCATATATGGTCCTCTATTTGACTTGGACCTCACTATTACCGGGAATTTCTTTGAGCATATTTATATATATATATATATATATATATATATATATATATATATATATATATATATATATATAAATATGCCCAGAGCAAGAAGTGAGCCACCTCTCAAAGAAATTCCCGGTAATAGTGAGGTCCAAGTCAAAGAGAGGACCGTATACGGTCCTCACTTTGTATATCACTCTCAAATAGTCCCAAAATGTGTAATTATTAATTCTAGCATTATTTTGACTGGACCTCACTTTGACGAAAAATGCAAATTTAGTTCACCGAATTTTAGAGTGAGGGCGCTTCACCGTATGTATATTTTCACGACGTATATTTTTACGACTATTCAAATATTATGCTATGCAATAAGTGAGGACATATAATCGGCAACCATGTACAGTCCTCGCTAAGAGTGTAGGTTGGTATAACATTCTATTTATTAATATACATGTTATTTCCATTGACGTTTAAGTAAGTAGTAAATTTCTTTGGTCGATGTTTACAGTTAAACTGAAAATTCTAATTTCCGTTTATTCTTTGACAATCTTCAGGAATAAAATATTTGAGGCTAGATATTGTTATAAACTCCGAGGGTTCAATTAATTAAAAACTAATATTCACTAAGTATCACTTTCTAGAAACTTTTATTTACATCAAATATTCACAAGAGCTGATTCGAATATCACAATAATAACACGAAATAATCTCTTCGCAATAAATAACAAACTCCTCGATGCTGGGCCGCTCCTTTTAAAATCCGCATCGAATTCTTCTAGCAAAACCGAGTGTCAATTTTAGAGTTGTCGAATTATTTCGAGATAATTTTTTTTGTCCTCTCAGCGATTGATGTATTGTAATAAAATGCTTTACGTTACTCGCCAAGGACGGAATAGATAATTTATAACACTGCCCTCCTTTTAATTCTGATCGTCCCGGTCATAAACATCCTCTCCATAGTAAGGAGCGAGTCGATCTAAATGGACCACCTACAACTTAGCCCTGAGGTATCGACGTATTCGGTAGACGACGTCATTAATCCTCTTGACCACCTCGTATGGACCATCCTAGGCGGGCGTAAGCTTTGGAGATATACTCTTGCCCCTTTGGGGGTTGTATAGCCAGACTTTGTCCCTCTCTTGCAACCCGAATGAATTGGCTTTGAGGTCACATTATGTCTTCATCTGGTCACTGATGGCCAACATCTGCGTTCGGGCTAATTCGTGTATTGCCAGCATGTTATATCGGAGCATAATCGTTGATGACTTGGGAAGGTTCTTCGGGGGAGCGAAAAGTCAAATCACAGGGTGTACTATTATGGACGGCCGAGCGATATGCCAACAGGATTAGATGAATATGCTCATCCCAATCAGGTCTTGTTCCAATGTCCTGTTTCACCATTCCGTCTGACTGTGGGTGCAATGGTGTTGTTCCCGTTTTCCTGATCCCCAACATCGTACAGACCTTCTGGGATACATTCGATTCGAAGTTACGCCCCTGATCTGAATGTAGTTCCAACGGGACGCAAAACCTGCTGAATAGCTGTTCTACCAGCACCGTCGCTACCGTGGCTGCCTCTTGATTGAGAGTCGTCTATGCCTCAGGCCATTTACTGAAGTAATCTATTGCGACCAAAATGTATTTGTTCCCCCTCACACTCCCGGGAAATGAACCGGCGACATCGATGGCAATTCTCTCAAAGGGAACGCCCACATTGTACTGCTGCATTCTGTCCTTGGTCGGGGTCTTCGGGCCTTTACTGGCTGCACAGGTGTCACATTTCCGGCACCAAGCTCTGACGTGTTCGAAGTAATTTCCCAGTAGTACCGCTGGCGAACTTTGTCTAGGATTTTATTCATACCCAGATGACCCCCGATAATCCCATCATGTACTTCGGTCAGGATGGTTGGTACCTTTTTTTGGAACTACCAGCTGGGACTTGGTTTCTCGACCGTTAGTGCTTTCCCAAATTCGCTTGAGCTTACCATTCTTTACTCTCAGAGAGTCCCATTAGGCCCATAACGATTTCAGGACGCCCGAGTATCTAGCTACTTCGTCCCATCGTGGTCTAGGTGCCCCTCTCTTTTTGAGCGACAAGATGCACTGTTCCGTTGTCCAGTCTTCATTGGCCTGCACTAAGATCTGTCTGATGGAGATACCTTCTCGCTGTTCGGTCTTCAGACAATGTCCGCATTCTACTCTACAGGGTCTTCTGGATAGGGCATCGGCATTATTGTGCAAACGGCCGGCACGATGTTCCACCTTGAAATCGTATTGCCAGTTGTTCTTCCGGTGTCTTCATGTCCAGTAGCCATTTGAGGGCGGCATGATCTGTCCGGATTAGTAAATGACGACCATAGAGGTATTTATGGAAATGATCTACAGCCCTTATTATTGCAAGAAGTTCTTTTGTGGTGAGGCAATAATTTCTTTCTGGTTTCGAGAATTCACGCCTGTAGTACTCGATCACCATCTTGCACCTGGGGTAAGATGGCCCCCAAAGCTCTGTTGCTAGCGTCGGTGTCTAAAATGAACTTGCCGGAGTTTGTAGGAAAGGCTAGGATTGGGCTGGAACATAGTGCTGCCTTCAGTCTCTGAATGATATTTCGCAATCATGATTCCAACGGAAGGTCTCTTTCTCAGTGGTCTGCCAATGTAGAGGCGCGGCAATGGTGCCAAATCCGTCAACAAATCGCCTGAAGTAGGAACACTTCTTCGGTTTGAGTCTCAGGTTGGCGTTAATATCTGGACTTCTGGTTATACCCATGACCAGAATGTCGTCGAGGTATAATAAGCACGTTCTCCATGTTAACCCGCTCAGGACATACTCCATTAGCCTCTCGAATGTTGCGGGAGCATTAAATAACCCAAAGGGCATGACCGTGAACTGAAACAGCCCTTTACTAGTGAAGAACACTGTCTTCTCTCTGTCGTTTTCGTGTAGACCAACCTGCCAATATCCACTCTTTAGGTCTAGTGTGGAGAACCAACGGGAGCCTGCTAGTGTGGTCAGAGTGTCATCAATTCGGGGTAGTGGATAGCTATCTCTTTCTTCGTGACTTTATTCAGCTTGCTGTAATCCACGCAAAATCGGGTGGTTCCATCCTTCTTTTTAACTAGCACGACGGGAGCAGACCATGGGGTTATGGATGGCTCAATAACTACGTTTTGTAAAATGGACTCGATGTTTTCCTCGACTGTTTGTTGTTGCCCTAATGGTAGTCGTCTAGGTGGTATTCTGATGGGTTGAGCCTTTCCGATGTCTATTCGGTGCTGAATGATCTTGGTGCGACCAGTGGTTCTATCTTACCTGTTGAAAATTTGCCAGTACTTTGCGAATTTATCGCTTTACTTTCTTCTGTTCCTCTGGTGTAAGGTGTGTCAAATTGTCAGCAAACTGTTGTAGGAACTCTTTACTGGGACCTGTCCTCTTCACTGATGTCTGGTAAACTTATTTTCCATTGATGATGGTCTCTACTGGCTCGAAACAAGTTATATCTTGACCATTAGCAATTCTAATGTCATTGTTGGGCAAATTCAGGACTCTAATTGGTATATTTCGTCCGGTTTTATCTATAGCCCGTCCAACTAAGGAGCCGAGTGTACGGGCTCCACCATTCCAACGCAGCTCTCAGGATTGCTTTCTAGCTGCCAATCAATTATCTGTTCCGTTCGACCCGGAATTCTGGTTGAGGATTTTGCCTCAATTTTTATGGAGGTGGCTGAACTGTTGACGGGCCGTGTCAATACAAATTCCTCAGTTAGGAACCGAAGAACATCATATCTCGGGTCGAACATAAATCTATGCTGGCTGATTAGGTCTATACCAGTATGAAATCGTCAATATTCGCTACCAGGACCTTATGCCGGATTCGGTTGTCCCCTAATTATAGTACTACATCTGCCTCACCCTGTATTGACATGGACTCACCGGTGACTGTTCTGAGCTGGATGTTGTTGGTAACTGGCCGGATTTCTGATGCTCTCAAAACTCCGGACTTGGCAATGGACACAGCGGCGCCGGTGGTCGATGGTGATGGTAATTGCTCGGCCATTAATGGTGCCCCTGATGAGTAGGCTGCTGCTATATCGGCAAAATGCCCGATGGATACTGTTCTGGGGGCTGGTGGAGGGTTAGTCAGCATTCGCCCCCTTATGCTGACTGATTGGAGTTTCCCTGGTTGGTGAAGTTGTTGTTTTGGCTACTTCTGGTTGATGATCGTTTAGGTAGCCCCACTCTGCAGTCACGTTGAATGTGCCCTGTCCGTCCACACCGGTAGCATGCCCCTCTGTGGTCAGTTCTTTGTGATCGTTCTAGAAGTTTCTGGATTCCGAACAATACTGCCTGGAAGGATGGTTCTTGTTCGTCCTGGATGAAGGAACCTGCTCGCACCCTCGGTTTGGACATATTCATGACTGCCTCTACTTCCAAGGCCCGAAGTAAATCTTCATTACTTTTCTTGATGCCACTAAGTCTTATAGTTCTTTGTACTTCCACATCCCTGATACCGTTTATGAAACTCTGTGTGACCAATTGGTCTTTCGTTTCCTCGGGCAGGTCTGGGTAATACAAGTGTACTAACCGTCTGATCTCTGCTTCGAATTCTTGATAGCTCTCTCCGGATTTTTGCTTTTTTTCACTTAGTTGCACCTGGTATACTTGGCTCAGGGATTGATATCGTATCTATTGTCAAGGATGGCGATGATCTTGTCGAAATTGCCTCGACTGGAATGCTTTGGAGGATTTCTAAGGCCGGACCTTTTAAGGAAAGTACAAGAGAGGTAGATTTTTCTTGGTTATCATATCCATTAGCTGTAGCCACGGCTTCAAATTGCCGTTTATACATGGGCCAAGATGAACTGCCATCAAATGTGACTGGTTTGCTAACGGAACCTTTGATACTAATGGTGTTTTGGTATTTTTCTCGCTGTAAGTCCTGTTGAATTTTTTAAATTCTGTTTGTACCTTGTTTTGGATGACACTGATTTTATCTTGTACTTCACTGTACTGTTTCTTTAATGGAACTGACTTGGTCTTGAATTGAACTGATTTCAAATATTACTTGGCTTTGGATGGAATCGAGGTCATCTACTTTCGTTTCAAGAGTATCCATGGTATTTTTATGGTCTTAATGTCATCATTTATCTCTTTTATGTCTGACTCAACTATTTGCATTCCTTCATTAACTGTTTCATTAACTTGTGCTACTATTTGCATTAATTTTTTATCAATATTAGTTAAAAGGTTTTCTAATTCTACGTTTTTCATCAAAAGATTTCACTAACCTTTGCTCGATTTCTTCTTGATGTTGTTTCTCCTTTTTTTCAAATCTGTTCAACTATTCTTTAAAGGACCAGACACCTTTCTTATGGAAAAATGGACTTCCGTCAAATGGTTTGCAATTTTGGTATGTTGTAGAAGTTCACGTTCTGATAAAAAGAGTCCGTGCGCTCAAACAGATTCTATGATCAGTTTTCGAGATACAGGGTGTTAAACATCGAAAATGCCGCTTTTTGATATCGTATTTCCAATGATAGACGTGCTTTATTTCCGGTTATTGGAGAAATTGTGATTTGTACATTATTGGGCGTAGATATTTCACAAAACAATTGTCATAAGTTTTGGTGGATTCCAGGGTATTTAAAAAATACGTAACATGTGATTTTTGAAAAAATATTTTTTTATTGCACAATTAATATATCGTTAAATTAATAATTTCTTGGAAGTGCTTCATATAATATACAGTGTGTCCATACCATTCGTGCTGAAATTTTAATAAGACATTAAATAGATATATTATCCGTCTCTTTATACTCAACGGGATGTTTAGCTGAATGCAAAAACTATACATACTGAGAAAATGTATTTTTCTATACTACCCCGTAGTTTTAAATTCTCTCCGTCAACTTTGAATGTTATTACATTTTTACGTTCAGTGTTTTACTGACCAGAATATTATTAAAATTGTATGACTAGTTTTCGAGATATAGTGTGTTAAACTTCAGAAATGTCACCTTTATCGCAATAGATTTCTCATAATAGATGTGTTTTATTTCCCTTTATTACAGAAGACGTGGTTTGCACATTGTTTGACATAAATATTCCACAAAAAAATACTATTAATTATTTTTTATTACAGGGTGTTTCTCATATACGTAACATGTTTTTTAGAAAACTCATTTTTTTATTATAATGATGAATACATAAGAAGATCTAATTGCTCAGTTAATATAGTGTCAAAGAAATTAATTTTTGGACGTATTCATACATTATACAGTGTAAGTTGTAAATATTGTTAAAGGGGGCATCTATTATTTATTCCATTAATAGGTAACCCTGTATAAACCATGCGTCCTGGAATGTTTATATTAAATTATAGAAATCAACGACTCGTCACACTAATTTCTACAGGTTTGCAAAAATTGTACAAATTAAAGTATTATAGTTATATCCCCACTATAGCCATATTTACGGCTTACACTATATAATATATGAACACATCCAAGAACTCATTTCTTATTAATTGTGCGATTACATCTTATGTATTCATCGATGTAATAAAAAATGGGTTTTCTGAAAAACATGTTACATATATTAGAAACACACTGTAATCAAAGATAATTAATGGTAATTGTTTTATTTAATATTTTTGTCAAATAATGCGAAAATTATCTTTCCAGCAATGTACGGAAATAATACATGTCTGATATGAGAAATCTGATAAGAAAATGGAAACATTTCCGATGTTTAACACCCTATATCTCGAAAACTTGTCATACAATTTTAACAATATAATAACACTGAACATTTGTTAACGTAGCAATGTTATAACATACAAAGTTGACGTAGAGAATTTAAAATTACAAGATAGTATAAAAAACTACTTTTTTTCAATATGTATACTTTTTGCAATGAGTTTAACATCCTATTGAGTATCAAGAGACTGATCATATATCTGTTTATTGTCTTATTAAAATTGCAGTACGAATGGTTCATATAGGGTGACTCATTCATGGGAAAAAAACAATATATGTCTTCTCTAGCTATATTTATGGTTCAAACTGTATATTGTATGAAGCATATCCAAGAAATTATTACTTTAATGAGAAATTACTTGAACAAAAACATCTTATGTTTAAATGAATTTATTTCAAACGCACCGTTCTGAGTCAGAACGTCTGACCCTGAATCGCCACAATATAAAAAAACGTAAACATATAACGACTAGTCAAAACAACTGAATTTGGCGGAATAAAAATCTATGGACCTCACTTCATGCGTAGATTTATAGGACGTTATCGCCACAATATAATAACTACTTAAATGTTGCAACTATGCGTAGCTCTCGCTTTGGTAGGTCCAAGTTATATACTGTCCTCAGAATGTTAGTAGTACATTAAAATTATTGTTGGGCCTGAGTTGAATAGTAGCTTATAAGGTTCTCACTTCGTTTTAATATATTTAGGGAACAAAAAAATTTTATCTTACATTTTTTGTGCGTATATTAGTGAGAAAATTGAGGCTATTTTAGAATTAATATTTGCTGGATAAAAAAATTCCCTTAATTTTTATTCCTTCTGCCGGTTCTCACATCATGTGCTCTACAGTAGGCCCTCACTTTATACTACAGCTAAATTTATATATATATATATATATATATATATATATATATATATATATATATATGTTAAACGGTCAGTTCGAGGCTGAAAAAATATACATTGTGGTCATTTTGAGGCGAAGGTGGTCATTTCGAGGAGACTCCTCAAAGTGATCGTATACAAAAAGGATATTTCAAGGAGTCGTTTTATGATAAAAGGTCAGTTCAAGGATCATCCTCGAAATGCCCAAAAAAATATGAAAGTGGGTCATTTTGAAGAATGGTGAAATTTGTACAAATTGGTTACTTTGAGTATATTGGATATTCCTTTATCATTATCAACAAAACAATATTTCAATGTATAGTAATGAATTAACGAAAACGGTAATAGCAATTGCAATTAGTTTTTTTAACAAAACATTCCAAAATGTCATTTAATCAATAAGTTTAGCTAAATGGAAGTGCAAATTTTGAAATCACTGTTTTATTTGTGCGTAGTGGTTGTTTGCATCATACTTCTATACTAATGTATAAAGACGTAACATTTTTTTGTTGTTTGTAGTGCGGGTGACATATGGAAGTACCGAATTGATACACTAGAAGCGAATGGCATAGCCTATATTTTAATTTGATAAAATGTTTGATTACGCGATGGAGTGGGGGCAGTGAAATGTCTATTATTTTGCCTTAAATTTAATATCTTGAAACTAAAGAGTAAAAAAGAGGCACGAAAATTGGTGTATATACCCTAAATAAATAAAAACGAATTTTATCAAAAATTTTATTATCTCATCGGGGACAGACTGGGAATTTTTTTTTGAAAAATAACTTTTCGGGAACCTAGAGAAAGAAGTTATAAGGCTGATTCCTTTTTTTAAGTGAAGTAATACTTTATTCATTTTCCGAGAATTAAAATACAGAATGGGGAAAATGGGAATCACTATTTTACAGAGTAATCAATATCTCTGAAATTAAAAGTAGAATGTTGGGAATCTTGATATAGAAACTCTTCTAAAATAAGTTGAAGCCGGTTTTATCATTTCGCAAAAATTCTAGAGATTTAATGTGAAATTCTGCGAAAATTATAATTATTGAACGCGGGGGGAATATGTATCACGTACCCGGAGTATTTATTCATTGCATTAGAATGATAAATTTACTCTTCTCATTAAATGAATCAAGACGTTATTCGTCGTTTTGTCAATATTGTAGTTATGGAGGGGTTGTTCAATTGATTAATCGCAGTTGAAATTTCGAAAAAATTAGAAAATGTCGGAATTATAAAAAATGTTAAGTGATTTATAAAATAAAAATAAACTTCTAAAATATTTCGAAATGTTAAGAATATTAAATAAAGCAAACTATACAAATATATGAAAATTATTCTGTCAAAAACCTAAAATGAGAAAAACCAAAAAAATTTAAAATGTGTAAAAAGTCAAAAATGGTAAAACTAACTAAACATGTTAACATCACCGTAAAAGTGAGAAAAGTTAATAATATCAAAAACACGAAAACCGTCAATAATGGTAATGACAATATTTGTCAGTACCAAAAATGAAAAACACCCAAACCATAGTATGAAATGTCAATAATCTCAAACATGACAAATATGTCTAGCACTTTATATTAAAGTGTACTGGATGTGAAAATTTTATTTTCTTTGGCGGGTAAATTATTTGTAGGTGCATTCCCTACTAGAAGAACACAAAATGAAAGTGGCGTAAGACCTTTTATATCCACACTTTTTATAAATAATATATACGTTTGACCACCAATTTGGAAAATTTAATTTATGACAAATGAGCACGAAAATTTAGACATTGGGATGACGAAATATTTCTTTGAAGGTATTTAAAAATTTTTGGAAATACCATAAATGTCAAAAAGTCAGACTTAATTAATAATATGCTAATCAGTATTACATTATATTTTTGTGATGCACATAAAATTAATAACCTAATAATAACAAAAATAAGATTCATTCTGAAGATCATTCGGTCTACCAACCTAAATTGTGTTCTTAGAATTGAGGCCCCATATAGTAAGGAAATCATAGAAGCACTTGAAAATAAGAAAATAAAAAGGACTGAAAATGCTGAAGACAAGTTCTGTTTATATCTTTTAAGTTACGTTTGTTAAGTAACTTGTGAAATAGTATCGGGCTGCCATGCCTAATACTAATATTAAACAAACATAATAAAAATAATGTGGACTTTACCGACAGAACGTTTAGTCAATGTACATTTGGGAACAAAACCGCATAGAAAAGCTTTTGACTCCGAAATTTCTTGATAAAAATCATGCATTCCCCAATTCTGACATTTGTATTAAATATCAAATTAATTTAAAGTGTTTTTTGTAACTCCTTTAACAGCTGATTTTAAATTGTATTAACTAAATTTTCATCCAGGCTCCTAGTTACTAATAAAGTTTACATAAATGAATGGAACCCAAAAATTTCACTCAGAGTGTATTATAAAGATATCATTCAATATTAAATAAATGAAACTACATATATATCTTGTTTTTAAAAAGCTTAAGAACCTTAATAAAATAAAAGGTTTACTGTCTTATATCAGTAATGCCAAATGTATCTTTCTTTTGCCAGATGTTTATTTTTCTGTTCATAACATAACCATTGCAAAGAAATGCATTTATAACAATCGGTTTGACATGGGTCTATCCCATAAATTTTGTTAATTGCTTTACCACTCTTTAGGTAGTTTTTACAGCAGTATTAAATTTATTAACAAAATTTAAAAACAATAATTATCAATAAAAATTAATCATATGAATAATATGTGGTTTTTATTATGGTATGAATTGAAAGTATATAATAGGAATTTGAACCCATTATTGAAATTGGGATTAACAAAAAAAATTGAGTTAACACACGATTTTATACTCATGATAACTATGATATATTAGCAATGGGAACATTATTCAAGACGTGAATAAATAATGGTCTCAAAAAGAAATAAAGGGCGGAAAAGAAGTTACTGATATTAAAAAAAAAGAGGTATAGTTGTATTAGTAAATTAAAGTCGCGGTTTTTTAACTAATACTAAAACTATTCTTACAATATTATTATTACAAGTAATAAATTTATCTTACATACACTAGAAACGAAATTGACCATAAAACAGTAAGAAAACTTGCTTATAAATATAGATGCATTCTTTTCTTAGAATATTACTGTACCTACGATACACATACCGACCTGATACTAAAAGCGTGTGTATCTAATTTGATTTTCACAGAAAAAAAAATCTGATGAATTCTGAAACGACTCATGTTACAAACCCCAGTACCGACAAAATTTGGTCTATTATTTTCATAACTGGTTGATATATTTAAATAATTCTAGTTTTAAGAAATGTTAAGAAAGATTTTGTCCAAAGTCATCTCAATTAAGATCTTTTATAAAAAAGTTTTTTGTTCATACCTAACTAGAAACTGAAAAGAAACATAAATATAAAGAATTTAATTATAGTAACACGTACCGAAAAGAGAAAATATTAAAACTAATATTTTTGCCTTTTACAACACAAGTAAAAATAACAAATGAATATATTATCCTGTAAATTTATGTGAACTACTATATTATTAGTTTCAAATTCGCATAGCTCTTAATTTCAAACGCGGTTTTGTTCATTATTTACGTATTTTCCTAACACTGTCCTATTATTCCTTATCGAGGGTGTTAGAACAACAGTATAGCAGTGCTTCAACAGTTCTCGAAATAATCCTTAACCTTTTATCATTCTAGTTTTAACATAGTATTGTTTTCTTATCCAAATATTAGTAGCATCTACAGTAGATCACAAATTTTGTGACATAAATTGTTTACTGCTTAATAAAAAAAATCCATCCTATGAATTCGTTTAGACGTGCTGTTCCATTTCGGATAACGTGAATAACCCTATATATAGATAAGTGCGTTGTGGGTTGCTTTAGTGGAATATGAAAATATTTTTGGAGCAAATCATTTTAAAACTTATTATTTGACGTTGGGCAGTAGCTAACTAATTGAAGTATTTAAAAAAATGGATCAGTTATCAGTCTTTAGTGTTGCAGAAGGACTAAAGTAGAATGACAACATATTTAGAAATGATTTTCAAGAAGTATCATATGTGTTCCTGAAGAATATTTTTCCAGAGGACACCTATTCGTGGTTAATCTCGGGAATACAATAGTGCCATAATTTTAAATTACATAACGAGAAAATAATCTAAACTTTAAAGTCTCTCTTCATTAAACATTTGTTGGGTTACATACTGAGTGATATATAATTGTAATTGTTTTAAAAGAAATTGTGTCAACGGTATGTGAAACATTATAAATTTAAAAATTTAAATTTACGTACACGGCATATGTTCCTTTGCAGATATATTTAAAACTATTTTAATTAACATGAAATTTAAAACCGGTACTCAGAATGGCACAAAAAAAGAAATAGAGTGAAGGCGATAACGAGAGACGGCAAATATATTCCTAAGAAGCTTTCGCTTCCATCCTTCAGTCTCAAATGACTGCCACTCTTTTTTATTTAGTGGACTAGCGTTTCCATATTAGTACATTCAAAGAGATTGAACAGAATTAAATTCACCTTCACCAAATGTTTTGCCGTTGATAATTTTTTTCACAAGATATTTAAACATAAGACTTTTTTGGCCAAATACCGAAAGTCAAATTTTAGAAAATATCTTAATTTACGTTAGATATATCAAAAATGGTAAAAATATAACCTATGTCGCAAATTTCAAAATTTTCTCATCAAAATAGCAACATAAGAAATGTCTTAAATCAGATATCGTCTATGTAATGTAAACAAACAACCTAACTCTCTTCAATTAAAAGCAACGTAACATTCAAAATCTTTTGAAAATTACAATGTCCGGCAACTTTGACTTCTTCAATTTTTGAAGAGTAATAAAACAGCATCAATAGTCCGCACTTAGTAAGCTTTAGTTTTGTCTTATGCATATTTCATTCTGACTTACCCTTTGGACACAAATTGTGCAAAACCTAATCCGGTAATTCCTAAAAAAATTTCGTAAGGTTGTTTGTTCAGCAAAATTATCACTAATATATTTGTCACCTGCATAATAGTTGTGGCAGTCTTTTATGTTTATTCAGTTGACAATTACTTTTCAATTATCCTAATTCAGATTTGAAAATATTCACATTTTGAGTGAAAATGGGATGAACAATATATAGATTGAAACGTATTCAAATCATATATCAAGAAATTTTGCCAACAATATAGATTAACTTTAAAATACAGTATGTAAACAAAGAGAGACAATCAGGTACAAAAACGGTTATTTTGAGTATATACACCGGTATATATAAGTATACAATAGCGTTATTTTGAGCATTTACACCGGTTGTACATCAAGATGTATTTTCCGATGTACAACCAATTTTATTATTTCTACCAGTGATGTCCGTATGGTATTTGAATTAAACATTTTTTGAGAAAAACTGACATGCCACTGCTTTGTCTTAAAATGAAAATTAGTTTGAATTCATTTCTGAGCAAATTTGATTTGACTTTTTTTTCGACCGAGGCGATCTATTCCGAGGTCCATTTGACCCGTACAGCTCCATATTTTGAGTAAATTGCAAGAAGAAGTAAAAATTCCAGAAAATCTAAAAAAATGCAGTTATGCTAGCGAATAAAAAATTCTTGTACTAAATCAAGTATATTTCTTATGTATATCGATATGCTGAATCAGAACATGAAGTTGGTTTAACTCGCTAAAACTCCATTTTTTTTTGATATTATCCACCACCCCATGACTATTTTTTACGATTTTTTACGTCTGTTAGCGTTTTTCAACAATTTGAAAGTTAGTGGGTGTACAAACCAAACTGACTTCAGATGTGGAGTCAACGCATTAAAATACATAAAAAATATAATTGATTTGGTTTAAAAAATTTCGTTTGCATAATTGCAATTTCTCATTATTTTTTAGTGATTTTCAGGGGTATTTTGCAATTTGCTTTAAACTTGGAGGGTTAGCGAGCTAAACCCACTTCGGATTCGGTTTCAGCCATGGAAATAAGAAAGATAAGAAATATACTTGATTTAGTTTACGGGTCAAACAGGCATCGGAATAGGATTCAACGCATCAAAAATACATAAACCTAGATCAGATGGGTTTGGTCAAATGCACAGACCACTTTTGTTTTTTTTTGTGTGCCGGTGAATTAATAAGTTTCAGTCGTTTATGTGATTTATTGACATATGAAGGTTTTTTTAATATCTTCCTATAGTAAAATCAGTTACGCATTTCTGAATTAATTGTCAATTGATATTAAACGCACTCAACAGCTAGAAAAAAATTAGTTCCACACAACAGTCAAAGCGGCAGATTTTTAGAGATTTGACCCTGAAGTAAAATTATTTTTATTTTATAGGCGAAAACAATGGATCGAATGAAAGAAAATAAAATGATCAAATGTGGTTGAAGTGAACGGAGACTTCAAAAATAATTATTTTGAGCGAAAGAAGTGGCGTACAAATTTTTCACCAAAAATATTCAGTACGGAGGCGACTAGTAAATATATATTTTGTGGACTAAAATAGCTTTATTCTGAAAATTTTACTACCATGTTTCTTACAAGTTAAAGACGTTTAGAAGATACGGTTACATGAATTTTTTCCAAAAATGAGTCCAAGATTCACCTCCTTAAACATTAACATGCCGTTAAGGAGCGCTCTAATATTTCTTAAACAATAAAATCATAATGCGGTTTTAATTTAGTATTATTAATAACGAATTATCCCACCTAAACAGTATGTAGGGAGTAGCCACTTCGAATCCTTACTAAAAAAAATCGGAAAATGTTTTCCATGAAGGTACTTTTCGATTGTTTTGCATTTTGATGTTATAAAGTACGGAGATTATGAAATTTCCTGGACAGACTTATTACTACTTATGTTTTTTTTGGGCAACAACACCACAATCGAAATAAAACGACGTATATTGAACGAAAACCAAACGTTTCAAGTCTATTCTGACTTCGTTGTCAATGGCTTTATATTAATTGATGTAAAATAACAAATCGGATCAACCTCAGTGGAGCTGGGCAATAAATGAAGAGAAATACTTATATAGCAATATCAAAACATAACCCTCTGCAGAAAATGATCTCAAAATCAATTCAAATTGTTATGGTGAAAAATACTTTATTAATAATTAATAATATTTAATATTTTATTAAAAAGCACGATTTGTTACATGACGCGAAACACATATCTCAATAACTTGTTTAAAGAACTTGCTACATTCTTGACTTTCCACAATTGGAATATGGTGTCATTTGACCCGACCTTTCTTAAATTATTGGTGCTTTGGCATCTTTTAATTTGGATATAAACATGAAATGAACATACATAAAATAAGATATAAAACAACATTTTATTTTAGTGTCATTAAGATATGATTAAAACAGTAATTTTCAAACAAACCTTTAATAAAGTTCATGTATTATTGTAATTAACATAGTCAAATTACTTTTTAAGTTTTCCACTTAGTAACATCTGCATCTCTTTTTTCACGCTCAGAAATCCCATGTCTCGTGGAAGCCCTATGAAAATATCATATATTAGAATTTATTCTTGTGTTTCGTTTAGAACCAGTGCAACATATTTTTTTGGTCTTTGAAGAAAAACTTGATAAATATTAATAAACAGTATATATACATATATATATATATATATATATATATATATATATATATATATAATATATATATATAAGTAAAAAATAGTGTAGCAAATAACATCTAATTATATAATTAGAAAAATATATATATAATTCACCCGATTATTTTCATCACTTGAAAATATAATATTGTTCTGTATTTGATTTCCGAACCCTAAATAAAAATTGCCTACAAGGTCCTTAGACAGGTTTTTGAAATTTTGGGCTACGGTCATACATGGTGTCGATACTGCCCATACTCGATTTATTACCTACACAATGGCATATGTTGTGGTTTCATAATTTTTACTATAACATCCATGTTGGATTACTGCAAATACATTCAGTACAAATCTTCTGATAAACTATTAAGTAAGTAAACAACGATGAAGTATTTAAAGAGGCAAAAATCATTAGTAACTCAATATGAAATAATTGGTCAAATTAAAAGCGAAGTTGTCTAACTTACTTCAGCAAAATGTCAAAACAGAAGTCAAACAAGGGAAGACCGATATTTAGAGGGAGAAAGTAAAAAAAGGCGTTAAAATAGTTTCATTAAATTAAGTTTGCAGTATAAATTTTAAGAAACATTTCTACTATAAAGACTACAATAAATTCTCTAAAAGGCAAATTAATCCTGCTACCACCAATACAAACACTTCCAAAAGAAACAATATATATCACATGTATTGTCTTGCGTACAAAAGAATGACACCTCGAAGAGACTACTCAACTTCCAAAAGAGTCCAAGCAAATCAAAATGTTTATTTCCTTTGCTTAATATGAAAACTACCTACCTGCCCTCTACATAAACACAATTGAGATGGGAAAATAGTGATTAGGTTTCAATTCATTACAATTTATTCACAATTTGTTAATAAATTTTGTTATGGACACTCCAACTTAAGCTATAATATGGTTAACATTCATAAGGATAATCATGTCAGTTGACAATAAATAGTCAATCAATAAACTAAAGTTAAACGGGTGCTTATGAACTTAAAAGACAAGTTTGTGAAACTACTTATGTTGAACAAAGTAGTATGAGTATCCAATGCATCTTCAAAACACTGTAAAAATGATATTTTGAACAACACAAAAACTACGGGTATGGCATCAAACTATCCATATAATAATTATTTTATAGACATGGAAAATTTAGAAGTGAATATACAGCTTCAAATTAATAAACTTTTCGGTTGGCAATAAGTCAGTAATTGTGTTCTGAAATAATTAATTAGGTAATTCGATTGCAATTTCATTTCAATTTACGTATATAAGTTTTATCATAATTTTAAAATGTATGGCTTCTTATGATTTAAACACAGTAGAAACGTAATTTGCAAAATTCATCTCCACTGCACTGAAAGAACTAATGTTCTTAACAAATTTTAAGTTTACTATGATATAGTCTCCAAAAGAAGAAACATATCGGGTACTTTCGATAAAATGGAAATTTCTCGCTTATTTCACGAAAATTTTCCAAATTTGCCGCCTTTATCCCAAGGAACAATTAGCAAAATAAAAAAATAATTTGGTCAAGTGCGAGTTGGACTCGCATACTAAGGGTTCCGTACCACCTTTAAGGTTCTAATATTCCAGATTCAGACAAGCAGGGAATGAGTGCATTTTCTTATATTTACCCTAATATCTTTTAAAGGATTTTTATAAAAATATGTATTTAATTTTCTAATTATCATTCGAGTTTTATTTTATTTATAAACTTTATAAAGGTAAGCCTTTATAATCTACTCTCTGAATTTTAGGCTCTGTAGATTGAAAGATAAAGAGGAAAGTAGGTGAAGTTTTAAATAATAAATTATTAAATCTTTTAGAGAAATTATTTAAAAATATAAATCTTTATATATATATATATATATATATATATATATATATATAAATCTTCTGTATGTGTGTTAGTCATTGAACTCCTCCTAAACGGCTGGACCGATTTTGATGAAATTTTTTGTGTGTATTCCAGGGGGTTTGATGATGGTTTAGATTCACAATACGGTCAACTAGATATTGTTTTTTTAGTTAAATTATTTATTTAAAAATTGTTGTTTATGTTAGCACAACTTACATAGGATCCGGCAGACTGCGCTGTAGTCGCTGTGTCAAATATTCAAGAGTGTGCTTTAGTTTCAGTTACGTCTGATAGATTATATTGTTACAGCTAATTTTTAAAAGTTTACATGGGACAGGACAACGTTTGTCGGGTCCGCTAGGTAATTATATTTTTCAAACTTCTAGATAGTGTAGGTTCTAAAGTGGGAATTAAGTCGATGATTAATATTTTTGTTAATATCTATTACAGACAAACAAATAATTTAAAAATATGATATATTTGTTATTTACATAATGAGCCTTTTATTTGATATATTACATGATGCGTTTGAAAATTTAATTTTTATTTTCCATTTAATTCTATAATTTTTCCCCAAAATTAATATTGAGGTTTTCTAGTATTTTTTTTATAAATTTCAAGAGAGTCCCAGTATCCCTAACTATTTTCAAAATTGTAGGTATTATGTTTCGGAAATAAAGCAGGAAATGAGATTTTTTTATATTTTTTTAATATCTTGTAAACAATTAATTTTATAAATATGAAAAATATATATTTGTATTCCTCATAATGAGCCGTTTCATTTGATGTATTGCATGATGCGTTATTTTTTTTATTTTCCGTTTAATTCCATAATTTAGCCCCCAAAATTAATATTAGGGATTTCTTCGTATTTTTCCTAAAAAATTAGGTCTTATAGTTTGGGGAATAAAGGGAGAATAGGTATTTTTTTAAAATATTTTTGTTAATATATTTTAAAATATATTTATTTTAAAAATATGAAAAAAATATATTTGTTTTATTCATAATGAGCTCTTTGATTTGATATATTACTTGATGTGTTAGAAACAACTTTAATTTTTTATTTTCCATTTAATTCTATAATTTGCCCCTAAAAATCAATATTAGGGGTTTCTCCTTTCGGAGAATTTTTTTATTTTTTTGTTAATATCCTTTAAAAATATGAAAAAAATATATTTGTTTTCTTCATAATGAGCCCTTTCATTTAATATATAACATGATGCGTTAGAAACAATTTTATTTTTATATTTTCCATTAAATTATGTAATTTGCCCCTCAAAATTAAAAGTAGAGGTTCCTCCTTATTTTTCCAGTAAACTTCATGTCAGACCCTATACCTCTATTTTTTTTCAAAAAATTTCATTTTATAGTTTTGGAGATAGGGGGGATTGGGTAAATTTTGGTATATTTTCGTTGATATATTTTTAATTAATTTTTTTTAAATATGAAAAAAATATATATTTGTGTTCCTCAGAATGGGACCTTTCATTTGATGTATTACATGATGCGTTTGAAAAAAAAATATTTTTAAATTTTCATTTCATTCTAAAATTGCCCCCCAAAATTAATATTAATGGTTTCTCCTTATTTTTCCTGTAAAGTTGGGGCTACGTTCTATATTTCCTATTTTTTTTTCAAAATATTAGGCTCAGTAGTTTCGGAGATCAGGGGGGAAAGGTCGATATTTTTAGTCTTCCCCCCCCAGAAGTACCCCTAAAATCAAAATTTGTTCTTTTAGGATATGTACTCCTGATCGGGTCACCAAACTATACATTGATACCAAATTTCAACCTCTTCCGTCCAGTAGTTTAGAAGAAAATTGCTGTAATATGACTTGATATTACAAGGGTATCCGTTAATTGTATATACGGAACCCTAAAAACAGTTTCGCAAGCGTGATCATGTAAGGCAGATAAAAAAAGTAGGTGCCAATGCTCTAAGTGATAATACGAAATTGGATATTATGCTTGAGTTTCAAGAAAACCCACATAATTCTGGTCGAACACCTACTACTGTTCAACGTTGCCACACATTAATTTTTCGAGTATTAAAGGAAAGTAAAATGCATCCCTATAAAATAATGCCGACTCAGGAGCTCATGGAAGACGATTTCGATAGGAGAACGTATATATATATATATATATATATTTACGCTTCTTGCGTACAAATGAGAATGATACCTCGAAGAGTTAATGTAAAATCAATTGTAAATTGATGGCAACTTCAAATTTGACTAGTGAACTTAGCCCATTTATATTCCTGGTTTCTAAGGGCCCTAAAATTCGGTGATGACCTTTCCAATCGACCCAAATTTCTTACCGCCCAGTCAATTATTTAGGTTTGAATTGTGACAGGGCGATAAATATGCTATTTTGACCTTGAATTTTTCCCATGTGTGTGCATTGCACTTCTACCAGTTTTTTTGGCTCTCACACATATGATCGTCATTTGAGATGCCTACAGTTCCAGCATTAAGCACTTTCGTTATCTGGTCGAACTATATCATTCCAAGGATTTTATCAACGATTGCTGGCATGAAGACCTGGTAATTCGGCATTCACCACAACAGAACTAACATATAATGGGCAAATCGTTATTAAAAACTTCCAAATGATTTTAGTAATCATATCGGTCGAATGACATGCGGATGGTACTTAATCACACTTTGTTTTATTCTGAAACCTTTGATACGTCCAGTTTGTGAGCATTTAAATTTAGATAAAATTATGCTATTAAATTTCTCCTAAATATAAACTTAAAATTTATTTGCCAAGGAACTGTTATTAATAATTTCAAAGAAGAGTATAATGTTAATTAATTCTAACAGCCAATTCCTCAAATTACTTCGAGTTGCACGGTAAAAAATATTTACTACTTTTGTTTAGAAAGAAGTATACATAAGAGCGAGAACGAATATATAAATGGAATGGCAACACTTCTCGTTTAAGGAAATTATTCATTATAGTGCGATATTTCGTCCTCCTCACTCTTTAATTTTTCACACAAAAATGAACCATTAAGATTTAATTGATTTTAAAGATTGATGGCTAACATAATATTTATCAACCTTTCCTTGGTTGCAGTTAAAGCGAAAAATCCGCCAGCACGAGAAATTTCCATACACATACTAAATGAAATGCAGTTTCCACATATATTTGTTTACTTGCATAATCAAGAAATGAATATTTATAAAAATCTAACAAACACTAACTGCGATATAACACAAAAAAAATACTCAAAATTTACTAGTTTGAAGATCCCCCGGTACGATATGAAAATAGTCACACCTCTCTTAATATTCCCTAAGATAACTCTTTATTTTGTGTTTACGTATATATTACTAAACAATCTTCGTTTTGTTTCTTCTATCAGAATAAAGGACACGAAAATAATAGAGATCTTAATTTACCCTTGTCTTACTGGTAATTGTAATATTAATTTTTCAACTTGTACTGTATGCGAGCAACAAGAATAACTCGATTGCATCTTTACTGAGTTTGGGTTTGAAAAACAGTTGCTTGTCTATTAATTTTACTCTAGGCGAAGTTTAATAATAGTACAATTAATTTATCTCATACATTAGTTCTATTTGACATTTAAAATCCAATAACATGAAATTATTATTGACAAATTAAAGGCAAATTCAAATATTTATAGCTGCACTGATTCTAATTACTTAAAAACAAGGTTGTATATTCTATTCTAAAATTCGGTTATTGAAATTAGTAATGAAGGAAATTTTGACTAACCTCTCTTACAGGTTCGAAAAATTTCTGGCCGCCGGTTCCAGATTTCACATTCTCGTCTTTTGGTATAGGAAACTCTAGTCCTCATTGATAGGATAGCTCAACATTTCTTTTCCTTTGTTTCTTTAGCAGAGACGGTTAATTTTCTGCAAAAGAATTTTTATTAATAATTTCAAATTTCATACAGAAAAGAATAAAACTAAGTATGCTAAAGTTCTAAAACTTCTAACCAATTTCTAAATACGTTGCGGCGATAGTTTTCATACAAGAAAGTAATGAAACTTCAGAACATCTAAGAATAAATGAATTTGCCTTATCTACCAAATTAAAAAATAAAAATAACATAATTAACCTAAAGTATCAATACTAAAAAACAACAAATGCCTCAATATACAATAAGTCGTGATTTTGCTAATAACGGTACAATAAATTAATATAAATCAGGGAAACACTGCGAGTGCTGGTTATTTTTGTTACAACAAAAAATCCTAAGACATTTGGGTCTATATTGACAACAGCACTTACCCCTTTCGGTTTAACTAATATCACCAAGATACAGTTCTGTTACGGAAATGCCATGAATGTCCGTTTCTCGTTGATGTATGGCTTTAATAAATTCAATCTCAAAATGTACCAACTTTAATAAATATTGAACAACATACATAGTAATTATTATGTAATATGAACAGCGTATTTTGTTTTATTGTACTATTAAATGATGTAACTGTGGAACATTTAACATTCAATAAATAGATAAATAAATATAAAATCTCGGACACCAACAAACAATAATTCTTTTCTTATTTGATGATTTATTTCGGTGTACATCCGTTCGTCTGTTGTATTCGCTTGAAAAATCACTTGACTCTTCGCCAAAATCATATTTGGCTTTCTCAAGCTTTTCTAAGTACCTACTTAGTATCTTTTGAGTAAAATGTTTTTTCAAGCGAATACAACAGACTATCCGTTCGTCTGTTACACCGGAATATTCACATAAGTTGTGAGACCACTCTATAACTGTTCTCAGAACATTCTAAAAAAGCTACACAAAAAATTTACATCCCTGGCCCCATTCTCCATCCTATTGAAAGAAGTCACAATTTATCTATATTTGTATATCAATATGCTATTATAAGATTGTAAGTTTGTCTGTCTGTTTGTTTGTTTGTTCGGGCATCACATAAGAACTACTAAACTGATTTTGCTCCGTCTTTTTTTGTCGCAAAGCCTATAGTTTGACATAAAATCTGGTAGATATTTTATCTCCCTAAATTGACCGAAACAGTAGATATAGCGATAAAACTTCTACCATGTTGGATAACACAACTACTCTATTGGTTCCACCGCAAGCACCAAATATTAGATACTTGAATCAGCTTAGGTTTTATTTAAAATTCGGCTTATGCTTATGCAAATATAACATGTTTCGATTTAAAATCAACTGATATATCAACTGTAATTTTACAGGGTGTTCTAGAGATAGAAAACTTAGTGCTCAGTAGAATGACATGGATTTAAAAAATAAGTAGTTGCATATACACAAATTGGTTGAAATAAGGTTAGAATATTTATAAGGGTGGATTAAAAATCTTAGAAAAAAATGTGTTATGACATCATTTAGGATCTTTGAATTATATTCATAACATAGTATAGTTATGAAATGGGTTGAAAAAATGTTATAAGCGGTTGTTTATACAGGGTGGTTGACATATAAGATGGAGTCAAATTATAGTTTATAGTGTGTGTAAAAAATTGTTTTATATCCACAAGTAGTTGCATAGATAGGAAGGTTGAAATATGTAGCGGAGTTACAGCTATACATGTGTGTTTAAAAAATATTATAAAGAAATGTTATGATCTACAAGCTATTCCATTTACCAGATGGTTGAAGTATAGGATGGAGTAGAATTCTAAGGATACAGGGTGGTACAAAAATGTTATATTGGGTGGCACATAAGTAGCTGCATATACAAGGTTGTTGAAATATAAGATGGAGTGGAATTATTGTCATACAGGGTGGGAAAAAATGGTAGAAAAATTTTGTTATATAGCAGTTGCATATATGGACTATCTGAATGAAATATGCTGGTTTTCAAACATATCTTTACTATATGGTTTTAGTTGCATACATCATTTCCAAATTACCAGTTTATGGTCCAGTTTTATAATTTAATCATTTCCATTCGTGATTGACCTTTAAATTACATTTGATTTTTCATATCTCATTTACATACTTGAATCACCCTTACAAAATTTATATTGCCTCTAATATTGCTTTTATGGTGCAATGCATTATTCACTATGTTTTAATATACTATTTCATGCATTTAAATATTGATTTTTTATTTTTGGTATGTGATTATTTCCATTTCAATATATATAAGATAGTACATAAAAATAATTAATAATGATATAGTAAAAAAAAGTATAATAGTTCTCGGTTGCGAACCCGAGTCCTTTGTAACTGCAGCCGTGTTCTTTACATTCTTGACCACTGTCTTTATTTGAATTATGTTTTTTAGAGGACACAAAAGTTCCGACAGTATGTAATACATGTGTGCCTCTAGTGAGTGGTCAATGTACTTTGCTTATTACGATAACAAAATAATGTAAACAAAGGCATGCTTTGCTTAATGTGTATCTTTCTATGAGTCTATATTCGTTGATAATTTGAAAATTGTATGCCAAGTTGCCCTTTTGTGTGGTATTTTTTTTAATTTCTGACGTATGTCAATTCTCCAATTTAATATATCACAAATTAGAACGAAAAGCAAGTTTTCTATAATACTTAGATGTTATATTGGTTTATTTTCGATTTAGTATTCATTTTTGTAAAAGAAGAGAGTCCTAATATATTCCCTGGTCCCTGTTTTTTAGACAGAGGACTGAATTGGATGGGTATTTCAAGATCAAAGCAGTGTGTGGTGTTGCTCATCTATTTTCGTATGTGTAAGTATGGACCTCCGTTAAGAAGCTTTCGCCTCAAAAATATTTTGATCACATCATTTTGAAAGATTGTATTTTCCACTTTATTTGTGAGAAAACAATATTTTTTATGACTGTTTACAATATTTATTCTACATTTTTTACATTATTACTATAAAAATTGTTAAAGACATTTTCGTAAATATTTTATATATAAAGATAAAAGTAGGGAATAATGGTTCGAACCTTTTACAGTTGCTGCTGCAAAATTAATTTTTTTATTGAACATTTTCTCATTTTCTAGTACTATGCACTCCGGCATAAAGAGATTCAGGAAATAAACACATAATTGGCAAAGTTTCTGAAAATAAACAGAACAGTTCGTACGTTCGAATACCAGGAGAATATTTAAAACTCATATTCGACAACTCTCCTTTCAGTAGGTATCTGCCAGGCTACGGCTATGAAATCCACGAAGAAAAATGAAATCTGCCGAGAATGCGAGATGTCACCAATAAAATTTATATATTTGAAGACGCGAGATGTAATACCGACATCTAGGATTTTCGAGAGAATTAGCACACAGAGGTTCCGTATCTGGAGCCGTTCCGTGTAACTGCTGTTCTCCCTTAACTCCTAGGAGAGAATGTCACGATAAAATTTTCAGGTTACTTCACCTGTCAGAGATATTGAATACTCTCTTCGAGGTGTCATTCCTTTGTACGCAAGACAATATACATTATATATTATATATAATATGTATTGTTTCTGGTCAGGGAACCCTCATCAGTTGCGCTTCCCACAATTGAATGTCCTCTCGAACACTTCTTTATGTATTTGATACATTTCGTTAAATTTGAAGACGCGAGAAGAGAGTGTTCAATATCTGACAGGTGAAGTAACCTGAAATTTATATCGTGACATTCTGTCCTAGGAGTTAAGGGACAACAGCAATTACACGGAACGGCTCCAGATTCGGAACCTCTGGGTGCTAATTCTCTCGAAAATCCTAGTTGTCGGTCTTACATCTCGCGTCTTCAAATTTAACGAAATGTATCAAATACATAAAGAAGTGTTCGAGATGATATTTCAAAATTAGTTAATTATCGAAGTATTAGATTTTACAAAATTAATATATTTTTAAGATTTTTATGTTGAAAACTTTCAAGGCAGATTAAAAATGAATACCTACTAGAAAATTTTCGGGCGCTCACAACAAACTCTTGAAGTGTTATTCAAAATATATATCTTCATCAACTTTTTCTAAAACATTAAATGTTATTCTATATATTATTTCACAAATGTATTTGCACACAAGTGTATGTAAATACGTATATAACATTTTGTGCTTAATACAAAAGTAACAATGTGCAAATTCATTTAAGAAACTTCAACTCAATTACTGTAATTACAAGCATACGTATGTTTCGAGAATATCTAGATATCCTGTGCCGATGGTGCCCAATTAGTAACCAGATTGTCTCATTCCACAATGTTGCTAATAAGGATCATATTACCTGAATTACTGGAAGATAGATAATTATATATTCGAGACTAGGAATGGGGATTAAGTCATTATGTACAATGAAATAAAGATCAGTATTTCCAAATATATAGGAAAATGTAGGATTTTTCTTCAGTAGTTATATCTAACTTATGGTGTTGTTTTCAAATTCCTAGTATTTTCAAATCTACAGTTGTAATTGTTTAATGAAATATGATCTTCATATTTTAATCATGTATATTTACTATTATTTCAACCTGTCAGACTAAATACTTTTTTCCTTCATACATTATATTTCATAAATAACAAAAGTAAATTTGTATACCTATATTATTTTCAAAAAGTGCTATTGGAAAATAATTAAACACAATGCAATATCTGACTTGTGGCACCTTTAGGCGTGAAACTTGTCAGGTGAATGATTACCATCAGTATAATATTGTATTTTATAAAAAATACTAATTCCCAGAAAGAATTATAATTGACATAAGATTGGGCCCTGTACTTTTTAAACGTATGTTGAAAAGTACATATTCGATTATTTACGTTACCATTTTTACTATGTTATCCTTACTGTTTCTTCTTATTAGAAAGTTGGTTTGTTCAAATCGAGCCTTATCGCAAACGAAAATTTTTGTACAAATCATCGATATATGTTATGTTAAAATAGTACAATATACTCAACTCACTGGAGTCTAGTTAACTTTTATGTAGTAATGTGTACAAAAACTGTGACTTATTGGTGAGTTTGAATTGTTTATATTCCTCTGTTCTGCAAAGGCGGGACAGGCCAAGAAGAATATAATCAAATCCCAGGTAAAGTATTTAAGTGTTTGTGCGTTTCTAAAGCTAATTTCCACATTAACTGAACCACTTTGGGTGTTGCGGTCAGATAAATAAGATTGGGCTGAAATTTGGTGTTTGCTTTATTAAAGTCGTCTAACAAATAAAACAGATATGTAGAATTAATTAACTGCATTAGTTTTTATTTACTTAAATTAATAGATATTCATACCTTCTGAATCTTCCACATTAAGATATTTCACAACAATTCATCAACTACATACAATTAATGGGAACCCGAAAAATGTAATGGCATACTAGCCGTCGGTAAGAATACTTACCAAACAAAAAACACAAATACTCAGTATAATCACTGTGTAAATAAGGTATGGAATAAGTTAATTTTTAGCTACGACAAGCAATTTTTAGAAAACATCCTTAAACAGGAAGCGTTTTCATTTTAATTTAAGGAATTTTTAATAGTGAAATATATGTACATGGTAAAACATCTGTGAATAATGAAGTCATCGAAATTTTTTTTAACCGGCATACCCTGTAAATATTTTTTGCATTTTACTTTATAAGATAATTCCAAAAATATGTCCCACCTACTTGTGTCTGGTAATTAATATAGTTGAAGATAATTTCAAAATCAGTATTTTGTAGATATAGCTACATAATAACATAACAGTAACACTAAATTGACGCAGAATAAATTGGAGTAAGTGTTCGAAATGCCTTCCTACCACTTCTATGTACCAATTTTTTTAGAGGGCCTCATAAAGAAATCTAGTGGCAATAGATCCGGTGATCTCTGTGGCCACATAATGTGTCCTCGTCAAACAGATACCTCATTTGGGTAAACTTGATGAAGATATCTTCGACCATAGACTGCAGAATGGGGAGTCCCCCGATACATGCATACATAGCTTCATCGATATTCCTGGGATTGTTTACACTTGGGAATAAATTCATTAAAGTTGGAATCATAATCTTGATAAAAAAATTGTCACTTAGTGGGCCTATATAAATTTCCATTATGAAAAAAAAGGTCCAATTGGATTTCGAACAATTCCTTTCAAAATAATAACTGCGTGTGATGCTTTCTCAGCCATTTAGGATTTTCTTCCTGTCCTATATAAATAATCCTGCTTGTTGACTTTTGCATTTCGTATTAAATCGCAAAATATGGATCACTATTACACTCATCCATCAATTTAGTCGTCATTTGAAAGTTCTTGTACAATATTCATCTTAAAGAGGGGTCACTTTTTATTCTTCAATACTATCTCAAGAACTGTAAACATAACACAGATAATAAAACGTTTAATGTAGTATCCTCGGAAATTGCTGATATATCCTCTGCAGTACCAAAGGCCTTAAACTTTTTTCAATTTTGCTTACTGTGAATTGACTTTTGAATCGTTCGTTGCACATGCCTCCTGTTGAGCTCGCATCTTATCCCCACAGATAATTAACATAACAACTTCTATCCTTTGCATACCTTTAACAATATTAGGTTTGTACCTACCAACTTGATGCATAATCATAAATGAATGATAAGGCGCATAAGAATTATCTCAAAAGCGTACCAACTAGAGTTTGCATGGTACATGGAATAATTCAGCTTTTTGCACCAACTAAAATTTATACTGTTTGTGAACGGATCTGTAACGGTTTTGTCGGTTCACGACTAGTTCTTTTACTCATGACTTGCGCAGTTCCGTGCTCCAATTACATGTAAACGAAAATATTCCATGCTATTAATAGGTTAAATAATAGAAATAAGATTATTGTCCATTAAAAAAACATTGGACTAAATTAAATATTAGTAACATAAATAACGTTAATTCGTTCCTCGAAGTTGAATTGCAACAATATATTTCTTTCATATCATTCGGGTCTCGTACATTAATCAATTGCATTACTGATTTTATCAAGTTGTTTGGTTAATGTTTAAGCACTGTTTGGGAAAAAACACTACAATACACGAAATTACTGTATACAGGGTGAGTTTTTTTTGATGATCAGTATGGGGATCTCGGAAACTAGCGGAGATAGAGCAATGGTTAAATTGGGAAAGTTTTGCCGTTTTACTGGCCCAATTTAATGACACTTTCGGATTTTTGTAAAAAGTCATGGCTTACTAGATATTTTTATAAAAAAAGTGTAAATATCAAAATTGAAGGGAATTGTACCCCGAATATGATTGTCACGTCCTCGTTTGCGTCACAGCTCTCGTTTTCGAGATATGACAAAAACTTATCTTTCTTTGAATGGAAACCATAGTTGGCAATGACCTCAAAAAATCGGACATTTTTAGAGCTTTTCAAAGATATAATACTCGATATTTTCACTTTTAACGTAGGTAGCCATGAAAAAGATTGTATTCACTTTGACGTTTCCTCATTTGAGAGTAATTCCATTAGTAGTGCTGAACTGACAGTCGATATTGACAAGTTTTCGTGATAAAATGGAATATTCCAACGAAGAAAGACTGAATATGGTGGAATGTTATGTCATATGCCATAAAAATTCAGTTCGTGCAGCTGAGGAATACTTTCATAGATATTTTATTCGTCGTCAACCTGCTCAATGTACATTTAAGAGGCTTTACGATAGTTTACGCAGATATGGATCTTTTACTAAACCACCAAAGGAACGTAATCAAATTCAGAATATCTATTAAGCCATGACTTTTTACAAAAATCCAAAAGTGTCATTAAATTGGGCCAGTAAAACTGCAAATCTTTCCCAATTTAACCACTGCTCTATCTCCGCTAGTTTCCGAGATCCCCATACTGATCATCAAAAAAAACTCACCCTGTATATCCAAACGTTTCTGGATCTAGGTCAAATTATTTGACTTAAGACGACATAAGTCAAATAATTTTGTGTTTCAGCGTAATTTTTAAAAGGGTCTTTTCTTTATAGTTTCTTTGCCATTGACAACGGGGTCTGACATAAACCCCGCAACATTTGGGCATATGCAGTAATTTTATGTATTGTGGTGTTATTTCTCAAAAAGTGCTTAAACATTGACAAAATATGCCATAACAGGTTGTTTGGGTCTTCATCTTTATTACTTTTATGCTTTTTTGGGCAATAACACCACAATAGAAATAAAACGACTTATATTGCAGGAATACCAAAAGTTTCAAAGTCTATTCTGACTTCGTTGTCAATTTTAAATGTCATAAATCAAATTTTCATTTTGCAATCTACATCAATAAATATAAAGCCATTGACAACGAAGTCAGAATAGACTTTGAAACGTTTGGTATTGCTGCAATATATGTCGTTTTATTTCTATTGTGGTGTTATTGCCCAAAAAAACACAAAAGTAATCAAGAATATGCCACAAACAACGTTTAGAAGACAATTCATCTTTATTGTTATCATCTAACTCATCTTTTTCGTTGGGAATCATTCTTCCCCATCCATTGTGCAGGTCCATTCAAATTAATTGTTTTCCCAAATATAATTTGATTTAATATAAGTTATAAGTTTTTTTTCTTTTGAGTTAAATCACAAATATGTAATGTTTTAGTTCTCTTTCGTATCATAAATAAAAGAGTACCTTATTTTTAATTATTTTTTCAAAAGAATTTGAAGAAAAACACAATTACAGCATTTTGTTTCACAGTTAATTAACTAAGCGAAAAACTGTTGTAATAATTAACATTTTCTGAAAATTCAAAGTTAGATCTGTTATACATGATGACCATAAGAAACAAAGTTCGCTATGCTTGTAAAAAATCTAGAAGACCTAGAGAAAATTCGTTAATGTCAATCGATTAGCAGTAGTCGCTAACACAAAACAACCAAATTTTATCAAATTTGTTTTCGAGATGCCGAATATATTGCAATTATTCGAAAATATTTTGATATTTCATGTTTTTTCTCGATATTTTGAAAACTCCAGTAGATATTTTTAATTTCGATACAGAACCTGATTGCGCTTAAAGCACCATAACTTTTTTCTCATTTAAGTCACCCTGTATTTCTTGCCGTTTCGGAAATATCAATGTAGTCATAAATTACATTAAACGAAATGGATGGTAAAACGGTATATGAAGGAAGCGTATATTTCACGAAATCATTTGATTAATATAATATCAAATATAGAATATTTCCAACTAATATACTTCTCAGGGTTGCATTTATCGAATCTGTCAAGAAAATGGACCGCGAAATCCTGAGGAGCAAAGTAACTTCGCTACAGTCGATGCTCATCGAGAACATGGCAAAGAGTGTGCAAAATTCGGAAAGATTTTACAAAATGAGATTTATGTTGTCAAGATCTTGGGCATTGATTGATGACTCTGAGGATGAATTAAGGGCGCGACGTCAGCTCCATCCACCGTCAGATTAAGGTTTTTAATGAATGAAAGGAGTGGCCGTTACGCTTCTCCTATATTATCACCTGCACACTAATCTATCACTTTTTTATTGTCTTCGATGATATTTATTATACTACGTAGTTTGGAAGATAGATTGGCTAATAGTCGAGTTGAAATTGTGACGGATTGTTTTAGCGAATGTACAATTCCAGTAACGATACCGCTTTCATTTTATCTACTTACTAGCCGTTACCCGCGGTTTCACCCGCGTACGGAATTTACAAGTCTGCAAAAAGAAATAACTTATGAAACATATGGGTTATCCTATATAATAATTTTTCCAAATTTTTTGAGACATCCTACTTAACTATAAATCCACCAATACCGAATATATTTCACCCACACTGCAAGTGCTTATAAGCCGCCTTATATAACAATTTTATTCGAATTTTTTTGAATCACCTTGCAATAACTGTAAATCTAATACAACCATCCTGTATATGCTGCTGTTTATTTGTCATCCAATATAACTTTTTTTAACACCTGCTTATAACTACTTTTAGCTATGCAACTGCTTATGGTCTACGCTATATAAAACTATAATCTTGCTTCGCCCCATGTTTCAAGTATTCCATTATAGGATGCATCTGTTCAAGCACTATACAACAATTTTTTTCGATCCACCCTAGTGGAAATGCCTGTGGAACCCTTGGTGTGTCACAAATGTAAAAACACAGTTTGGCACCCTAACACCAAACCTTTATTTAAACACTCACCCAAACTAGAACTGCTTTTCGTCCAACCTATATACCAATTTGAATCAATTTTATTTAACCACCTTGTATAACTATATTCTTCCATCTACATTAAAACTATCCTTATATACTGCTGCCAATCAGTCAAACATTATAACTTATTTCTGAACCATCCTATATAACCATAACTTTACTCTACAAAATGTTTCAACCACCCTGTATCTTCATGTGCTTAGGGGTCCACCAAGTATAACATTTTTGAAACACTTAACTATAACTCTAATCCACTCTCTATCTTATCTACGCATTGCTTATGGACTTCTATATAACATTTTTTGGAACCTCCCTGTATAACTATAAATCCATCAATGCCCAATATATTTCACCAAAACTGCAACTCCTTATGGGGCACCCTATATAACAATTTTGTGTATTTATTTTTTAATACTTAACTATAACACTTTTAACTACCCTATATGTGTAACGGATTATGAGCCAGTCTATTTCACAATTTTCCCTCGTATTTTTTTTCCACATTATAAAGTATAATTTCTCTCCACATTTCATTTAAAGCACCCTTCATTTGCAACTTTTCTAACCTTGTTTGAATTACACTGTGTAACTATAACTTTACTGCGTCCCATATTTCAGATACTCCATATATACAACTGCTATATAACAAAATATTTCTACCATTTATAATTATAATTTTACTCCACCCTATATTTCAACAAAATTGTATATGCAACTTCTTATTTGCCACCCAATATAACATTTTTGTACCACCGTGTATCCTTAAAATTCTACTCCACCCTATATTTCAACCATCCCGTAAATGAAACAGCTTGTAGATCATAAAATTTTTTTATATATTTTTTAAACCCATTTGTATAGCTGAATTTATACTCCGCTACATATTTCAACCATCCTATGTATGCAACTACTTGTGGATATAAAATATATTTTAATAACTCTATAAACTATAATATAAACAACTTGTTCTAACATTTTTTCAACCCATTTCATAACTATAATAACTCAAGAACATAATTCAAAAACCTAACTGCTTATATAACACATTTTTCTAACAAAAATGCATCCACCGTGTATAAATATTCTACCCTTATTTCAACCATATTGTCTATGCAACTACTTATGAGCCAAACAATATACAATTTTGTTATCCACCCTATATAAGTATAATTCAACTCCATCCGTTTATGAACCTCCTGGTATATGCAACTATTTATGGCCCACTCAATATAACTTTCTAGAACCTAGTTCTATAACTAATTCCACTCCCGCTTATTTCAATCACCTTGTATATATGCTGCTTATGGTACACCTAATATAACTTTTTTTAAATCAATGTCAATCTAATCCGCACTAACTTTCTTATATATAGAACACAACTTACGGTTGATATATCGGTTGATTTTTTTAATCGAATCATGTTACATTGGCATATTAGGAAATTTTGAAAAACAGCTAAGATTTTAAGTCAAACTATAGACTTCTGTTTCTGTCTCATTTGTTTTTCCCAGAACTTTTACTTTATATATTACATGATGCGCTTGAAAAAAATTAAATATTTAAATTTTCATTTAACTTTATAATTTACCCCCAAAATTTATATTCGGATTGTCGCTTTACTTTTACTGTAAAGTTAGAGGGCAGTTCTATATTCCCAACTTTTTTAAATTTTTTACCCTCAGTAGTTTCGGAGAAATAAAGGGAGAATAAACAAACTTCTGCAGTCTGATCAATTCAGTGTTTAACTTAGTACCGACTTAAAAATTATACAAAAAATAGAAATATTTACATAACAAACAATAATTTCTCAATTACATTGAATGGAAAAACAAAAAGGTATATCATTGTGATAACTAACTTTTGCTCTTTATTTAAGTAACTTTTTGTATTTTTTGAAATCTTTTTTATAAGTTATTTACTCGAAACCCAATCGAATGTGGATATACTCTTCAACTCGACTTGTGTTGAAATGAACAATATCAGAGTGAAACTACAAATAGACGAAATACTGTATACGTGAAGAATGTTTTCATTTTAGCTGAGAAATACCATATGTCCCGTTTAAAATAAGGTATTTATATCCGAAAAAAGTGTTTAAAAATATATTCATCCTTTAATACATGCGAGTAAATTAGTGATAACTGTTATTTCAGTATGTTTTGGATAAATATACCTGGAACATTATGACACAGGGAGATAACATTCATACGGGAGGTTATTTCTTCACATTGATTAATAATATAGATAGATCTGTATATCTATACAGATCTCAAATAATTTTAAAAGAAGTGTTTCATCAACAATGCAGTAAAGTTGTAAAACATATCTTGTCATAATATTCTTAACAAAATTAATAAATTTATTACTTTCTTTATTATTAACCGACTTCCAAAAAGTAGGACCTTTTTTGAATGTATATTACCTGATTTCTGCTTTAGTTGCGAACAGATTTAAATAATTATTTCTTGTTTAATAGAGTGACCGGATTTGTGAATTTCAAAATCTGTGAAAGAATTATATTTGTAAAGAGATGAAATTTGGGACCGAACACATATCTGCATGGTTTTCTGTACATTGGTCGAAATCTTCAAAACCCCTTTGTACGGTTTTTTAATTGCATTCCATTAAGGAAGGTCGTACATATTTTCCTATGACATCTAACAGGTAGTTTTTCAGAAAATCGCCGAAAAAGCCAATATATCAAAAACAAATATTTAAATTTGAACGTAATATTCGGGAAAGTGGAAACACTTAATGTTTTAACCCCGAATTTGAGAATGCTCTATGTACATCGCCAGCATATAGCGCACTAGTATACTATATTTAATTTAATTAAACATATTTTGGGCTTCCCAGATCAACGAGTACCAAGCTCACTTAGTTTGTATATAGCTGTTAAGTATGGATTTACTTTTTTTAAATTTTTTACTTCGGGGATGAAGTCGCTTTTAGTGTCACCGACTCCTAGCCTAATGAAAAAGTTAATCAAAACACATGACAGGCTCTAAATTCTTATTCGAAGCGATCATATAAAGGGTATTTAGCATAGCAAACGATATCTTAGACGAAAGTGAAAAGGCAATAATAATGATTTAATGAAACATATGGCTTTTAAGTCAACACGTATCAAGTTCATTTTGTTACTATAACTGTTAGCTGTTGGTTTGAAGGAAAAAGTTGAAAATTTGTAAATAATTAACAACACATAAGACTAACCAATAACTAGCACATTCACTGTTGTTGGGTAAGTACCTACACACAAAATAAGAAATGTACACAATAAAAGCAGCTCATTCTGTACAAATTAATTACCTACCTATCCAGTATATATTTCAAGTCGCTACTAAACACCAATCAACACCCCTGTAAGTGAACTAAATACTTTAGTACTGTTTGCTGCACCTAGCACCATCGACGCTTTTGTATTGCCGGTTTCTCCGGTCAGGTATATTTCATTTACTGACATCACAATTATCCCAATGTAAAGTGATTATGAGCACAAATTAAAAAAAACTGTATGTAAAATTTAAAATCGTTATCACATAGTTTATATTCTGTAGAAAAAGCAAGCTTATATGATAAGTAGGTGTAAGTGCGAATGTCTCGGGAATAGAAATGTAATATAATGTAATAGAAATGTGTAAACTTATATAAAAATCAAGCGGAGTCAGATTCAATGATTTGAATAATTGTAAAAATGCAGTTTTGTAAACGCTAATAAAAATTATCAAACATCATTCTCATTATATTTATTTATTGAATGTTTAAATATTTTAACTTTCTTCGCGTGTTGAAATTTAAATGATATAATTACTCAGACTGGGCATTATTTACTTTCTCATTTTAAGAGGAGGCAGAGGATAAGGCTACTTGTTCTACCCTTAAGACTTCTTTGTTAAAATTCAGTTGAAGAGTATTTTTAACTAAACATGACTGTAAATAAAATTAGCAGTTATAGTTACCTTAATTAATTTGGATTTCAAGGCAATCTCCCAATATTGAAATTAGTTATAAAGTGTAATAAAATCTTACAATGTATAGTAAATTTACGTATAATGACATAGTAAACTCAATGTTTAAAAAACAAACATTGTCGTTCGATAAGTAAAGGTCTAATTATTAAATCATAAAAATTTAAGAACTTTGTGTTACGGAAGGAACATTTTGTCTAAAATTTTAATAACCGCCATATTATCTATCGTCTACTTTTCCAAAATTTGAAAAATTTCATTCAACATGAGTTTCACAAGGATACGAAAACATGTCCCACAATATAGAGATTTCATTATAACAGTATGTTCTATAGAAATTTCAAACAAAACACCGTTTACGTAACACTTCAATTGTAACAAGAGAGTCTCTGAAACCATTACAAATGAATTAAGCTATCTACTATGAGAACGTCCTGCCCATTATCATCATTGGAAACAACATAATTACGTAATTTCATTGTACGTGTATAAGTTTAAAAAATAGTACAGAACCACTAGAAGTTTACGTTTTGTTTCCGTTATATTGTTGGTATTTCGTTGTGATATAGAAACATGCATCAAAGTATTTTTCTCGCAATTACGTCTAAATATTTATTATTAAACTATTTTAAGTTTATTTTCATGGAAATTAAAACGCATTATATAAGTAGATATTTCAAATTTTGAGAAAATTCTATTTCTTAATTATAGCCCAGTGGCTGGGGGCAAAAAAGACTGATTTGGGGCCACGGCGTAACAAAGAGGTGGTTTGACCCCTATCTCATTACAATACTATGACAGAAAGATCGCTCCTTGTACTAATAAACTACAGGGGGCTCTGCACGTCTAGTCTCACTTTCCCTCTTCTATTTGTACATTTCAGTGTGTTCTTGGTTGGGTTAGTATAATGTATTTTGCAGAACATTTTTAAAAAATGTAATAATCCGTGGAATAGACATTCATCCAAAATTTCGGAGAATCTTAAATGTTCTTGTTGCGCATCGAGGTCAGCGGCTTCCTTTGATAAATTCTCGAAGAATTCTAGTCTACCCTCGGCGGCTTTCTGATGTTCTGGAGAATTCAGAGAAGAAATATATAAATACAGAAAGCTGAGGAAGCATTCATTCAGTATTCGACTGCCGTATAGTAAATATAAATTGTAAATAGTTCTGTGAATATAAATTGTCTAAAAGTAGTGGAAATAAATTATAGTGGTTAAACTGTGTTTATAAATAAATCCAAGAACTGAACTGAACCCGATTGTGAAAATAAAAACATTACCGTAAGTTTTTCGAGCGCAATCATTGAGTAATTCCCTATTCAAAATAATAATTTAAAACTACTTTCTTATCCATTATCACACGTCATTATATATTTTAATTAGTATATCCTTGAATTAAATTTAAAAACCACAAAATCATTAGTTAATCTCGTAAATAAACGCTGTCAAATTTGGGCATCTGACGTGAAACTTCTTACAAAAATCAGGTTATGCATATATCACCAATTTTTATCATTTAATGGACAAATAGTTTTTATACCTCATTTCTGAATAATGCAAACTTAAGTTTATTAGAAATTTAAGAGTTATGTAATACAATGTGAAAAAATTTGATTCTTATTGTTATTAAGAGATCGGGTCAGTTAGAGGCCTCTTGCGGTCGTTGAGTTTGCTATTGAACTGAGACCATCGTTCCACCTTTTTAATACACCGTGTTTGGGACTAATTAGAAGAAAGCTGGAAATTGATTTAATCCTAAGCATATAAGTACAGGTCAGGAATGAACATATTGTTTCCTGTCTCCTGCCATGTGAGCTATAGTCGAGCAAATAAATAGCAAAAATCATCATAGTTTCAAAAAAGTATGCGTAAATCACGGGAAATCCCACTTGCCCTACTTTTTCTCTTTTTACCCCCACCAACTACCATCTACCAATAACTGACCAATTAACTGCCTTATATGCTGCTCGCGTGATTATTATCTCGAGACTAGTTTCCTACAACTGTTGATTCAAAAATGCACTTACACAAATATTCATTACAAAGTATTTTAAATAATTTTAAGTACGATGAGTAGCTTTTGTCCAATCGCTGGCAATTGCTAATCGATTTAATGGCTGCAGGGCTAGAGTTAAAACAGTTATTGGTGAGCAGTTCTATCAGCATTTACATGGAACAATTAACTGAAGAAGCTGAAGCTGGGTGAGAAAAGTTAAAAACTTGCTAAAAGTATGCAGAAGGGAATACAAAATGCACACTAAATTTAAAAAGCTGAAAGTGGTCCACATAAGATGCCAACAGGAAACTAAATATTAGTGCAGCGAGGAGCAAAGCAAACCTATCAAAGAAACGGCGTTACACACAGTAAATACGACTTCCGATTTGGAGTATCTGTGAGCTACTTCTTCCTGAATCACCAAGATGTCTAAATTAATTTCGCTATAAAATTTTAAATTGGGTTATATGTATTAACTACAAAAATAATTATTTGAGTTTTCAATTAGTTGAGGGGAGCCTTGATGAAGGTTCTCGACTAGAAACAATATATTGTCTTGCGTTCAATGGATTGAAAGATCTCGAAAAGATATTATAATTTCTTTGATAGGTATTAGTTAACCTACGAATTATTTCGTGTGGTTTCAATCCTAGGATTCACAGCGAAAGGGCGTTACACACAGTACGTCACCTGATTTGGGGTCTCTGTAGGCTAGTTTTCCTGAAACCCCTAGATGTCGAAATTCATTTCGCCATAAAATATTAAATTTACTTATATACATTAAATAAATAAATAAATTCTCAATCAAATCAGGGGAGCGCAACTGATGAAGATTGTCGACTATTTATATATTTCATTTGATTAAAATCTAAAAAAAAATCGTCATTATTTGGATAATGGCCAGTAAAACAATACTTTTTGGCGTTTATAAATTATGAATATCTTAAGTGTTCAACTTAAGATTTGTTATACGTATTCGTAATATTTTTGTACCAGTAATATGAAACCATATACCAATAAGAATTACGGTAATTGTTCAGATTTTTTTAAGACGGGATTAATACATCTGTCAACACGACAATCAAGGAAACTGGTATGTGTGGAGATATTAAGACAATGGGTTTTAACACTTATCGCGTATACGTAACCCAACTATAAGCCTAAAACAGAACTTATCGAAACTGAAAACTAGTGTTGTCGTTAGCAATTTAGTTCATCACAATAATAATATCAATAAATCAATAAATGAAAAAGGTTTTTTTCGACGGTACCTATGGCGTTATAGACTTAACTTGGAAACAATATGATTTTAAAACCTCAGTAAATTCTAGCTCAATATGAGGGACCTGTAATATCATAACAGAGGTGAATTGTTATTCTAATCTTGCTAAAACCCGCAAAACTACACGATTGCTCTTTAAAAAAAATTCTACACTAATCAACCACCGCCCCCGAAAAAAAATCTGACTATAGCCTTGTTCCTAATGTAACGTAAATCTTAAGCTATAGAAGTCATTGTTTCTGGGAAAAACTTTTGATCAACAGAAATAGTTAGTAATGTCAAAATATAGGAACAAAATGCGTCTAAATAATTTTCCAAAATTATAGGGATTCCAACTGAATTGAAATACATTACAGTCTACCCTACATACATTATGTCGAAAGCTAGAAGTTGCAGACAAATGATATCTATTAGTCTAAGTACGTATTAGAGACTAACATTAGTATACTGACAAGCAGGGACATTGTATTCTGAGGAAGAAAATAAATAATTAGAATTCGCCAGTAATAAACACAATTTCTATATTTTCCTAATCGGTAGATTTATCATTCTACTCCAATACGTGCATTCTATTTAAGCAAACAAGTTCTTCAGTTTATCACTTGATTCATCAACATATACTAAAGTGTAGTAAAATAATTGTCAATAAAATTTGCAAATTTGTTTTTCATTTTACGATGTTGCTAATGTTTAACTTAGAAGTGTTTTCAAAGGATGTAAAACTGCGAATTTGTTCACGACACATGTGTAAAAGTTATGAAGAAATATCTTAATCTAATCAACCATTAAAAATATATCTTAGCTAGGAAATACCGGAATATTCCTTAATCAACTGCTTTACATTCAAATTATTGCCTGATAAGGTAATAAACGAAAATGTTTAAAGTACATATGTATATTATTTGCCATCAATATAATGTAGTAAACAACAATAAACATCATCTTACAAACTAATGTAATAGAAATAGATTGTCAAACAAATAAACTGCCCAATAATAGGAAATGTTAATCTCAATTCGAACTGATTTAGGTTTCACCACCCCACATTTTACTGAAACTATTCCTTCAGTCTCGCTTCCAATATTAAAGAACCCTATCCACTCTCATGAAAAGAACAAATCGAGTTTGCTGAGGGTTTCTGGAATTAGATCGTTCCATCAAAGCCTAATCTTTGGCAACAATTTCAGTGAAAAATTTCTGCGTCTGTACGTGCACGACATAATAAAACAAACTATACGAATCCATTTAATCTTTTTAAATAAAATGATCATATTTGATTTCAATTTTCAATAAGGAAGTTATTATAAATTTCTATTAAGCCACTTTATCTGTATAAATTGTACTTTATTGAACAATAACAAAGAAAAGTCTAAGTAAAGAGGTAAACTTACCCTCATTTAGTAGTATTACATGTTTCGAGTTCACACAGTTTAACTGTTACAACACAGGAGACTCCATTAATTCAGTAAGCATAGTTTTACAGCAAAATTATACAGGGTTTTAATTTTTCATGTTATTTCTTACTTCAGAACGTTTAGTTACTTACCATTTACACACAATGAACTATTTTAGACGTCCAGTCAATAATATCTAACTTTTTAAGTGATACTATTTTGCATAATAAAATACAGAATTAATTCAATTTGTTGATGGTATAAGAAAATTAATTGAATAAATCATTATACACGGTGCTAACAGAATCATTCAACAGTATCTTATACATTTGTTTTTAAAGTTAGAAATTTGAAATGCTGGCTTAAGATATAACAAAATTTGAAATAATTTGGTCAAGTATGAGTTGGAATTGCCTAAAAGTTCAGTACCACCTTTGATATACCACCTTTAAGATACCACCATTGAGACAATGTAGGCGAATCAAAATATATATTTTTCTAATATTGCACTTTCAGATAAGCAGGGAATGAGAGCATGTTCTGATATTTACCTTCATATATTTTAAACACAGCGTTTTACTAACTAACTTTTTAACAAAATTATTTTAAAAATTCGAAAAAAATACATTTGTAATCCTCATTCTTCCACTTATAAACAAATTTAGTTTTATATCTTACATTTAATTCTGTAATTTGCCCCCAAAATTAATATCAGGGGTTTTTCCTTATTTTTCCTGTAAAGTTCAGATGAGGCCCTATATCTTAATTTTTTTTCAAAAATGTTACGTCTAATAGTTTCGAAGATAGGAGGAATGGGTAAATGTTTGTATGTTTTGTTAATATCTTTTAAACTAATTATTTTATATATATTATGCGTTAGAAAAAAAATTAAATTTTCATTTAATTCTATAACGCTCTATATTCCCTATTTTTCAAAATTCAATAGTTTTGAATTTTTCCCCAGAAGTACCCCTAAAATCAAAATTTCTTCATTTACAGTATGTAATTCTGATTTGGGTCACCAAACTATAGACTGATACCAAATTCCAACCTTTTCCGTCGAGTAATTTTGGAGAAAATTGCTGGAGAAAATTGCTGTGATGTGAAAGACGTAGAAATCAAAAGTGATATTATAGGGATATCCGTATGTTTTATACATCGGACCCCAAAAACAATTGAAAAACGCTTCCGATGTTTGCGGAAGTTGTATATTTTGAATGGAATTTGAATTCTCCTTTCATAGGTATCATAAGCTTTTTCAAATTGGCGGCCTAGAAGTCATTTTTCCCTTTTCAAATTCAGTATGGAGGTTTTCAGACATCCCCAATAAATTGTCTTCTAAACGTTGTTTGTGGCATATTCTTGATTATTTTTTTTAAAGATTTTTTGGGCAATAACATCACAATCGAAATAATCAATTTAAATCAATAAATATTTGTCAAATATTTTAAATTACATCTTAGAATTGTGCCTTTTTTATCCATAGTTTCATAACCATTGACAACGGGGTCTGACCTAGACCCCGAAATGTTTGGCATATACAGCAAATTTTCTTTAATGTGGTGTTATTTCCCAAGAAGTACTTAGACATTAAAAAATATGCCACAAATATCGTTCAGAAAACATCTATAATTGATATTTATTTATCTTTAGCAAGGCATCAAAGATTCATAATAACCTATAACATGCACTAACAATTCTCTGAATATAAGTACAATACATAATAATAAAACCAAAATTTTTCGAGTTACCTATTGAAAAAATACTTGAAACAGTTCGTGACTTTATAATGAAAGAAAAAAAGTTCGAACGAAAAAGAAATGCTTACAAAATTTTTCTGAAGTGCATTATTCATAAATGACTTGACCTTTCGATCCTATTCTTCTGGGAGCCTATATTGTTCCGGTAATTCTTTCCATCTACTTTACCGAAACAGTGAAAAATGATAGCTGATAATGTGAAAAATTGGTTGTTAGATTTTTTGTAGGTAGGTTATAGAAATTGTTTTTCATATGGCGTTGAGAGTATACTTGGAAAAGGTTGTTAGAGATTCTTCGAATTTTCTTAACTTTATACATAAAATAAGAAATTGAAACTGAAAACCATTTTCGAGGTAGTAGTAATTGTGAACAAATATGGCTTTAATTTTAATATACACGATGTCCCATAAAAAAGTTTCTTGCTAATGTAATAAGATCAATAAAAAGGAAACGTGTATCAAAAATATTTTATCAACTACTGAAATAGGTATATACAAAATATAATCATTCATGATTAAAGTACTCTACTAATCGCAAAGCGAAAATGACGAGTATTAATTACAGAGTATCCTGAAAAATCGAGATTGCATGGACAGGGTTTTTCTCACTTCTGCTGGAGAGTGAAAAGTACACGAACTATTGACAGCGACTTGTTAGCAGGATGTACCGTCAAGCAGTTAATCTTGGACCAAGTTCTTTGAATGTAAAATTTTTGAGTTTGGCACTACAAAATCTGTAAAATATGTCTAAATACTAGTACATTATGCCTTGTGCTGGCATCGTAGGTCCAAAAATCTTAGGGGAATGTGAAAGTTTCTGATGTAAGCGATATGGATTCGCTGTATTCTAATATTGCTAAGTCTACTTATTCACATGCCCATAAAGGTTGAAACGTGCATCATCCGAAAACAATTTTGGAAGATGTTAATTACCCGGTTAACTAATTGAAGTGTCTGACTGGCCTCTTAGGTATTCAGTTCTCACCTAATTTTCTTTGGAGCAGTTTTACGTTTCGTATAATGATGATCAAGGCTAGTTAAAGCTTTAGAAGCGAAACTTATGGATTGTCACAAATGAACTAATATAGTCTAGCAATGTGTTCCACAATTAGCAAATAACCTGGTTAACCAGACATAGGCTTATCAAATGTTAAAATGTTTTTTCGAACTACTGAACATATTTCCTAATGAACGGAATACTTGACGCACCATGTTGTGTAAACCTCGACGTTGCAGAACTTCTTCCTTGAAACAGTCGCTAAACAAATATTTCTACGGTCCCAGTAAATGCTACACATCTAAATTCTTAGCATCATATTCCATTTACGCAATAAATCAATGAAACAGGTATTAACTTTTGATACAACATGTATTTTAAACATCTGAAATAAAGCTGAAGGTAGAAGACTTGAATAAGCTCTGCTAGCAGAATTCAGACAAAGGTAGGCTAATATATCTATACCTATAATATATTAGAGTTAAATTGTTTAACTGTAAATAGTGAACTTCAGCAATCTCGTTAAACTAAAAATATTATAATTATATGAATAGCGGAATAAGTAGTCAAGTTAATGGCAGTTCTACATATTTAAATGTAGTAATAAGTACTTGAATGTATCTTACATTTGTTTCAAAATTCGGCATGAAGTTGATTTTAATTTTCTTTCCTGTTAAGTAAATGTCTACAATATAGTCAAAAACAATCATCACCTAGCAGGTTACTTTTCACTATTGTGATTTCTACACTGTTGTTTAAGCCTGTATTAACAAAACGGCTTTTAAAAGCTTATCAGAAATCTTGTGATTTAACTGACCTTTGAATTTCACTTTCCTGGCAAATGTTTTTGATGTAACGTCTGCAATATATAAAAATTGGCAGGCAGCCAAATGCAGCGATTGAAAACTATTACTGACTAATGGACTTTCCTTAATATATTGCACACATTGGCTTGATATTAAATTAATCTTCAGCCTTCTATATTTAAAATAAATTATAATTGAACCAGTTTATATGTGTAAAGTATAAAACATGCTATTCTACTACTATTTTAGTCACTTGTCGAAATGTTTTGAATGACGACATTGAAGACACACTAGAAGACATATTAACTGCATTGTGCAGCTAAAAAACAGTTTTTCTTGAAATATTATATTTATGAGAATATTAGTCAATTATACAAGTCAATTAAACAGGAGCAAATTTGCAAAAATTGCCACATTTGCAATAACATTTGTGCAGGTATTATTAGACAGGTATAAATAGTTACAGAAATTTTATACTTGACCGAATGACCTAATTAATTTCTATAGGCCATTATTATACATATAAACATATTGTCTGGTCATTAAAAATAAATAATAAATAATAAAATAAACTTTGTCTCCAGTACCAATTTCAAATACTTATGTTTTATTTTATAAAGATATTCAAACAAGCTTTAGAAAATAGATTGCATTCGACCAACGGAAAACCAGATTACTGCTGGCCAATTTTTGGTAATTGACACACTTTGTCTTCATTTAAATTAAATTAAATTTGATTAAATTTAAATTAAATACTTATCTCTGATGGAGAAACAGTGTGTGTGTGTGTGTGTGTGTGTGTGTGTCATGCAAAAACAACATACGGAATAGAGAGCAATTATGTTGAAATCACCTACAAATAAACTACCCCCGAGTATCAAGTAAGTTTCACCAATAGTCGATTCGTGCACATAGTCAGTAGTAATCCCAAGAGGGCTATTTTAACAACTGAGTTCGTGTACATAACGCATGAAATATGCACTCAAAAAAGAATAAGAGTTAAAAAAATTGCAATGTTTTTATTTTCACACATTATTTCCAATACTTTTATATCCACATAACTATTTACAATTTATATTAAACACCTGCTGTTTCCTATATTACTGAATAATCCTTTCGTCAGCTCTTCGTATTTATATATTTCTTCTCAGAAGGCTACAAAAGGTCACCACCCTCCATCTAAGCCAATGGCTATCTTTGGGGCCGTCAATTTCAACACTCTGGTTCTTGGCCGTACTTCTGGAACTGCCCGTACTTCTGGAACTGCCCGTACTTCTTGGCAAACACCTTGGCTATTCCTCTAGACAGCCGGAGATCTCAAGACACGCAACGAGCCAGCGAATATTCTATAGGCACCTCAAAAGTCTCGGGGATTCTCTCTAGTCAAGTTGCATAAACTGCCATAAACTCTTCGAAGGTTATCTCTCCATCGGGTGGTTGTATGCTGCGTACTTCGGCTTGCTCAAAGTCATCGTCATAACTCCCGGCATAAGGGGCTAACCTGTTAAAATGTACCAACTTTGGATTTCTTCGAGATAGCTTCCTTATTCTGTAGATCGTTGATCCCCTTTACAATTCGATAAGGACTCTGTCAGGATATTTGTAGCTTGGGCGATATCCACGACAACGTTGCGGGTTATACATCCAAACAAGTTCAACAACTTGGAATTCCTCGCCAAACTTTAAATCGCATGAATGATAGTCGGCTGATCCATTCCTTCTTCTTTCTTCTGCCAATTTACTGAAATAGTCCATCACCATCACAATGTACTTATTTTCGGAGACCGATTCAGGGAACGGACCGACCACAACAATTGCTACCCTTTTAAATGGACTATCCAATTTATACTGCTTCATGAGAGCTATTGCTCGCTTTTGAGTACCATTACCAGCTGCACAAACCGGATATTTACGGCACCAATACTTGACATTCGCTTGGCAGTTTACCCAATTTAAGTGTTGATGAGTTCCACTGAGCCCAGTATTTCATGCCACATAGGTTTCCGGTCTTCTTCCGTCCACCGGATAACCTCTTCTAACCCTAGATCCAATTTCTGGTCTTTTTGGATCTCCTCCGATTGCTAAAGGTCATTGATGGCGGTAGTTCTACAGCATTACTTCCCTTTTACCACAGCCTGCGAGTAACGCAGGAATTCTGTTCTGCCTTGCTCACGGCTTTGCTGAAACATGAATTTCTCCTGACCCTGTTGAATCTGCGAAAACGTCGCACCAATTCCGACATTGCTTGCGTCTCTATCCAAAATAAAGTTCCCATCTGGAAACGGATAACTTAAAATGGGGGCACTGGTCACTTCTCTTTTCAGTATCTCGAATGATCGCTGGCATTCCTCGTTCCACTGGTAACGCACCTTCCCCTCTGTAAGCCTAATGGGTGGCTTAGCGTTATTGGCAAATTGCTACATGTTAGTAAGTGTATAACCCCAGGAAACTTCTTGCTGGTAGGTATCGGTCATTCTTGGACGGCTTTGATTTTCTGTTTATTCACGATAAAGAAGATTTTCCATCAAATTATGGAGGTTTCATATTCTAGTTTCCTGAAGGATAGGTGTGGCATAGTTTGTCAATGTTTAAGAACTTTTTTGGGAACTAACACAAATAATAATAATTTCATTTTGTGTTTTGCCTCGAGGCCAATTTTTAAATCCACTACTTCAGGAATGTTTCTACTTTCGGTCTTTGGTGGGGTTTCTCCCCTTTGTATTGTGACTATCTGTTTTATTTTGCTGATCTCACCCTCCATTATCTGTTTTAGCTCTTCAATACGCTTGTAATTTTCGACTATCGTCTGGTTCAGCTCTTCGACTATTGTTTGCTTTAGCTCTTCCACCCGAGCTTCATTGTCAACTATTTTCTTATCCAGCATTTCTGTTTTTTTCTGTACCATGCTTTTCGAATTTTCTTCTAAGGATTTAGAATTTTCGAGTAATTGGGCTTCTAGTGTTTTAGCATTTTCTAGTAATTTGTTCTCTAGGGTTATAGCATTTTCTTGTAATGTTTCCAGGACTTAATAATTTTCTAATAACTTGTCTTCTAAGGTTTTAGAATTTTCTATTAATTGGTCTTCTAGGGTTTTATAATTTTTTCTAACGACCCTCTCGAATTTTTAATTTCTAGCAATAAGTACCGGGATAAGTACCGGGATTGTTACCTTCATATATTAGGGCATCTCGTAACCGTTGTATTAATTCACTTTTGTTCACACTAATTTCTAAATAGCTTACCTCCAGTTCTTTTTTTTAAATCCGCCACTTTCAACTGGTCCAGACTCACCTCTTTAAACATTGTGAATCTATTTATCCTTTTCACTTCTAGCATTCCACAAATTCACTGAACACCTGACACCAATGTAATGTTTTTATTATGACACTCTGGTTTTTGGATTTATTTAAAAACACAGTCGAACTTACTATAATGTATTTCCACTAGTTCTATAATCACACAGCTATTATAAATTTATCTTGAACACCTGCTGTTTACTACACGCCAATCGAATCCTTTAGTCAGCTGTCCGTATTTATATATTTCTTCTCAGAAGGTTCTAGAAGGTCAAAGAGCAACCCAGAAATTTCTTTAATGGATTCTCGAAGATTAGAGGAATTTCAATAGCGCCAGGCGCTGGCCTCGACCCGCCAGACAAACTACCTCTTGGATCCCATTAAATATCGGATAAATTCCCCTCACATTATTTATAATAACATAATTGTGTCTTTTAACAGCAGCATATTTAAATGCATGAGAACTTTTTGATAACTTGTATGTTTCCATAATACACAGGAGAGCAATATTATTAAACTTTAAATCTATAAGACTATTAATAGAACACAAAGGAATTTGTATCTAAACAAGGTAGTAAATTGATTTGTGCGCCCCTTATCGAAAAAACACAGTAAATAAAGTACTAGCTACTCCAAATGCGCTTCTAATATTGAACTTAAATGTAAAGCTATTTAGGTCTTTTTCCATTGCCTTAAACTTAAAATAGTATGAACTTCTAGCTAAAGAAAGCACTTCCAGGTAAATACTGTTGGACCATTTTTTGTATTTCTAAAACTATATTGACTTCACCCCATAATAAATGTCAATATGACCGTTATACAAGTTGAATTTTCAAAAAAGAAAATCGGTATGAACAAATTGGAAATTTCATAATATTTACGTTTATTGGGAATGAAACAAGATTTTATATATTTTAATGCTAACTGGGTTCAAATTTAAGAGACGGAAAATCATTTTGGGATTTGTGTGATATTTGTACTTTCAGTATTTTCTAGGTAAAGAAATGTTCAGTAATTATAGTATAAATATTACTTTGTGATCAACAGATATACTTTTCTACAGACTTCCAAATAGGAGGTTATCATTTCGTTAGCATCTTTTCCTTAAGACTGCTTAGCGATTAATCTAAAACGGCTTAAGCAATTTTGATAACTCAAACTGTATTGTTTTAAGAAAGTTACCAAATACTTTCCTTTAATGTGAGTTTTATCGTTTACCAGAAAATCGGTAAATCCGGTTATTAAGAGGCTGCAGTTCAATGAATCTCAACTGCTTTTTTCAAAACGGGCTCAATATTTTACATTTTATTTCACACAAGATTTATTCTGACTTGATTTCGTATATTTTTCTGAATCTTAAAACATAGAATTTTTCAGAAAATCGGAAAAATATGTGCATAAAACGGTAAACAACAAAGTAAATGTCACATAAATTTTCTACACAAATCTTTAAAATTAAATGTATCTCAGAGATACACATTTTTCAATTATGTAAAATATATTATTATTAGCATATCGCATAAATAAAGTCAAACATCAATATATTTCCAAATTTCAGGACGTACCAGAAAACAGTTCTTGATTGCATAGGATTTTTCAACTGTGTTCAGTTTGATTCATTTTCCTCGTTCCTTATTTAAATAGTATTTATATCGTTCGTTTATCAACTTGAAAGTAAATTTATTTTCAAATGTTCTTATTGAAAATTATTATTTGTCAAGGGAATATGAGTATGAGTATGTATATTGAAATGTAATAAATAGAAATAAATATTTACCTCAAAATCTTTTAACTTAACCCTTAACTAAAATCACATCACGATATTCCAGCAATTGACTTGTTAAATTAATAATAATACCAAAAACGTTTTGAGCCAGCTTGCATTATTCCACTGTCATTTAAAAATTAAACAAAAGAGAGACATTAATTAAGGATAACGTAAATAGCAACAACAGGTCTTTTTCCTTGGGATATTTTCTTAAATAAAACTGAGTTTTATAAGAGAACTTAATGTACATTTACATTTTAAATATCTTCATACTCAATTAATTGAGATAATGAGTTATTCTCTAAAAACTATATACGAAACGTATTTAGTGTGGACAATTCAATACAATTTTGTGTAGATAATTTTACATATAAATTACCATGCCACAACAGTTTATTTATAAATAATCTCTTTATATAAATAATGAAAAAATCTTTCTGGCAAATTGTGGATATTAGTGAATATTTAATTTAAATACGACTTCCAAATTTTATCAATTACAAATTTTCTGGAAACGTCCATAAGCGATTCATTAGCCCACCTATTTCAATTTATGAAAATATAATTAATTCCATTCACCATAATTTTTAATAACTATTCCTGATTAAAATTTTCACATATAGAAATAAAGTTAGTATTTTAAAATAAAGCTCCGTAAAGTAATAAAAAAGTTTATCTTAAATATTAAACTTCAATTATATAACATTATAGCTAATTCGCAATACAATATCTAAAACGTTTTGCTCTAAAATGAACTAAATTCTATATTTTGGTCAACTCTCATTTTAATTTTTTTTATTATGAATAATTTGTTGATTTGATCAATATCATGTTCCTGGAAAATGAGTAAAATTTTTTATACAACACCCTTTAAATTTGAATAACTAACTTTTAATATTAATAACTGGATCAGTTAATATTACACTATAGGGACAATATGCAAATTCTTCAAACTTAGGGCAATAATTATATCTAAATTAAAATGTCGTTGAGTATAATGATATTGACAAGGTTACACTTGATCCATAAAAATATAAATCTGTATTTAAAGAAGACGTGAAGTGTATTTTAATTTTGTAAAAAAGGAAAAGGAACGGTTTCACTCACCTTGATCGCCGGGTAGCTGGATCTTTCATTACCATAACTTCAGAAATATCACCATATTTGCTGAAATATTCTCGCAAACTCTCTGAAACAAGGAGATAAAATGCAGATTTTTCACTTTTGCTACAGTTCGTTTCATTTTATCACTTTAAAATAATAACGTAACTCTGACAAAGCTATTGCTATATCCAAATCCATTTTGGTGCAGTGTCTACTTAAACTATTACAGATCATAAAATCACTTAAATATCTGCCAAACGATACTCATTGCCAATAGATCAATGAAACTGCTTTTGAAGAATACATAATACAATACATGCAAGGACAGCTACTGAGATAATTGTAATTTTACAATCTTTGTGTACAAATCATACAAGCTTAGTAAGTAAACAAATTTCGTTTCAAATTAAAAGTATTTCAAATATACAAATTCACTTTTTGATTTAACGTAGTACAAGTTAAAGTAAAATAGCAATGAACTATTGTAATTTATATTACAAAAGATTCATTGAGTTTATAAATCCATTTTATTTTTGCAACTCCTACTGCAAAAGCACGTTCATTCTAATTAAACCAAACATTTTTATTAGGTTAGACAACTTTTAATTTTACTAACCCATTTGTTATTATCCGATAAAAAGCGATTCAGATTTACAAAGGTTGTGATACAATTTTAATAAAAAAATAATTAATATAAAATTTACTATAATTTTATGTAAAATTACAAAAAAATGTATTGAAATTGATGTTGCAATGAAATTTGTTCTGCACACCAGTAAAAACTGGTAAACAATTAGGTTCACTGTGAAATGTATTCCCTGGTGTTTTTAAAAGACTAAGTCGCAGTTATAGCGTAACACTTTATAAAATAAGATTATTGCATAGTAAAAAAATATTATTTTGGCATAATAAAACACTCATTTGTCTTTTGTATGTTGTACTAGTCTTTAAAATATATTGTGTTAAAAGGAATAAACAGAGCACCACACGTAGAATTATAAGGTTATGATTACTATTTATATATAAAAGTACATGTTTTTTGCAAATAATAATTAATTCATACATTTTTATTAAATTTTTTTTTTAATTGCTTATCTTAAATATGCTTTATAAGCAAATATAAGATACAAATAAATAGAAACAGTTAATAAATTATATCATTACTTTTAATCTTTTCATGTATGGTGCATCTCATGTGTAGCGGACAATGAGAAAAATGTGATGGGCTGGAAATCGTTCCCATTCATCTTAATTGTATTTCTGAGAAGTATGTATGTAAACAAACAATTTTTATATTTATGAGGTTTGGTTATCGTGTGTTATGATGTTGCTATAACTTATATTAGTATATTCGTACAATTTATTCCATGGGTATTCTTAAACTGTAGATCAGTTTTTATATTTTGTTATAATTCTTGTTTTCGCATAGGGATAAATTTTTTGTAAATATTTAAAAATGTATTAGTACAGTTTTGCATTGAATTGGGTATATTGTAAATATTTATTTTTATTTTCCGAATATTTTTGAAAATAAATCCGGAAAAAGGTATTAAGCGTCGAAAACAGTGAAAAGACACTTTTCAGCCCTTCAGATTAATCAATTTCCTAGAAGAAAATGAATACATGTCGAGTGCATTAGAACTGAAACTACAAAGATTATTGTTGTGATATTAACCTTTCATTAAATTATTGAATCGTTTTGGAAGACAATATAAAAATGCCGTGTACAATCTTAAAACAAATAATTATAGTAATATTTCCAAACATTCTTTGAGACTAGGTTCAGAAATTTTATTAAACAACTCTTATTGAATAAGATCTGTAATATAGGAATGAAGTATTAAATTTAAAAATAAATTAGCAGTTTTTTAGTTTATTATAATAATTTACAAAAACGTGTTATAAGTTTAGGAAAATTTTAAAATTTTAATTGAATAAACTGTACTGATCTAAAATTATTTGTGAAATTACTAAACAAACAATGAAATACATGGAAATTTATAAGTGATTTAAAATTGCATTACTTCGTTTTACATGACAGACATGTGCGAGAGCTGTAGTCGGACTTTTTCAAATACTCGATGGTTGAGGCGCCTGTTGGCAAGGTTAGTCTACAAAGGATTGCTTGATCAATGTTTAAAAATTTCGAATAAAACCAGCCATCTTGTGATGTATCACCATGTGTCTGGCCTGCTTGTTGTGACGCTTCATCTGTTAAAAGTTAGAGAGTTTTTCTGGTTTTGTTTTATCTGATTAATGTGATATTCATACCTTAATTAGAAAAGGTTACGGTGCAAATATTAGCAGCCACTTTGTGGCGTATGCTTTCGGCAAAATCTACATCTATGAAACAATCCTTTATGTACTATCCTTGGGCTGTTGGTACTACCGTTGTTGCTTTTTCGGCAATTAGAAGAACAGTCTTGTACAAGTTTGATGATGTCAGAAAATATATTGTGTTTTGGTTTTTACAGTATTTAACGTTTCTGAAATAGGAACATTGGTGAAAATAGATGCAATACCGAAGTTAACTACGATATCATTTTCTGAAAATCTATAAGCGCCTAACATATCTAAGAAGAGTTCTTTACGTACGAGGATGCTTGCTCGGCTAGAGGTTGAAGGGCTTTGGATAAGTATCTGGCTAGTTCTTGGGTCAGGGATTGTCAGAACTGACTTCGGTCCGGCATATGTATCTTGCGTAGTCCGTAAATTTTCGGACTTTTAGAAGATTTTTCACGAGGGGTGGTGATCTTTTTGACGTCAAGAGGAAGATGTGTTATGTTGATAATTTCCTTGGTCGTTTTCTTTAAGTAAATAAGTAGGTTACAATTTTGGATCTATAGTAACTACGCTCTGCTATTATTATTGAGTATTGAATAGATGTTACTATAAATTGATATAAATTCATGATATTAAGCATAAAACTGAAATATACTTCAAGATTTACACTAATTTATTTTATTTACTAAGGGCATTGTTTCGATATACAATACATTTTTTAAGTTAGGGTTTATGCTACGTACACTATTATATATTCAGTGAATTATAGCTACGTAACTATGCAAATCTATTTCAAAGATTTAAAAGAGGAGACGGATTAGATTAAGGTTTAATTGATTATATAATAGTCTACCTCTATACTTGATTTGTTATCTCTAAGGCCTGTAGTAAATTGAGTTTGTTGCGATTATCCGCTGCTAATATTGAATAGTATGTAAAATCAAAATAAAGAATTAAGTACAGACTGTCTACTTTACCCAAAATAGATATTTTTGGATCTAATTCATATGACATTTTTTATACATTTAATTTTCCTTTTGGTCACATATTGATCAAATGTTAGAAATCTCGTAATCTAACAAGATTTGTAAGGCAAAGTAGCTAGTTAAATATGTACTCGCATTTCTTTAATAAATATCTGTTATTTGCGTCAATCAGACCGAACTGCCTGCTATTTATAAAGCCTAATTCAATATTTTGTATCTCTAACAATAAAGAACAGATGTCAATTGTATAGAGAAAGTCGTACAAGCCAGTCTAATTGACACAATTGTTTAAATGCTTTATTAAGCGACCTAGAACATAAACTGTTACTCGTAATTGCGAGGCAAATTCAACAAGTTGGTATATAACTATTCAGAGTTACCCATTTTATATGCACAGAAATTAGAGCAAAAATTTGGAGTGACAGAACTAATACGTTCATCTGAAAAATAAAAATAGGAAATTATAGTAATTTAGTTTTAGTAATTGAAAAATTATAGCAAATAGTGTTATCATAAACTAATTCAGTAATAAACTTGCTAAATTTGATAAATAGTCATTGTACACGTAAAGAACCAGATGTTGTTCACAAACACCGATACATATTCAAGTGGAAATAACTTCAACAAAAACACTTAAGACTTGCGATGCAAGTTAAATATTTACATTTTTATGGAAATAAAAATTCTTATACATTATTTCAAATATAACCATTTACATTGGATCATAATTGAAATTTTTAAACTTTTGTAATAAATTTTATAATAAATATAGAAAATGAGTGGTCTATAATTATATTAATATCATATAGCTGAAGAGTTTGTATGTTTGAACGCACTTATATTAGAACATAACAATCCGATATCAACAATATTTGGACTTTGGAATCACACCACGCCACGACCCAAAGGAGTAAAGCAGTAACCATAAACGTCAACCAATTGTATGCAATTACATCACGCGATATCAACCATACGTGACGTGTGCGGCGACGGCAGTACTGCACGTCGGGGGTTGGTATAATTTAATGAGAAGTAAATTTAGTAAAACGGTTTGGTCCCCAGAAAACTTAAAATGTGTTTAAGAAGTTTAATAAAGGCAAATAAAAGGAACATTTGTTTACATACAGATTTTTTGTTGTTTTTGCGTGATTTATATATAGTTTCAGAGAGTGACTACTAAGGAAAAAATAACTTAAGTCGAAACGAAAAGACTTTATCGAGTTAAAAAACGGGTGGCAGTCATTTGAGACTGAGCGATGGAAGCGAAATCTTCTTACACAATATGCTTCCCGTCTATCGTTATCTCTCTGTCCCTCTTTCTCTTTCTTTGTATCAATCTTAGTAATGGATAAAAATGTCAGGAGAATTAAAATAATTGGCACTATTTTGTTACAATTCAAGTATTAATGCAAAGGAACATATATTACATTAATTTTTAACTAAATTATAAAATTTTGGAACTATAATAATTCAAACCTGCCTATTTAAAATTCTGGCAATATTTAACAAAGTCATTTTAATTATAACAGATTACATTATGGTAACATTATTTAAGAAGATATTTTATAAATATCAATCTCCAGATTTTCTTCAAAATAGCTGTTGTAATATATTTTAATTCAATACATATTAAAAACAGTGTCCGCCAAAATGCATTAAATAGGGTGGCGCTGATGTAGCAAGAGGGTGGATTTTAAAAACTATGACAAGTTTTTAAGAGTATCTCATTGATATTTTAAGACATATATGTTGTAGTTGATATTTTTTGTGGAGTTCTAGTTTGACATTCTTGTGTCTACCATCTATAAACTTGGTATCGTTGCCCTTTTTTGTGCTGTTATGACTTCTGACATATGCCTCTAATTAAAAATATCGAAAACAGATAATTGGAAGGTTTATTAGAACGAAAAACAAATTTTGTCCAGGTATTATATCATAATTAGGTGATTTATATTCGTTTGTTTATAATATATTGATTTTCTATAAAACGAAGGGACAGTTAATATATAACTTGGTCCCGATTTCTATGAGATGTATGGGCATTTCAAGCTCAAAGAAGTGTCGTATCCATCGGAAGTGTACTGTCGGTCGGAACGAACTCTAGAAACCAATAGAATTTTTTCATTTCACTACCATTCTCAACTATTTTCATATGTGTGTATTGATCTCCGTTGAGAAACTTTCGCTTCAAAAAAATGTACCTCAATATCTAGAATAAGAATAAAAGTATCTACTTTTTGTAATAAATTTCAAAACAATTTTAGTTAATAATGAGACATAGACCTACGTCACAAGTAAAACTACTCCATCTTGTGCTGTGGAAATGCTGTACACTGCTTCAGAGAGCGCATCTTCTGAATTTCTGGCACATGCAAACACTGACCGTACCTAATCTTATATGGTAGGACGCCGGCACGCTTAAAATGAGTGAAAGCACTTAATTCAGCTCTAGATCATGATGCCTGCGGGCCAGCAATCCCACCGGCTGCAAGATATTTTGGTTCCAATGAAAACTTGAATCTCATTTGTTTTTGTCAACACAATTTGGAATCACCCCATTTTTTGAATAATGTATAAATTGGTTTGAAAAAAAAATCGCCAATTAATTCATATTAAAACAGATGAATAGGATAAATCGTCGGGCATCTCTAAATTATCCGGAATGGTTGAGCTTGATCCTGTCTCTTCACAAAAAGTCGTCATGTTTTAAATACAATATTGTGTCGATTTTGTCTAAACTGTTACATTTGCCCACTCTTGAGCTCTTATCACAGCAAGTGATAGTCATCAGTGTCATCATCTTTTACAAAAACAGCTGGCATCTTTTCAATGTCAAGTAATGAACTACCTTGCTCGACTTAGTCTGATGGCTAGCAAGTGATCTATCATCAGATGGAATTTCTTCAAGGACACGATAAAGGTTTCCAGGATCCATTGTTTCCAAGTCTTCGAAAAGATATTTTTTTTACCTGAAAAGAATTAAAACCAAGACGGAATTTCCTTACTTCCCTACTGGTTACTGTGCAAAACCAGCATTTATTAATGTAAAGTGTAAACTTCTCGCTTAATTTTACTCAATATATCGTTAAATTTACTTATTTAATAGTTACTCCAAAGTTAAAAATACAAAAACTTACCTGTCATGATCATAAGCACAAAAAAAAACAACCAAAAATTAACGCTACCTGTATAGTAGCTTTTTAAACTGTTTACAATGATAATGGACCGGAATTTATTTATTTTGAAGTATGACATCGTGATTCTAACCAGTGAAAATATAGAAATAAAATATTTGATCGGAGGCTCAATGCTGAAACCAGTAAGGACCAAGCGTTAAATTGATAACATAAACTGTTCTTAAAACCCTAATTTGTTTATTTCTTAGTATATAGCCCTCAGACTTATGAAGTAAATATTGTAGCCAAGTCAAACATTTTTTCCTTCTTTTAATTGGATAATATCAATACCTCGTGCAAATAAATATTTAATTAAATTATTTCAACATTTAATGTTTTAACATTGTGATAATATATAAAAATCCTTGACCTCTGCTAATTAACAATTTTTGAATTATCCAAATTTGGTTTGAAGATATAAAAAGGTGTAAAATATTTTGAAAAATCGGATAAATATTGTTTTTTAACATGGGCGTACCGAGGGTGAGAGGTAGAGGGGCAGCGGCCCCCTTTAGACCTGAAAAACCTGCCACGAGCCATAAAAGCTTCTTATAAAATTGCTGACTTGCCCGCCACACTTCAACTCTTCTCTATTAATACACTTCCCAGTCATATGAAAAATTAAGAGAAAGAAATTATAGTCAAAATTAGTACCTACGCCCTTTCCGACTGGCGCAAATCTAAATTATGAGTCAATAAAAATTAGTGTAGAAAACATGGATCCCAAAATGGGTATTAGTTGGTGCAATGACGATACAGCAGTTGAACCTATTTGGAGTACTTCGTCATCCTTATCAATTATTGTTAGATTTGCCAAGGTGCAATTCCAGTAATCTTTTGTACCATTGTAGAATACCATATATATATGTATATATATATATATATATATATATATATATATATATAAATATTGTAATGGTGTTATTATATATTAGATAATGATATTAGTTTCTATATAATCTTTTTATTAAAATGCTCCGACTCTTGAAACTCCTCCTCAGTAGGGATTCTAAACTGTTGTAATGACTTCTCAATAAGAACTTTACACTGTTTATTTACCTTTTCTGATTAAACTAACCTTTTAATTAACTTACCAAAACTTGATATTAAAAGTAAAACACAAAATCTACTATATTATTATATTATAACTCTTTTTCTTCAATCAACATATATATGAACTATCAAATTAAATATTAGTTAATAAAATGATCAAATATTATTTAAAAGTATTCAATCAACAAATTCTTATCTATTTATTTTTAAATTAATCTAAAAAGGGTGCCGGTGCACTTCAATGCATCTCATATTTCCAATTTTTTCAAGAGTAGAAAGTACGTGTTTTGTATAGTATTTTAAACGAAAAAAAAAGCGGATTATGCAGTATTTTTAGAGAAATTAATTAATGAAAATCGGTTATTTTGTTGCCAGCTCCACCAGTTTGTACAAGATTGAACATTTATTACATTGTGACAGTAATTTTAAACCATCACAATTATCAAACAGAAGAAGCCAGTGATTAAATTGAACATATATGACAATAAAATAAATAATTTTAAATATTAAATACCTAATGATCAAAATTTTACAGACTATATACCCTTAAAATCGGTTTGTTTTTGTTTGTAGGGGGTGGAAATAGGTTTGATATACAGAGCTCAAGAAGAAAAATCCTTAGAAAAGTTGATCATTCAACGAGCTTATATTTACCAGAAAGTAGTATATAATCTTCTTATTGGGTTACCGATTTAGCTTTACCGAATTAAGTACATTCGATCTGTCTCTTCCCGCATTGAGATTTTTTTAGGGGTTCACACGAGTTAAGTGCAACTTGGGAAGGGAGAGACAGGAAGTACTTCAAAGAAGCTAATTCGGAAACGTGATTGGAGTACATGACTCTACCTCTAGGTATATACAGACCCGATGGGTTCATTGTTCATTACTATTTTAAATATTATTTTTCTCATGTTTCATGTTGAATTAGCCGGCATACTGAATCGAGATTATAATTCCATGAATGTAGGTTATTATACACTGATCGTGTTTCCGAATTTGTGTGGACGGGTTATTTCAAATCTCTCTCGTTTCTTGTTGCATTTGGATTAGGAGTTAGAGCAAGTTGGTGAAGTATATGTTTAACATTAAAAGAATATAAATTTAAAGCTTTCTTGTGGTTCTTTCCTGCAGTGATCGTTGTATTTGCCGAATCGATGTTTGCGAGTTGATTAGTGCGAATTACGTGTACGGTGAAGATGACGGATAATATCCAAGCATCTGAAAGCGGTATGGCTTAGGCGATAGGGCATAAGTTGAAGTTTGGCAGGGTAGGCGAACGAACTGTAACTGTTTTTTGAAAATTTTATAAACTTTATAAAGAGTTATAAAGGGTAGATCAAGGTCGTAGCTAGGAATTTTTTTTGGGGAGGATTCTCGGAGGAGGGTTTATAATTTTTTGATTAGTGGTGGATTGATTAGGACTGAAAAATGTATATTTTTGTTCATGTATTTCCAGGATTGATTAAATTGTATAAATATAAAATTTATTCTTATGAAAAACATTAATTGGTTAAAATTGAATCTTGAAAACAAAAATTTCAAAATTTCGGAAGGTTAGGTTGAACCCCCAGACGCCCTGTTGCCTACGGGCTTGGTGCAGATCAGCGCCTGCAATTTGAACTGGACCATGAATTATTATTTTGTCTATTCATGGGTTTTCTCTCCTCCAAATTTTTTTCCTGTAACAGATAAGTATTTAAAAAAAAAATGTATATGTAGAACAAAGTGTAGTAAGGCAATTTCGTAAAATTGCCCGGATTACTGGTTGTCTGTACAGAGATTCTTCCTCACAGTTTTTCTGAGAGAAAGAGATGTCAATAAAATGATCAACCAGTATTCCTGTATATAAGTAATGTATTGTATGTATATTGTGTAATACTTATCTGTGTATGGAGACGTTTCAACTCCGAGTCTGGAGTCGTTGTCAATCGTTTAGTGTTGTTTTCGAGGTTTTTCTTCTAGAAGAAAAAAGGTTTTTCTTCTAGAAGAAAAAAACCTTTGAAGCTTTCAAAGTATTATTAAAACGTTTTAACTTGTCTTCTTGTATCCTAGTGATTAATTGACCCTTTTTCTATGACGATGATGTCGGGGAATATTCTATGCTTTGACTGCTTCCAAAATATATATACTGCTTATCTCCAATCTTTACTGTTTTCTTTCCAAAATTATTTAAATACATATACTGCTTCACCTCGTACATTTACTACTTCTTTCCAAAATTGTTTATATAAATGTAATACTTTGTCTTTAACTTTTGCTGCTTTCCTTTCCAAAAGTTGTTCAAATAAATGTACTGCTTTACCTCAAGTCGTAACTTCTTTTCTTTTCTAATACTTAGTATTGCAAAACTATATACCACTTGCCTTTTGAACTGCTACTTTTCCTTAGATGATAGTTGTTTATTTTGTTCACAATTTCTACCAACTCTGGACTTCTTTTTACAATATTTTCAAAGTTCTGTCAAGGTTTGACATTAACTGTCACCTTTTAACCTCAATTAGAGTTTACTGTTATACTGCCGAATTTATAATCTTCTTTTCTTCCTGTCTGCACTCGCTTATATAGTTTTTATTCTGACATGGACCATATTCTATTTTTTCTCCCATAATTCTTAATTTTGATTTAAGGTTTTAAAATATAACACTCCCTTTGTTCAAACTTGATCTCCTATTTACTCAATTTTGATTGCCACCTTTTTATTTAAATAAAATTTCAAATCATTACTTTTTCACGCCCTGTGTCAAATACTGTCACTTCCAATTTTATTGTTCCACAATGTCAAAATTTCTAAAAACTTCTCACTGTTGTACAAAACACATGTTCTATCGAATTCTCTACCCCTCTCTGTCTATCTGACTAAATTTCATATTAAACGCTTCACCTGTTATCTCGTAATTTTGATCCAAATATTTCTCACATTTATGATTTTCATTTACAAACAAGTGATTAATGATTTATTCTAAAATGTGTTTATAAGATTCTAAATTATGAAATACTACCAAGGTTGTGCCTGAAATATCAAATTGTGCAAATCCCGATTAATTTAAATTTTGACGTTTAGATGTATTTTTTGCATATCAGTTTTCAAGGTAAGATTTAATTTTTCTACTTATTAAATGTTTTTAATGTATTATATATGTTGGATAGACTATTCTTACCACATTATTAACATCCCTAGATATTCTAATTTAAAAGCTTCATTAAGTGTCAAATGTGTTATTCTAAAGATATATATGTCTAAAAGATACCTTTTGATCATTTATTCTCTTTGAATTGCATATTGGGTTTTATTTCATTTTTCCATTAAAAAAAAAACTTTCCAAAATTCCAATTGTTTATTTTAATATTGGCTTTCAATACATATAATACGATATTATAAATCTTCCTTTTTCTCTTCCTATTTTGAACTTTGTTTTTTTTTATTAACCCTATTAATATCCATAACTATATATATATATATATATATATATATATATATATATATATATATATATATATATGTTATTCAACCGACTTATATGAAACAACCTAGCAACAGTTCCCAAGCTGAGTCAGCATAACACGTGTCGTCTCCAGTTACCTGCAGACGAACATCCGTGAGAACTGCAAGCGCGGCGGCAGCTTCGTCAGCATTCTTAGCTTATAAATTATACATTTGCCTTGTTTCATTATTCATTGTTACTTACAAAGTCTGTCTAGTTAGTTCAACACATAATTTTTGTCTTTTTTATTGTTATTAAGTTTTATTATTATTTTCATTATATTCAAGTTTCTATTAAAAGTTTATTAATTGTGCAAGTATAAATAAAGTCTTTTTTAAAAAGATAAATTTTGAAAGTGTGATATAACAAATTGGCGCAGTCAGTAGGATCCGTCTAACGTTACTAGAACACGAGTACTCTAACTGGTAGCGGCGGATTCCTATCCCTCAACGGAACAACGAACCTGAAGGAAGTCCTCACTGCAATCAAACGTAGAACACGGCGCTTTCAATGTTCCTGTTGATGTAAGTAATGGTGAATCGTCATTCGTTTTAAGTAAATATTATTTGATTTTTGATTTTATTGAGCATTGATTTTTATTATTTGATATAATTTTTTGATTTATTAATACTTGATTTTATTTGATCGAAACTGATCTATTTTATTATTCGATTTTTATTTTTGATATATTTGATTTGAATGAAATATTGATTTATTTATTATTTAATTTATTTGATATATTTGTTGATTTCTTTTATTGACATTGATATATTTGATTTACATATTTTATTGATTTATTTATCCATTTGATTAACTGATTTATTTGAACTATTGATTTTAATTGCTTACATTTTATACCATACTGTTCTATCATTCAAACAATCGTTATTCCCATTAACGTATTCTACAGTTATTAATTCTCTATACCCTTTAACATTTTATTCTATATACTTTACACTCCAATTCATTTATATCGATAAACATGGCACAAGCTTCACCAAATTCAGGTACACCTGAAACAGAAAGATACCGGTTAACGGAGATATTTTCCGTTATACCCGAATTTGAAGGCGACCAAATTTCCTTGGGAACCTTTATAGATGCGTGTAATTGCGCATATAATATGTCCACGGCGGATCAAAAATATTTGTTAGTGATCCATATCAAAAATAAACTCAAAGGGAAAGCAGCGCAGTTGATAAATTCAAGGAATCCCGGATCATACCTTGAAATCAAACAACTACTGACATTGCATTTCGGAGATTCTCGTGATCTCTCTTCCCTTATTCAAGACTTACAACGTCTGAAACAACTTGCAAACGAGTCCCCATTAACATTTTACAATCGACTCCAGGTATTGAGTGCGAAAATGCACTCCTGCATCCACAAAACCACTCTAGTGGATACAATGGTTATGAACACCCTTCTTACGGGATTAGAACCCCGTTTAGGTCAGGTTATACGTGCCAGTAATCCTAAAGACCTTCTAGAGGTACACTCCCGTATTAGAAGAGAGCTCCAACTTTCTTATTTCGAGGATCAGAAAACAAACAAATCTGTTCCTCTCAAACCAAATTTCCCACCTCGAAAGCCGACACAACCACTTAAGTGTCTTCATTGTGGTCGATTAGGCCACATAGCCGTAAACTGCCGATTGAAAAATCAAAACAATTCTCAACAATTCAATCAAAACCATAGGTCAAATCCTGTTGGACCTAACCAACCTACAAGGCCAAATTTCCCCTCAAACACACCCCCTGTTCAACAAGGACAACAGTTTCGTCCACAAAACTTTCAGAGACCCCCTTTTAGGTCTCAAATGAACCCTAACTATTATCGCCCATCGGTAATACAAAACAATCCTAATAACCGTCCTGAAAGGACACACCATTTCAATCAACACCAAAATGTTGATTACACTAATTATTCAGACTACAATTATTATACGGATGATAACACATACGATTATGAGGATGATCTTCAAAATTATCCTATCGTTGAACAAACGTTCGAAGATACTCCTATCGAACCCTTTAATAGCCATCAATACCAGGATTTTCTAGCGCTTCCGAGCCTAGACCAACTTCCCGATTCGACAACAACTTTGTGCGAAGTCGAAACGCAGATTCAAAGCTTGAATCTCCACAATCTGAACCCCAACTTGAACTTCCCGGAGCAACTATTTCTTTAAGCCCACTTCTTACAGTTAACTCTAAAAACCTTTACTACATTCTAAATTCAAACTACTTATTGATACCGGAGCTGGTATCTCTATCTTCAAAGAAAATACCGTAAAGAATTTCACCCAAAGATCTCCTGAAAGGGTAACTATTCAAGGTATTACCCACAAAAAAAATCCCATCTCACAATCAACTTTAATCCCATTCGCTCCACGTAACCCACATAAAGTTTTCATATACGATTTGGACATTGAGTTTGACGGCATACTAGGATTAGATTTTCTTGAACACTATGAATGCATAGTTGACTTAAAATCTAAACAGCTAATAACAAATTTTAAAACCATCCCTTTACACAAAGTTCCCGATAATGATCAACCCTTGACTGATGTACCCGACACACTCAACGTTAAGCCTAATATTACTTCACAAACCCCTACACAAAACAAAATAACCATTGAGGCACGCACAGAAAAGATCTTTAAACTTAAATGCGATCTTTAACATCGACGCCATCTTACCAACTCAAGAAATTGACAGAGTACGACTTCCAAACGCACTCGTACACATTAACTCAAAAGGTGAATTTCTAACTTCCATCATCAACGCTAACGCGATGCCCAAAACAGTAACTTTTTCTGACTTAAAACTGGAACCACTTGACAAAACTCACCCTCTTATGAATTTCAATACAGACGATTATCATGATTCCCAATACATAGACAGAAACTCAACTATTAGACAACAAATTAGAACTAAACATCTAAATGACGAAGAACGCGAACAAATCACTAATCTTTGCTTGGAATTTCAAGACATTTTCTATCTTGAAGGTGACGTCTTGACTTTCACTAACGAGGTTAAACATTCGATTGATACGAATAACGCAAAGCCCGTTTTCACTAAATCATACAGATATCCTCAAGTTCATAAAGAGGAAGTGAAAACCCAAATTGGAAAAATGCTCGAAAAAGGTATCATTAGACACTCCTCATCTCCTTGGTCCTCCCCTGTATGGGTCGTCCCCAAGAAGCTCGATGCTTCTGGTAAACAAAAGTGGCGAGTAGTTATCGATTACAGGAAATTAAATGAATTGACTGTAGATGATAAATATCCTCTGCCAAATATCTCTGATCTTCTCGACCAACTTGGAAAGTGTCAAAATTTTTCGACATTGGATCTCGCTTCCGGGTTCCACCAGTTGGAAATCCAAGAGGAAGATATTCCTAAGACTGGCTTTTCTGTCGAAAATGGTCATTACGAATTCGTTCGTATGCCATTTGGTTTAAAAAATGCACCTTCTACTTTTCAGAGGGTCATGGACAATATTCTTCTGGGTATACAGAATGAACGTTGTCTCGTCTACATGGATGATATCATCGTCTACTCTCCGACCATCCATGAACATATTTCTCGGTTGACAAAAGTTTTTAAACGACTTCGGAAGTCTAACCTAAAAATTCAACCTGATAAGTGCGAATTTCTTCGTAAAGAAGTGGCTTATCTTGGCCATCTTACACAAGAAGGTGTAAAACCAAACCCTTCAAAGGTTGAATGTATTCAGAACTTTCCTCAACCCCAAACTCCGAAAGACATAAAATCTTTTCTTGGTCTCGCTGGATATTACAGACGCTTCATACCAAATTTTGCGAAGATCTCTAAACCTCTGACAAAACTACTCCAAAAAGAGGTCAAGTTCATCTTTGACGCAGATTGCAAGTCTTCCTTCAATGAACTGAAGCAAGCCCTTGTATCTGACCCAATCCTGATATATCCAAACTTTGAAGAACCCTTCCTGCTCACTACTGATGCTAGTGCTTTTGCTATTGGAGCGGTTCTTTCTCAAGGCCCCGTGGGAAAAGATCTCCCTGTTGCATACGCTTCTCGCACCCTCTGTGCTGCAGACACGATATTCCACCATCGAACGAGAATTGTTGGCCATAGTTTGGGCTGTTAAGCACTACAGACTGTATCTTTTTGGGAGAAGGTTTACACTCCTGTGTGACCACCGTCCGCTTACTTGGCTCTTTTCCATCAAAGATCCTGGCAGTCGTCTAGCCAGATGGCGCCTTAAGCTAGAGCAATACAATTATAAGATTGAGTACAAGCCCGGCAAGGTAAACCAAAACGCAGATGCTCTTTCTCGCATCAAAATCAACCATTTCAAGCAATGTGCTGATTTCCTTTCCAAAATCAAAATTTTCGCTAACAACGAAACTGACTCCGAACAACCTGAAAACTCTGACAATGACGACGAACATGACGAAAGAATTATCGCTGAGTTTAATCGATTTGTTCAACTCTACAAAACTGAGTCAATAATCGATTACTCTAAAATTGAAATATCCAATTCTCAACTTCTAGACAAGTCCCACAAACGCATAGTTACATTCTTTTGGCAAAACAAAACTAACGACTTACACGACAAAATTATTGATGACTTTTTCAAAGAAGAACCTAATTTCAGTAATGACACTCTTAACATCATGGCCAGTAAAACAGTCAGGCGTAGAAAGTACTTAGTTGAACCTTTGCCCTATGACCCTGAAACTGTAGTCTCACATCTTTTCAAAATTATTTATAACAACCAAGACCAATTCAACGACTCCGAAACATACTGCATAGAAAATAACATAGAACTTCCCATTCTTGAAATTTTATCTTTCATTCTCTCCGACAAAGAAATTAAACTAAAAATCTGCCAAAACATTGTTACAACTCCTACCGAAGACGAAATTCCTATAATAATACAACAATACCACTCTGGTAAAAACAACCTCCATCGTGGCATTAACGAAACCATCAGACGTCTAGGGAAAAATACAATTGGACCGGCTTAATTAAAACTGTAGAACAATTCATCAAATCCTGCGAAACTTGCCAAAAGGTAAAGTTCTGTAGGAAAAACCTAAGTGCACCTTTTGTTATTACGGAAACACCCAAGACTCCTTTCGAACGTATTAACATTGACATCTTCGAGTATCCATCTAGAAATCATGCACTGACTATTAGGGACGAACTAACGAAATTTACACAAGCCTACCCCATAAACGACAAAACAGCTTCAACTGTCGTATACACCCTTTTGATTTTCTTTCAACATTACGGCACTCCACTTCGCATCCATTGTGACTATGGACGTCAATTTGACAACACTTTAATGCGGGATTTATGCCAACTATACGACATAAAACTGACATTCTCCAGCGTTCAACATCCCGAGTCAAACGGTTCTATTGAAAGATTTCACGCGACCTTAGCAGAAATGATAAGGGCAAATACAGCGGAACATCCAACCGAACATCCATTTAACGTCCTCCCTTATGCCATCATCTGTTATAATAATACAAAAAATAAAACCACCGGTTTCACGCCCTATGAACTCATATTTGGGCACACTTCTAGTAGGCCTCCAGAAACCCTTTACAACCAGGAAAAACTTATTTCGAAATACGTAAGAGACCTAAATAACAGAATGGACTATTATTACAGACTCGCCCGTGCTAAAACCGAAAGACAGAAAGAAAAATCTAAAGTGCGATTTGACCAACACGTTTCTACTAAACAACCCGATTACAAAGTAGGCGACAAAGTCTACGTAAAATAGTCCCAAATCAAAAACAAAGCCGAAAACAAATTCAACGGCCCCTTCGAAATTACCGCAATACGAAAAAACTCTGCCACCGTCATAAATTTACAAACAAACCAAATAACTAAAGTTAACTTTGACAGACTAAAACCCTATTTTGAATGAATCCCTTTTTTCAGATTCTGTAGACTGTTTTCAGTCGTGAACCTTCAACAGTACTCCATTACGCCTGTTAACAATACTATAGGAGTTTTCTTTCATGAAGAAGGAACCCTTAAAATTTCTAATGACAAATGGACACTCCTTGTTTACAAATATTTAAGCCCATTTCGAGACGCTATTTTAAACAACGACAATATACTGAACAGACTTTTAGATACTATTAACCACAACAAAACTAACGTTAAAATATTCAAATTAAAAGTACAGACTCACGTAAGCCTCCTGAAACAAATATCAAAATCTGTTAACATCAAATATACAGAAATTTGAGCCAAAACTTTCTACCAACCAATTCGGGTTCAGAAAGGGGAGATCAACCATCGATGCCGTGACACTCGTTACCAACATCGCCAGAGAGGCTATCTCGGGAAAGAGATGGAGAAGAGGTGGAAAAAAGTACTGTCTAATAGCCACCCTGGATATCAAGAACGCCTTTAACTAGGCCCGCTGGGACCGCATTTTGGAGGCTCTTGCCAGGATGGAAGTTCCTCAGTACTTACGCAGAATGGTTTCAGCGTATTTCAAGGACCGCATCCTATTGTACCAAACTGAAAATGGGCAAGTAGACTATAAGATCACAGGAGGTGTACCTCAGGGCTCTGTTCTTGGCCCCCTCTTATAGAACGTAATGTACAACGACCTGCTCCTGCTCGGTCTGCCTGAGGGCGTCAGGCTAGTGGCATTCGCCGATGATGTGGCATTGATCATAGTGCGCAAGCACATAGAGGAGATACAAACAACCTTCTCATTCGCTATAGCCACAATTCAGCATTGGATGCTCTCAGCGGACTTGAGTTTAGCAGAGCAAAAGACCGAAACACTCCTTGTTAGCAGTGGAAAGGCAAGGGAAACCATCACCCTCAAAATAGGCGACACCTACATACAGTCGCAGCCCTTCATCAGCTATTTGGGGGTGCTCCTGGACACACGGCTCAACTTCAAAGAGCACATAATCGCGGCCAGCAAGAAAGCAGCTGGGGTACAGGGGGCATTATCTAGAATAATGCCGAATATCGGAGGCCCTAGACAGATAAGAAGACAGCTACTGGCAACAGTAACTACTTCTGTTTTGTTGTACGGGGCACCAGTATGGGAGAAATCGCTCGAGCTACCATCGTACCGCCGGAAAATGAAATCAGTCCAGCGGCTCTCAGCGATTCGAGTGGCATCATCCTACCGCACTGTGTCTTACGAGGCGGTGAGTGTGATTGCCTCTACCCTACCAATCGACATCCTGGCTGCAGAAAGGGGACGGCTTTATCGCAGAAAGTTAGAGAAAGACCAACCGACAGGAAAGAGCGATGAAAGAGCCATGAGTCTAGGGCAATGGCAGGAGAGGTGGGACACCTCTACTAAAGGCGGGTGGACATATCGATTGATACCTAACATCAGTCGTTGGGTCAACTGCCAGCATGGGGAGGTTGGGTTCTACATCACTCAGCTCCTGACTGGACATGGGTGCTTTCGAGCATACCTGCACAGGTTCAGGAGGGCAATCTCCCCAAACTGCCCACACTGTACGGACGTGATAGAGGACGCGGAACACGTGTTCTTCTCCTGCCCCCGGTTTCAGGATCAACGTGCTGAAGTGGAGAGGATTCTGGAGACTAATATCGTTCCAGAACAATTAGTAGAAGCCATGCTGAAGGGCCCCCAAGCCTGGAAGTTGGTATCAGATTACGCGGAGACTATCCTCAAAGAACTCCGCAATACGTTCGAGGAGTAGGCTTTAGAGGCTTTCAATGTAAGAGCAGTAAACATCTGCAATGAACCAACCTTGCGAAGTAGTATTGACTAAGAGTGCCGCAGGGGACCATGGTGGTAGGAGAAAATGGTTAGGGTTTTAGCGGGTATACGGTATACTGGTTTCAATGCAACGATTTACTCTTGCTTTGAAGTCATTGCATCGGGAGTCCCGCACGACGGCCAGCACGTGCTAGCTAAGTACGCAATGTATTTCCCCCCTCTTCGGATAAAAAAAAAACACACACACACACACACGTGTTCTTCTCCTGCCCCCGGTTTCAGGATCAACGTGCCGAAGTGGAGAGGATTCCGGAGACTAATATCGTTCCAGAACAATTAGTAGAAGCAATGCTGAAGGGCCCCCAAGCCTGGAACTTGGTATCAGATTACGCGGAGAGTATCCTCAAAGAACCACCACCCGAAAATTTTATCGGGACATTCTACCCTAGGACTTAACGGAGAACAGCAATTACACGGAACGGATCCAGATTCGGAACCTCTGTGTGATAGTTTTCTCGATGTGGGTCTTACATCTCGCTTTTACAAATAAGTAACGAAATTCATGTTCTTTTTCTGATATAATTAATAGGACTTTATTTGTTTAAATTCGTAATTCTTAATTTAATATGACAACAATTCAACCGCTAATGGGCTATCCTACATAATTGCTTTTTCTAACCACCCTGTATAACTATAATTACACTCAATTCTCTAACATTTATATATAATTTATTTATAAATACTCATTATAATAATTCCATCTCATTATGAAAACTATCTTCTCTAACTATAATTCTACTCCGATCAATATTTCAATCATTATATATATATATATATATATATATATATATATATATATATATATAAATACAATCGTGGGCAACTCTATAAATCATTTCCTTTTCTAACATTTTTTATAATCATCCTGTATATCTACAATTCCTATATTTCATCTACCATATATAGGGTGTTCCTAAGTTGGAGGTACAAACGAAAAGGGGAGATTCCTTGATTAGTTTTAGGAAGAAAAAGTCCCATAAACATGGGTCCGCAAACGTTTCGTTTTCAAGATACAGAGTGTTAAAGTTTTGAATTTTTTTCAAATTTTTTTTCTCATAGTATCTGCACTTCACAAGATATTCAAATGAAATTTGGCATAGATATTACAATTAAGAGTTTACACCTTGTGACATGCCAATTTCGATTGCAAATCTACAGGGTGATATTTTTTCGGAAACACTGTCCACTGTTGTCCTTCAGAACTTTTTTTTTGGTGAGCCACTGGTACTTTCAAAAATTGTAAAGAAAAGCTTTGTGGTTATAGCAAACTTTATATTCTCTTGTAGTTTTGTCGTATCTACTACCGATTTCGAGAAAAAAATTTTGAATTATTAAACTAGCAATGATTCTTAAAGATTCGATAAACTGGTATAATCATCAAAAAAAAATGTATTACTACAAGAAACGTAGAACTCAAAAATTAATCATAATAAAAAAACTAAAACAAAGGAACTAAACTACAGCAATTGTTGAAAATGTCCTCCCCCAACCCTTATACAAGCTTCTGTTCTTCTTCTCATAGACGATCGAACTCTTTCAAACACTCCTGGAGTATTCCTAATTGTATCAAACGCGCCTATTATACGATTTCTCAGTTCGTCTACGATATTGACTGGCGTTATGTACACTAGAGATTTCAGATGGCCCCATAGAAAGAAATCTAAACTATTTAAATCTGGGGATCTGGCGGGCCATGGCTGATGTCCACCTCGTCCAATCCACCTGTTTACATAATTTTCGGTCAAATACTCCCTAGCCAAAGTGAAAAATGAGCAGGAGCACCGTCGTGCATGAACCACATTTCACATCGCATCATAAGAGGTATATCATCCAATAACAAGGGCAAATCGTTCTCTAAAAAATGTCTGTATGATTGACCAGTAACTCGCCCTGGCAGAAAGAAATGACCAATTAAATAATCGCCAATATTACCACCTCACACATTTAATGAAAATTCCTCTTGAAAATAAGCTTTTGCAATTTTATGTGGATTCTCCTCAGCCCATATGTGTTCCTTGAGAAACAGGCTTCATCAGTGAATAGGATTTGGCAATCAAAATGAGGATTGTTCAATAGTCTGTTGAGGTACCACTGACAAAAAATAATTCTTGGATGACAATCTGGAGGCAAGAGCGCCTGCACCCTCTGAATGTGATAAGGATAGAGCGAAGAATCCCGCAAGATCCGCCAAACAACTTGATGACTTGTATTTAAGGTAACACTAATTTTTCTTGTACTGGTTCCTGGATGTTCTTCTATTTCGTTCAGCACTGCCTCTTCCAGTCATGGTGTTCTCACACTTCGTGGTCTACCTGCATTAATATTTTTCGCAGAAAAAGATCCAGTTTCTGAAAGACGCCTGTGAATATTAGAGGACATCCGATGACCAGGCATCACTCTACTGGGATAGCGTTCCATGTAAAGACGCTTAGCTTCTCTTGAATTACCATTTGCAAGACCATACATGAAATGCATGTCAGCCATTTCGGAATTCGTAAAATTCGGCATGTTTTGATATTAAAATGCAACCATCTTTAATTTTCAAAACACAGGAGTTTAATTTGATGTGTCAAAACTAACAATAAATTTATTCATTCACCACAGCCTACTAGGTAGGTAACTAGATTTCTATGATAATTCGGAATTTTCTGAGGATTTCAAGAGAATCATTCAAATTTTTTTTCTCGAAACCGGTAGTAGATACGACAAAACTACAAGAGAACATAAAGTTTGGTATAACAACACAGCTTTTCTTTACAATTTTTGAAAGTACCAGTGGCTCACCAAAAAAAAGTTCTGAAGGACAACACTGGACAGTGTTCCCAAAAAAATATCACCCTGTAGATTTGCAATCGAAATTGGCATGTCACAAGGTGTAAACTCTTAATTGTAATATCTATGCCAAATTTCATTTGAATATCTTGTGAAGTGCAGATACTATGAGAAAAAAACTTGAAAAAAATTCAAACTTTAACACTCTGTATCTTGAAGATGAAACGTTTGCGGACCCATGTTTATGGGACTTTTCCTTCCTAAAACTATTCAAGGAATCTCTCCTTTTCGTTTGTACCTCCAATTTAGGAACACCCTGTATATACCACTGCTTATGGGTTACGAAATGTTGCATTTCCATTTCCGACACCCTGTATATGCATCTCTGAATATTTTTTGCACCACCCTGTATAAGTGTAATTCTATTGCGCCCTCTATTCCAAGAACCCTGTAAATTCAACCGCTAATGGGCTTCCCTATATAATTATTTTATTAGTTATAATTGCACTCTACCCTATATTTTAAACACCCTATATATGCAACTGCTTGTGTGCCACCCACGTAAAAAATGATTTCTAACATATCTGGAATCGCCCTGTGTAATTATAATATACAACGCCTTATATGTCAGTCAATTTAGAACATGAGAACACATAACTGTTATGTGTATATAGTATTCGAGTAACTAGAAGCGAAAGTAGAAGGCTACGAGAATTATGCGAACCGACCTGAAGAGGGCAGATGTGACTCTGCCGAAACGTCGTCATTTTACCATCGATCCCGGCAGGGATCAGTTATCAACTACGCGGATGAATTCCCGGAAACCATCTAACACATTTAGTGCCCGCGAAAACTTAAAAACAAATATATATATATATATATATATAACAGATTTTTACTCTCTATTGCACTACCGATTTTGTCAAATAAACGAGTCAAAGGGTATTAATAGCTCATCTCTAAATACTATTTTTAATTTTCTCGGTCATAAATTAGCTAAATTCAGCATAATTTTTATTACTCATATTTTATGTCAACTACAATTAAAATTTAGTGCGTAAAAGTATTTGCAGTTATTCTAATCTTTTTCTAATCATGGCTCTAAAAATGTAACAGCAATTTGGAATTCATACGATAGTTGTTTTAACACTTGTGTATTGATGTTTATTTATTATTAGGGTCAAAATTAAATAGGAAAAACACGAGATCGTCAAGAATTGTGTGATCACGGGTACTCATGGAAATTGCATTGGCGATGGCAGCCGAACGGTAACAGATTTTGAATACAGAAGTATATTCAAAAGGATGAAACTCTGCGAGTTTCTAGAATACTCGACGGTTATTGATGAAACAATATTCGATAAAAGTTATGAGTTGGAATAACAAATACAAAATGTACAAACAGAAATACTGAAGAAATTAACGAATTCCTTACGTGTAAGATATTTTTTCTTTTTGTAAGCATACCTACATGTATAATTCTAATGATTACATAATATATACCTGTACAATACAAACATATTTGCTGTACTAGTGAAAAGTCTATAAGCGAAAAAAACATTTTTTAAAAAAATATAACCGACTTCCACCTATAAACTAAACAGCTAAAAATAATTATAACAAAATACAACTCTAGCAAATAAATAACACATTCAATGTTGTTAGGTACCTACCCAGGAAGTAAAAAATGTAAACATTAAAAGGTGCTCATTCTGTACAAATTAATTACCTACCAATCTAGTATATTTTTGAAGTCGGTGCCAAGCAACAATCAAGTTTGATGAATTAGTAGATAAGTACGCAATGAAGGATTTTAGATTTGCTTGGCACCGGCTTCAAAATATACTAGATTGGTAGGTAATTAATTTGTACAGAGTGAGCACCTTTTAATGTTTACATTTTTTCGTTCCTGGGTAGGTACCTAACAACATTGAATGTGTTATTTATTTGCCAGAGTTGTATTTTGTTATAATTAGCTCTAAAAATTCATCCATTCAAAAAAAAAGTTTGTGTCATATCTCAAAAACAAGAGCTCTCACGCAAACGAGGACATGACAATCATATTTGGGATACAATTCCCTTCAATTTTGATATTTACATTTTTTTATAAACTCAAAAACAAAGGAGCTAGAGGGATGTGAATAAATCGACAGAATTTCGTTTTTTTCAAAATATCTAGTAAGCCGTGACTTGATAATAGTGAACGGAATTTAAAAATATATTTATTATACATAAACCAAAATATCTTAAAACAATAAATGTAGCAAATAACAGACGAAGAACTTTCAGATGTAAGTAATTACAAAGACTAATGAAGGACACATTCACTATTAGTGTCAGTTGTTGAGCTAAGTATGACTGAAGGTAATTTATTACAGTATGGTACCGAACGCAATGTTTTCTTGGCTAAAATTTTCATTAACTTATAACGTCGATGAAGTCAAGTTTAGGACATTAAAATTTTAAAGGAGACTATAGATTATGGTTACCCTAATACAATAATAACTAGATAAAATGTAGCCACATCAAGAATATGTACAAAAGTGCGTAGTTTCAACCACATTAACTCTGATTGTCTTAGAGTAGCAGTTATTCATTAACCCTATGAAATGTCACCGCTACAGAAATGACGTTTTGTTACACTAAAGGTACATAATTCTACAAAACTAGTTTAAGTTTTAAAAGATAGCATTTAGTCTAGTGTTTAACGGCAAAAATATATAATTCAGCTTATCTTACCTTCGTTCTAAACATTTTATATCCCTGCTGACAGAATATTTAATTTTAATAAATTAATTATATGTAAACATACAGAGTGATTCAGTAAGTATGTCTAATCGCTAAACTACATTCTCGATCTCTACTCCGACGATTTACCAAGACACCTATGCAAATATTCCCGAGATAAAGCATGTTTAAAAGTTTAAATTTGATTTTAGAATTTCGAATTTGAACTCCAATTTCCCCTTGATAAAGAAGGAAGCTGCTTACAACTTGTTACTTCAGTACATCCAAGCTTTTTTGTTTGTTCTTCTATGATTGAAGAAATAAAAAATATGAAGGAGCTTTGAATTCCACATAGAAAAGTCACTCTTATATTTGCTTTCATAATGTTCAGTATTCCGTGTTTATAAATTTAAATGTGATTTAATTTTTCGTTTTTTAAGTAGGCTTATATCACTGTTCGTCAGTTTATGTAGAAATAAACTTTTCCATTAATACCTACTCTGAGTCTACGAGTTAACGAGTAGCAAACTTAAGCTGTTTCAACTGATATACCTGAAAAATATATGAAATGGGCCTGACTAAGCTTGGAGCTGGCTCCTACAGAGTCTCTAATGTATGACCAAAGAAGTAATATTTAAGATCGAGTGCGTGAGGTATGCGCGTCTGTACGTACGTAATCGTAACTGTAGTTTAGAGCGAAAAGAAACCGAGTGGTCATATGTGTCGCTCTAGAGCTGCAGTCAATGACTATACGTCAGTTGACTGAAGCAAACAGAAGCGAGCATTGACAGAGATAACCACGTCCACTCGATTTTCTTAATCCCTCACCGTGTGATATGGTTTTCTGGGGGCCTCATATACTCTATATTCAGTATTTCTCTATGAATTTCACTAATTTAAACAATATAGTTCTAAGTTTCTTGATATAATTATTAAGTATACGAATATTAAGAAAGAAATTTGTAAATTTATTGTTTTCTGTTTCGCTTATTCGTAAAGTTCATTTAATAAATAAAAATTAGTTTAATTTAAATGATCAGTATGAAGTTTAAAATGACACAAATAAATCCAAAAACACGCTAGGGCACAGCAAATCAAACTTTCAGGAGAGTGAGTGCCGCAGTATTATATATGTACATGTCGCGCAAGACGTGAAGTACTAATGTGTAACCTTTACACTATTTCAAACCTCACCAACTCTGTATGAACTGCTGCACTATGGGTCAAATGGCATTTTTTAGTGGAAACCTAATATCTTGACGAAAAATAGAGAAACAATCTTTGCTTTAAATTGAACCTTGGGCTATTTAGGTTAAGAGATAATTATTTAAAATGTCAACATTCGCTGTTATAGGGGTGGAATATAGGAGTGAAATGGTGCACATTGCAAAATTCGATCTTTTTTTTCTTTTGGGTTAGGTATATCTCAAAGACAAATACAGATATTTATACACATTTTTTTTAAGTGCTTGAGTTTTTAATATAAATTAGAACATTTTTTTGGAAACCGATCCTCCCAAAAATATAGTTGAAATAGTGGGTGAAAACGTAAAATGTCGCCAAAAAATACTGTTAATGATTCTTCGAGCGCTGAAGATGGTTCTTGAAACCGTTACCATTTCCAAATGTGAATATCGTTTATCGTTATCATTTTTTCCAACAGGTTTCAAAAATGGTTGTTTGTTTCCTTCTCATCTCACAAAATTCAATACAATAATTTTCTTTCATGAAAACAATATTTATATGAGTTTTTGTTAATATGTGGGATCATAAGAAAAAATGAAAGATAAAAAGTTTGAATGTGATGCATTCCCTCTAATTATGCAGCACACACTTTGAAAACAATAACCCTTAAAATGACAAAAATCAAAAATTTAGGATATAAGTAAACGTTATCGAAAAATATTTAAAATAATTGACAGAAAATTCACTCCCATACCCCCATCTGCATTCCTATCGTGAAAAATAATTACAATAAACGTTCTCCCTAGTGAAAATTGATAACAACATGGTTTTTAGAACAGTATTCCGCCGCCAATGTTTCATTAAACAGTATTTTTTGGACTTTTTGCACGTTTTCACCCGCTCATCCCCTATTTTCACCTATACTTTTTCTATTGTATATTAATAATTCTACAATTTTAAAAAGCATGTGTATAAATATCTGTATTTCAGTTGAGATATACCTTAAACAAAAAAAAAAAAACAAAAATCCAGTTTTGAAATGTGCACCATTTTACCGTTCATTTCCACTCCTACAATAGTGGATGATGACTTTCTAAATAATTTTCTCTTAATCTACATGACATAATTTTAAAAAATGTTTAGATATCACCATTTTCCGTCAAGATATTAGGTTACCCTTAAAAGAAATGGACCCATAGTGCACCGCCGAGCTTAGCAAGCCCCCACCACTTATACGGCCACTATAATTATATTCTAAATTTATAGAAAATTAAGATTAGGTTAATAAGAATAAAAGTTTACATAGATTTCCATTTCTGTACCAACTGTTGTAATTGGTGCAAAAAAGGCAATAGTTAAAAGTATTAACTATTATTATTTTTTGATTATAATCTAGAATACTCAAGAGGAAGAAACTACATCCATATAACTTCAGACAATTTGTTAATATACAGGAACTACGATCGAAATTCTGTACAACAAACCAAACTTTGCATACATATGGATTGAACTTTATCATGCACATACATAGGGCTGAATTATGTACTATCTAATTTCTATTTGAATAAATATGGTTATTAAATAAATTGAACCTGACCATTTAATATATATTTTACACTGAAAAAATTTATTAAATTAATAATATATCTCAATTAACTATCGAATGTTAACAACTATCGATCTATCGATGACTACTCGCGCAGACTGCTGTTAATTAGATCATGGAGAACAACAATTATATTGTTACCAGAATTCATCCGATAGCTGGTGCAATCGGCCATCATCCAATTCGTGGAAGGGACATTCTTCAGATACTTCTGGGAATCCGAAAAGTTTTGTCTCTCAACAGGCCGACCGCTGCAGTTACTGGGAATTCCCTTGAAGATTCAAGAACACATGAAAGAAGTTTCCCGATGGTTCGTTGACTTGCCAGAATAATTCCGAGAGAAATATATAAATACCGACAGCTGGCGCTGTAGTTAGTCAGTATTCGACGGTCCTATTGTTAAATTAAGATAAATTGTAAATAGTTCTAGTGAATATAGATTTTGTTAAAGTAGTGGAAATAAATTAGAATATCAAATCAAAGTTAATACATCAAAAAGTTTAAACTTTAGCGATGATTGCAATGGAAATGGTATGTATGTATAAGGGCCAGTACATTAATAGTCACAGGCTGAACAATTACAAATTCCCTATGTGAAATTTTCATTAATCCAATTTTTGATATTAAAACAAGTACTTCAACAGCTTTTCATATATCTTTTAAGATCGACCATGGTTGTTTTCTGAATGTTATTTGTGGCATCTTCTAGTTTATTTTAGATTTTCACAAGTTTGAACTCTGATGTGGTATTATTCCCAAGAAAATCTAAAATAAATCGACCATGGTGTTTTTGCACTAAAAAATCATAATCTATCACCAGTCTCAGTTTAGCCTACAGAGAACTCTACTGGTCCTATACCGTCATTATTGAAATAAGTGGTAGTATGTAAATACTTAATATTGTTAAGAATGTCCCTTAACACTAGGCCTAATAATTTGAGGGCATAATAACTTTTCTAGTTTTCATTGTGGAATACACGACAGTGACACTTTCCTATTGTTATACTCCTGTGATTCAGGTATCGTGCACTCATGGGTCTCCTTATTTCCTGTGTCTACGTTATTTTTTGCCTTTCTCTTTTTCAATTCTCATGTGGTATCCATATAATAACTATGGCAATATTTCCTCTCCCATCCATACCAGACTAATTCTTTTTTTGGAATGTGTTCCATTTATGTTTGTTTTAAGTTCGTTTGTCTAACATTGACGTTCTATTTGCTCTCCTCAGCGCGTCCATTTCAGCATCCTTCTAGTTTTACTTTGTTTCATTATCCAAGTTTTAGATCTATACTCTAAGGTGCTCTTGATCATTGTGAGGCAGAATCTCTATTTGGTACCTAGGGCATACCAAAAATTGAATTTTACCAATTACATTTTCTCCTCTAGAATTAGTTTTACGATATTCAGAGGCATAAAATAATTTGGAATTTTTTAAGTAGCTTAGTTCGCCAATTTGTTAAAATTAAAACGTATTTTAATAAACAAATTTCGTCTTTAAAGCCATGTAAACGCAAATTTTTCACACAATCAATTCACAGTCCTGTGTGTCCTGTTACTATCGGACAACACGTATATGAACAGAGCCTCATATCTGTCGTCTAAATAGATTACTAATAAGATCATCTTTCCAAATTCAAAAATTAACATGTGTACATGAACAAACCCAATTTTATATTAGCTTGAGTTTACTAATTTATTGGGCACAAAATGGAATGCGGAAAAATAAGAAATAACTACGGATCCCTGTAAACTCTTTTATTTCCAAACAAAATCCGTATATTAAATTTTTAATACCCTGAATGCTACAACCAATAATCGATTTCCCTTGAAACATAATCCATATCAAATGTAAGGAGCGTATTCCGTTTATGAAAGGGGGTCACATCGATTGTTACGGTTTCGCAGAAATATCATATATACATACACTCTTTCACTTTATTGCATTTTGACAGTCCCAGTAGACAGAAGTAGTAGAGTAAAACATATTGTAAGCTACTGTTATAATTTACCTTGTAATAACGAAACATTAAATTATTATTAAATGTTCTGTTTTGTAAATGAAAATAATATAGAATATAGTATTTTCATCCACGTAATTAATTATCGTTACAATCTAAATTGAAAATTCAAGCACTTATAAAGAAATACGGAAACCTTAACCACATAAGTTGATAACATTTTATCAAACAATTAGTCACTAACGTCGTTAACTGATAAATTACGAGCATTCTTTTGTTAAATCACATTAGACTACAAGAAACCTTACAAGAAATATGTAAAAGTGATCTTCATATAAACGGCTCGAGCAAACAATGAGTTCGCGAATATATTTTCTGTTGATCATATGTTTATACCTTAAACACAACCAAATATTGTCTAATAGAATACTAGTAAACTGATCTAGGCTAATGATACTGATGTATAATTCCATTCAAGCATCCAGGTATACTTGAAAGGGCCAATTTGGCAACAAATAAAGATATCATTCAATTTCATTGTCTTAATAAATGTTAGAATCACAGGTACTTATAAACAATTCTTTTTAACCGCCTGATTTATTCTCCTGTTATGCACCGATTTGGACGATTATGGTCTTGTTGAGTAGAGTATATATCCAGATTGGTGAAACTTGAAATTTGGGAATAGAATTCTTTTGGCAAAGTGATGAAATTAGTGAATGAACACATGCGTGCGTAGAAATCGACCAACATACCTAACATATTGGTCGATATTCATAAAACCCTTTGTCGATGTGGATAGTTTTTTAAGTGTAATCTATTAAAGAAGATCCCTATGTGGTCTCATATCCTTTTCTGCGATTTGCAACATACAGTTTTGCAGAAAATCGCCGAAAAATCCAATATTCTTATCAACAATTCCATCAAAGTGACGTAACTGACATTTCCTCATAAATATTTTAATTCCAACGTAATAGTGCGGGAATTTCAGGCACGGTAAATTTTAAGTGCGAATTTAAAAATTTTCTATGTACATCCCAACCACATAGCTAGTATAGTATAGTATTTTCGGCTCGTGAAATCTCTGAGTACCAAGCTCATTCTGTTTGTATACCTGGCAAATACTGATTTAAAGGAAAAATTTTCAATTTTGCGAAGACGGTGCGTTTGGTGTCGCCTACTCCCAGCCTAATAGAAAATTCAGTGACAACACATGTCAACCTCTAAACTGCGATTTGGTACGATTATACACAGGGTGTTTAGTTGTAGCAACAAAACCCCAAGTAAAGTGATACAAACAATAACAATAGCAGAGTAGACGAGCCGAATTACCCTTTTAAAAAAAAATGTTATCTATAGTTTGGTAGGTGGAAGTTGTAGAGGGGGTTATTACAAACAAGGGAAAAATAAATGCAACAACTGAAAAGTGGAAGTCATAATTTGTGGGGTCGAAAAGGGGTGGAAAAAGGCATTAATGCGATTTCCGGCCAAAGGTGAGGTCCTAGAAAAAATAGTTAAATATAAAAGTTGTGGATCTCAAAAAGATCTATAACTTTCGTCATTTCCACATAACCTCAAAATGAGCATAAGAACCACAAAAAACTGCATTTTTCGATTTTTATTTTTAATTTCGGCAGAAATTGTTCGATTTTAATGAAACTTTCGTAGAAGGTGGCTTTTATAGTCACAAACCATGAAAAAAATTATTCAAATTAAAATATTTAAAATTTTTCGAGTTATGACGTTTTTCCGGTAAAAAACACTTTTTTTCAAACGAAAATTCTCCTTTGGAAAGTTCTCGTAATAAGTTCCGTGAGTGCTATTTTTTTTCGTTTTTACATCAACTTTCAATTTAAAAATAGTAGTCATAATAGAAGAACACACTCAAAAATTCTAAAAATGGAATAAGTACGTTTTTCATTTGCTCATTTGTGCTTAATTCTTATTAATTTGTTTAAATTAAAAAAAAATTAAAAAACAAATTTCACCCTTGAATTCTACTGGAGAAATACAAAAGAAACTGTACATAACTTATTTCAGTAAAAGTTTTATTAGCACTCATAATTGTTATTAACATGCAATATATATTACATGGCTTCAGGTAAAATAAGAAAAACCAGAATTCTTTTGTTAAAAAAATATATATTTGTAAAAATTTGATTGATGTATGTTAAATTATATACAAAATTGCATTTATTACATTAATCTACCTCTTTTTGGCACAGTTGCAGGACAGAATACGGTGAAATCGTTTAATGATAATCAGTTTTTTCCTGATCTTCTTGAAAAGATTCATCACAAACACTTACTTCGGATAATTCTCTGTCTGAATCAATGCGAATAGCTTCATTATTTTCAGTCTAATCTTCTTCATATTCACTATATCTTGCGCAATAATGTACATCTTTGCACATGAATCGTGACAATTGATACATAAATGTGTGCATCGCAGGCCATGCTTGCGACACCCACACGTATTGCGTTCGCAACACGTTTTGCACTAGCAAGAAATAATTTTTTATAATCATTCGGGAATAACCGGAGCTTCCGTCGTATAAGGCTTTGGGGTATCATTAATGGTGACTTACCGAGCCAGGTCTGTAATTGGAAATATGGTCTGTAAGAGTGTAGCGGTGCGGCTCCAACTGTTGGAACTAAGTTTTCCAACTCAAAAGTGTTCTTGGCTGTCAAAGTTTGATATTGATTAAAGCCAAAGACAACAAGAGACATTATCCAGTTTGGAATATTAATTAACGATGAACCTAATGATAGTTTTCCTTTTCCAGCAAAACCAGAGTTGGTGTCACAGCCTGTAAAGCAATGCAGAAAATCTACAAAGGAGCGACAATGCCCACGTTTGAAACTATGTGCGTTGTAAGGATATGATTTGTTTTCTTCAGCTGATTGCATTGATGTATTAATTATATTAGAGTATCTGCATCTTCTTCTGCTTCTTTTACTATACACCGCCTTGAAGTAAATATTTTTAACAATTCCTTTATTAAATGGATCTTATTTTTTTCATTTGATAGAAACTTATCTTTTATATTGATAGTACTGGCCATGAACTAATTGCTAAAAGCGGCTGCAAATTGATTAAAGCTGTGTTTAAGTGCAAAAACCAGGAAATATTTTTTTGATGGCTAAATTTAATCAATATCAAACTTTGACAGCCAGGAACACTTTTAAGTTGTAAAACTGAGTACCAATAGTTGGAGCCGCAACGCAACACTCTTATAGAGCAAATTTACAGTTAAAGACCTGGCTCAGTAATAAGAAAAATGCAACCGAATAGGGTTGGAACAAGTCACCATTAATGATACCGCAATTTTCTTACCTTAAACGACAGAAACTTCGGTTATTCCCGAAGAAATATTAACAGTAGGTGTGGGTGTCGCATGCATGGTCTGCGATGCACACATTTATGTATCAATTGTCACGATTCATTATTTCACAAGATATAAGTGATCATGAAGAAGATGTGACTGAAAATAATGAGGCTACTCGCATTGAATCAGGTAGAAAATTATCCGAAGAAAGTTTTTCTGATGAATCTTTTCTAGAAGATCAGGAAAAAACTGATGTCAATGCATAAAACGATATCACCGTATTCTGTCCTGCAACTGTGTCAAAAAGACGTAGATTAATGTTATAAATGTAATTTTGTATATAATTTTATATATAATTTATCTAACAAATAATTATATATATATATATATATATATATATATATATATATATATATTTTTTTTCAATAACATAATTGTGGTTTTTCTTATTTTACCAGAAGTCATGTAACATATATTGCACGTTAATAACATAAACTTTTATTGAAATAAATTATATCCTGCTTAATTTGTATTTTTTGCCGTAGAATTCAGTGGTGAACAATTAAAAACAAATGAGCAATTGAAAAACGTACTTTTTCCTTTTTTAGCATTTTTGAGCATGTTCTTCTATTGTGACTACTATTTTTTTTAATTTAAATTGAAAGTAGATGTAAAAACGAAAAAAATGAGAACCAACGGAAATTATTTCGAGAATTTTCCAATGGAGAATTTTCGTTTGAAAAAAAGTGTTTTTTTACAGAAAAAACCTTATAAACGAAAAATTTTAAATATTTTAATTTGAACAATTTGTTTCACAGTTTGTGACTATAAAAACTACCTTCTACAAGAATCAAGTTTGATGAACTTGTAGATAACTACCCAATGTAGGATTTCAGAATTGATTGGCACCTACTTAAAAAATATACTAGATCGGTAGGTAATTAATTTGTACAAATGAGCACCTTTTACTGTTTTATTTAAATCAGGGAATTTGATTGGGCTCTTAACTAATACACCTCACCAAGGCAAAGAAAGCTACTTATGGCTATCTCCCACTTTGAAGATAGTTTGAGATTAACTATCAAATATACATAAAATAATTGCACATTTGAAAACTCCAAAGGTTTTATACTATATATTAACATCATTTTCATTAACAATTGACCCTAATAGGGATTAGGAACCTTACAGATTTTGAAATCCGGAGATATATATATATATATATATATATATATATATATATATATATATATATATCATCATCATCATATGCAGCTATATTCAACCAATTTTTCATGGTGTAGCCTCCCTGAAGAATTGAAAGATTGCAGAGGAACTTGAAGAGCTGTGGAAATGGAGAACTTAAGGTCTTGAGGACAGAGAAAGAAGAAGAAGAGCTTAAGATCTGTGAGAAGGACTGAAGGACTGTATTGAAGAGAATTGAAGGTAGGTAGGATTGAGAAGACGAACATAATTTTGGCAGTTTTTATCGGAAACTCAAGGCTAGAGGTTGAGGAATTGGCCATTGTATAACTAGACTCGTAACGGAATGTATCAATGAAGCGAAAGCTGAAGAGCTAATCGGAGACACTTAAGGTCTTGAGGGAACAGATAAAGAGCTTAAGGTCTTTTTGTAAGAAGAATTGTCTCGAAGGATTGAGAAGACGAAGAATATTCTTACAATTTTACAGGGGATATGAGGCATACCTTACCACGCTGCCTCAGTGCGGGTTGGTAAGGGGCAAATCTCTTTTTCCCTGATTTTTGCCATTTACGTCAGAGACGACTGTACCCCCCGGAATTTTGTCACAATTTTTTAATTAATGAAAAAAACCTTGACTTGGCTGGGATTTGATCCCGGGTCTGGTCTGCTATATCAAGCTCCAATTTAGTACAATTGTGTGAGCTGACGGACTTTCCCACTGGGCCACCGGGGGGCTATATATATATATATATATATATATATATATATATATATATATATATATATATATTTTTTAAGTTTTCGCGGGCACTAAATGTTTTGGGTGGTTTCCGGAAATTCATCCGCGTAGTTGATAACTGATCCCTGCTGGGATCGATGGTAAAATGACGACGTTTCGGCAGAGTCACATCTGCCCTCTTCAGGTCGGTTCGCATAATTCTCGTAGCCTTCTGCTTTCGCTTCTAGTTACTCGAATACTCGAATAGTATTCATCGATACATAAAGAGGAAGTTAAATCCCAGGTAACGAAAATGCTAGAAGAAGGTATTATTTTATTTTTATTTATTTTTATTTTATTTTTATTGCCCAACAGAAATAAATCTAATTACAGGACAAATATTATCTTATAAAGTAATGAAACACACTAGTAAATTATGGTATCTTAAATATTAGAAAATGATAATAATAGAAAATGATAATAACAACAAGAAATAAAAGTACAGAGAATATTACAAATATTATAACATAAATTTTAGAAACAGTTTATTAAAAGAAGAAATAAAATAACAAATGACAAATATATTACCTCATAAATTCTACCCACATATTTTAAAAGAAACGAAATAACAGTTGACAAAAGACTTTCCCTAGTAACTGAGCCATGGTTGATCTGACATTTGTTGAATATATGCTTCAGCTATTGAATCAAAATTGTCATAGTTAATATCACAGACTCTACATATACTGTTATAAGCTCTACACATGATAAATAATGGTGACTTTATAAGAACATTGGTATTTGCAAACAGATAAAAATAGGTGTTATTTCTTGAAACAAGCCTTGGCGAATGTATCGGGATCATTGACAGAAGAACAGGAGAGTCAATTCTGTTGTGAACCAATTTGTATAGAAATGAAAGGCTATGTAAATTCCAATGCATAACTAAAGATCTTATCCCAAATCTGTCAAGAAGTAAATTGTGCTGGTACCCTCTGACAGGATATGAGCCGTCGACTCGAAAAGCAAGAAATTTCAGGAATTTTCTTTGCACTGCCTCCAAACGCTTATGATGAATCTTGTAGACAGAATGCCAGATAACATTGCAATAATCTAACTTTGAGCGCACTAAGCATGTATATAAAGATTTCAGCGCGGATATGTTACGAAAGCTGTTGCAATTTCGCAAAATAAAACCCAGCGAACGTAGTGCCGAATTGCAACTTATGGAAATATTTTTAGCGAATGAAAATTTATGATCAAAATATACACCCAGGTCCTTTATGATAGTGCACCTCTCAATAGTTTGATTGTTCAACGAATAATCGAATAGTATAGGATTCCTCTTCAAAGTATAAGAACATACTTTGCATTTAGCAATGTTCAAAAAGAGTTTGTTCTTGGTACACCATAACGTGAGCTGATTCAGGTCATGTTGTATCCGTAAGCTATCACTGATGCTCTCGACTATAAGAAATAATTTCAGATCGTCTCCAAAAAGAAGAGTTTCAGATAACAGTATACTTGATAAGTCGTTAATGAATATCAGAAACAATAACGGACCGAGATTGGAACCTTCGGTACTCCTGAACTGACAGTAAATATGTTTGATTTGAAGCCGTTATAGCTAACAAATTGATGGCGGTTACTTAAGTAGGATTTAAATAGACTAACCAGTGGGTAACTGAAACCAAAGACCGATAATTTTTCGATTAATGTAGGGTGATGAAGTTTATCGAAAGCCTTGGTAAAATCCGTGTAGACCACGTCTACTTGACTTTTGGAGTCAAGTGCTGCAGCTGTGAACTGGGTGAAAATCGATAAGTTAGTGACTGTGGATCTATTTTTCATGAAACCGTGTTGGTCCGGCGATATGTGTGATCTGACAATAGGAAATATCTGATCATAAATGCACATCTCGAATACTTTAGCAAAGTTAGGAATAATGGCGATGGGTCTGTAATTTGTTATGATATCTTTGTTACCAGATTTGTGTACCGGACAGATTTTCGACAGTTTCCAGCACTCAGGGAATATCCCAGTTTTTAGGATTAAGTTGAATATAGAGTATAACGGTGAAGCCAAAACAGTCGAGCAGTCTCTAACCAAGAAGCTGGGAATCATGTCATGTCCAGATGTAAAACTATCTTTAAGGCGTTTAGATGACTTTATGATGTCACTTATAAATAAACTTGGTATAGAAATGTTAGGCGAGTATATGGACCCACCCAAAGAATTAGCGGCACTGGGAGGGGAATAAACAATTTTAAAATAATGAGCAAAGGAATTAACTATTGTCTGGGGATTGGTATGGTATTCTTCCTGGTAGGACATTCTTCCTGGAATACGTGAGGAGGTGCGTTTTTGATTAATAAATGACCAAAATACCTTGAGATCGGTTTGTATTTTGTTCTGTAGGGTATTTAAGTAAGTGTCGAAAGAATCCTTAATTAGTTTGTTTACAAGTTTTCTCATATCGCTAAATTTATGATAATAATATTCAAACTTATACCTTTTAAATAATTTGTGATAGTGGTTCTTAAGTTTAATATTTTGGATTAAATCTTGGGAATACCATGTAGGGTATTTTGTAAATCTGTGTTTATACGGCGGGATGAAGCGATCTAACAATGCATTAAGTGTATTATAGAGGATGTCGCAAGCTGCGTTCGGATCTGTACATGAAGACAAAGAATTCCAGTTAAGATTGCATAATGCAAGGTATAGGCCCTGGTAGTCACCCTTTCTAAAGTTATGTGATCTCTGTCTGGAGTCTAGCGGAAACCGGTTGAAATGTGGAACTTGAACTCTGATTGAAATAATAAGCGGGGGGTGATAATTGTCGATACTTACTAGCGAGTTTAGTTCAGCCTTAACTTCACATGGTACACTCGACAAGACTAAATCAAGCAATCCACCATTGGCATTATATATTATTTTCTTGTTTAAAGTTATTAAAATCAATAAAAGATTGCAATCTAGTAGTCTTGATGTTAGTGCTGTTGAGAAACGGAATGTTGAAGTCACCAATTATGACAATGTTAGAGAGACCGATAGTGAATTGCTCAAAAGCATCCAAGAACAACTCAAGTTCAGTACTAGTTACAGACGGAGTTATATAAATGACAAATATATATAATGACATATAATTACTAACACATTTACATCCCAAAATGTCTATGAGTGGCACTGTTGCCAAGATATTATCTAAATTTAATAAAGATGTTGGTAAAGTTACCTTAGATGCTAACAAAACACCACCGCCTCTGGTTCTGTTGGTTGCTATAAAATCCGTGTCTTTGCGGAAAACTTCGTACATAGAGGATGGTAGCAATTCAGTACTGGTAACATTATTACTAAGCCAGGTCTCTGTGAAGGCTATAAGATCGTATTCGCATTCGTGCACGGCCGAGTATACTTCATTCACTTTTGTATTTAGTCCTCGCACATTTTGGTAGTACATGGAAATTATTCTGTTGAGAGGATTTAGTTTAAAGAAATAATCTTAGGAGTACCATTAATGTACTTGATGCGTAAATTAGATTCACCTTGGGCAATTCTGTTATTCAGGTCCTCTTTTGCCTTGCGATACAGTTCTTGTTGCCTAGGAGTTTTGTCAGACGATATACGAAACTGAGTGTAATTTCTGTTAGCTTGGAGTGATTTGGACTTAGCGAGTATTCTCAGTACTGTTTCATGATTCTTGAATCTTATTTTTAGTGGTCTTGGGACCTTCTTACTTACGTCAACCTTCCCCAATCTAACCGGATTTATATTCTCATCTATGCCAGGATTTACATATTGAAGCATGCCATCCACTAGTTCTTTTACGTCAGAAGTATTTTCAGGGACACCAAAGATAATTAAGTTATTCTTCCTATAATGGCGATCTGATACTTCATTAACGATTTCTTCGAAATTAGAATGATCAGGTGAAGCATGTTTAACTTCCTTAAGTTTATTGACTTCCCGTTGTAATGCCATTATTAGTGACTTTAGATCAGCAATGTTGTCGCCTAACTCTGAGCAAGATTCGCAGGTCCAGCTCATACCCTTCTTAGATTTAAGGCTTCTTATATCAGCTGCCGACAGATTAACACATTGGTGGAAAAATTATACGCCATTCAAACTCGCCCTGGTCCTCCCCTGTATGGGTAGTACCGAAAGAACTGGACGCTTCAGGAAAGCAAAAATGGCGCGTTGTAGTTGACTATCGAAAACTCAACGAACTAACGGTCGATGACAAATATCCTCTCCCTAACATTTCGGACTTACTAGATCAACTTGGCAAATGCCAATATTTCACAACACGCGACCTCGCCTCACGATTCCATCAGATTGAGATTGACCCAAAAGACATTTCCAAAACCGCGTTTACCGTTGAGAATGGGCACTACGAATTCGTAAGGATGCCCTTTGGTCTAAAGAATGCCCCGTCAACATTCCAGAGGATTATGGACAACATTCTTTTAGCAATTCAGCAATTCAAAACGAACGTTGTCTCCTCTATTAACGAACATTTGTCTCGTCTTACTGATGTTTTTAAACGCCTACGAAAGGCAAACCTCAAAATCCAACCCGACAAGTGCGAATTTCTTCGCAAACAAGTTGCCTATCTCGGACATCTGATTACCAAAGATGGAGTTAAACCGAATCCATCAAAGGTAGAATATATATTGAAATTTCCTCAGCCCCAAAATCAAAAAGATATCAAATCTTTTCTGGGATTAGCCGGGTATTATCGTCGATTCATACCCAATTTTGCTAAAATTTCAAAACCACTAACCAAATTGCTCCAAAAAGATGTTTCATTCTATTTCAGTTCTGAATACGTTAATTTTTTCAATGAATTAAAGCAAGCTCTCACTTCGACACCAATTTTAATATATCCCGATTTCAATGAGCCCTTTATTTTGACAACTGACGCTAGCGCATTTGCAATCGGCGCTGTGCTTTCACAGGGACCAATAGGCAAAGATCTGCCAATTGGATACGCATCCAGGACCCTCTGCAAAGCTGAGACTCGATACTCGACAATAGAGCGTGAACTTCTGGCTATTGTTTGGGCCATTAAACACTTCAGCCCAATACTTGACGAAAGTTTAAACTTCTGACCGATCACCGCCCGTTAACGTAGCTCTTTTCTATTAAAGATCCAGGTAGTCGACTTGCCAGATGGCGCCTCAAACTCGAAGAGTACGATTATGAAATTATATACAAACCGGGAAAAGTAAATAAGAACGCAGAAGTCCTTTCACGCATTCGAATCAACCATTTTAATGAATGTATGACTTTCTAATCAAACACCAAACTCCAACACTTCACGATAACTCCCTTAAACTAAAACGAAGACAGTGATACAGAACAACTTGAAACCGACGACGAGGACAACTCAATTTTTACAGAATTTCGGACATTCGTAGAACGGTACAAGACCGTCTCACTTATCGACTATAGTAAAATTCAGTACTCCAACTGTGAACTCCTTGATAGAGAAAACAAAAATATCTTAGTTTTCTTTCAATCCGGCAATTTAAAAGATTTTCATAACCAAATTCTTGAGGATATCTTCGAAGAGACCGCCGACTTCGAGCAATTCAAAATCAATATTTTCAATCGTAAAAGCGTTCGAAAAAGACGATATTACATTAATCCCCTACCGACTGATTTCGAGACTGTGAACGAGGTATTATTTGCCTCAATTTACAAGAGCAAAGACCTTCTAACTGACTCTGAACTATACTGCGTTGAAAATAACTTAGACCTACCTATACTCAAAATGCTTTCGTTTATATTCGCAGAAACAGACATAAAGTGGAAAGTCTGTCAGAACATAACAAAAACAGTAGGAAGAGGTCAAGTGCCAATAATACTAGATCAATTCCATAACGGTAAAAACAACATACACAGAGGGATAAACGAAACTATTAGACGAATTAAAGAAAAGTATAACTGGAAAGGTGTTACAAAAGAAGTGGAAAACTTCATTAGAAACTGTCAAATCTGTCAGACAACTAAAGATTTCCGAAAAAACCTTGACAATCCCTTAGTAGTAACCGAAACTCCAAGAACCCCTTTTGAAAGGATAAATATCGACATTCTCGAAGTTCCTAGCAAAAATTATGCCGTTACTATCCGAGACGAATTAACTAAATATTCCCAAGCCTACCCGATTAGCGACAAGTCCGCTAAAACAGTTAGTACAGTCTTGGTGTTTTTCCAACACTTCGGAACGCCTCTGAGAATACACTGCGACTACGGTCGTGAATTCGACAATGCACTCCTCAAAGACCTTTGCAAATTGTTCGATATTAAACTCTCCTACTCTAGTGTAGGACACCCCCAATCTAACGGCTCATTAGAGCGTTTTCATTCAACTTTGTTAGATATGATCCGTATTCATAAAGCCGAGCACCCTGACAAACACCCCTTCAATATTTTGCCATACACAATTATTACTTAAAACAACTCCGCTAACAAAACTCATGGGTTCACACCCTATGAACTCGTTTTCGGGCACACGTCTAGCCGACCACCTGAAACCCTCTATAACGAAAAGTACTTGATTTCTAAATACATCAGAGACTTAAATAACCGTATTTCACAGTACTACAAAATAGCACGCGAAAGAGCCGATACTCAAAAACAGAAAGCTAAAATTCGATTCGATAAACATGTTTCGGATAAAACCCCAAATTATCAAGTAGCTGACAAGGTTTACGTACGCGAATCTCAGTTCAAAAATAAACTACAAAACAAATTTAACGGACTCTTTCAAATAGTAGAACTACATAAAAACTCAGGTACTTTAGTAAATTCTTGTACTAACAAAAAAACCAAAGTAAACTTTGACCGTATGAAACCTTTCACAGAGACCGATTTCTTTACAGGGCCATCCTGCTGTTCGGATCGGCAGCATCCCAATTTGAAATAAAGCCAATCATTAACACCATAGGGATTTATTATCATGAAGGATCACGTATAGCCGTGTCAAATCACAAATGGACTCTTCTAGTTCATAGAAATCTCTCCGCTCCGCTTTAGAACAAGCTTTCGCTACCAACGACAGAATTCTCGACGTTTTCACTAAAAACTAACGTCCACCCAACCAACGTATTCCGTGCTGACGTTTAATCACACCTGAACTTACTTAACCAAATCTCAAACTGTCAAAAACAAATTCACTGAAATCCACATGGACACCCGAAGGTACAAACGTGGACTAATCGATGGCGCCGGATCAATTTCCAAAGGCATAACTGGTAACCTAGACGCCGCCGACGGTGAGTACTTCACCAACAGTATAAATAGTTTAAACAAAGGACAACTGCAGATCGAAACTCTTTGGAAAAACCAAATTAGTGTAACCACCTCAGTTATAAAGAACTTTAACGAGACTATTCAACACATTCAAATCGACGAGAAAATATTTAACGAAAATATTCGAAAAATGGAAAATATGATTCGTAAAGTAAACGACAAAATGGCGTACGTGGAAACAAAACTTTCATTACTAGAAATGACGGAAAACTAATGGAAAATTATCTCTTTCTAGAAGACAACTTAAATGATGTTCTTAATTGCATAACTTTTGCCCGTCTAAAAATTATCCATACTTCAATTTTAACTTCCAAACATTCCATTGCCGCCTTACAGGAAATAACACAGAATCTCGTGAAAAATAATTTACCTTTGCCCGTCAAATATTCAAGTATTGCACGATACTTAGAAATTACAGAATTAGAAGCTTTTCAAACAGATTCCGACCTTATTTTTATACTCAGAATTCCTCTTATTGCACAGCAATCATTCACTGCTCTCCGCTTATACCCAATCCCCATCTATGATGATAGAACTGGGTTATACCATGTACTTTCATTCACTCCTAAATATATAGCAAAAAACGACGATTCCTTACTGTATATTCCGATAAAAGACCTTAGTGCGTGCAAACCGTTGAACAATCAAAATAAATTGTATTCCGAACTCTATGCCTATCCGATAGACTCAAATGCTTTGTGCGAGGCCCAACTTTTAAGAAATTTTAAAAAAGTGCCGGACAATTGTCACAGTGCCGTGATTTCTGCCCACGTTCCAAAACTCGAAACCAACGTGTGGTTAATTATGGTTACCGAGCTTCTCAGTATTACCATCACCTGTACCGACATCAATACAAAACCCTTAACACTCAATGTTAACTCTTTATTAAAACTTTCAAAGTCTATTCTGACTTCGTTGTCAATGGCTTTATATTTATTGATGTGATTGCAAAATGAAAATTTGCAATCACATCAATAAATATAAAGCCATTGACAACGAAGTCAGAATAGACTTTGAAACGTTTGGTATTCCTGCAATATACGTAGTTTTATTTCTATTGTGGTGTTATTCCCCAAAGAAACATATAAGTTATCAAGAATATACCACAAACAACGTTTAGAAGACAACTCCATTTGTTACAAAATAAAAAACATTCCCACCTCATAAGTGTATAAATCAGCATTAATAAATTAATGTGTAATTAAAAGTTAGAAAAGAATATAAATATAAAATTATTTTATATGCGAAAATATTATGGTTGTGAGTATAATTTTTCTTATTATTACACTGCAAACAATTATAGTATTTACTGTGTGCTATTGAAATCCTGTCGTAATCTACTAGTTGGTTACTTTATGAAGGATTTTCTGATTAAGCAAACTTCTATTTATTTATAGTGTATCACATTCATTCACAATACTTCATTGTATGTGAATAGTTAATTGGTTGTCAAGGCCTGCCACAGGTTGTTCTTATTCAATATATGAATAAATATCATACGGATTTACATGAAATGCACATCTGTCTCGTGTTTGCTCTACACTTGTGAATTATTGATGTACTCGTATTATATTCGGACAAATTGAACTTGTACAATATTAACGTACAAACACTTGGTAATTTCTTAAAGCTTTTAGATTTCTTACAATTCAATATTACACACCATGCAAAAATAGTCTAGTATTTAAAATTTATTAAAAATAATACTACTGAGATGTTCTGTACAATAAAATTATCATGAAACAATACAAACGCAATTTTATAATTTTTTAAGGAAAATAATTTGTAACAATTTGACCATTCCATGAAAATTAAGAGCTTGACTTAATTCGTTAAATGTAGGCGATGGCATATTTTAGAATAAATTGAAAATGATCAGCTTATTTTGAACAAGCTTATATACGGATAGTTCGTAATGTTTATTTATTTATATATTATATATTGTTCCTTGGTTTTCTCTTATGTCGTTAATTGTCTCATTGAAATAATAGGATTTTTTGATTACATTTTCAGCGAATGCATATTGTTTCAAGTTCTTAGAATTTGGAGATGTAATAACGTGACCTGGACTGGAATATGCTGTACTATCCTGTATGTCTAAACACTATAGATTTTATCTATAATTGTAAATCTGTTAAACATTAAATTTCAAGTTTATATTTTATTTTAATTCAGATTGTTATTGTTATTTTCGCCAAAATAGTTACAAAAACAAACTAAAGATTCCGCAAATAACCTTCAGAAAACAATACAAAATTACTAAATCTAAATATAGTTTATATTTCTTTCAAAGTAAGGCGAATCTAAGCATCAAATTGATTCAGATTTTAAATTAAAATTAAATTAATTGATTTATGTGTTGTCTTGAGATAGAATATTAGTTTAAATATACAGAATATTAAACATTGTATATGGGTGAGCATTCAAAAGAAACCAACAAAGATGCTGAAAGCTCAATAAACTGTATTTTGATATCAATAAATGTTTGGACATATATATTGTTTTTTGTTCATGTGATAAATATCCGTATGTCATGTGTAATGGAACGAATTTATATACAAACAGTTTTTTGTTGAAAAATATAAAAACAATACAAAATTTGTTTACAGCTTTTGGTATATGAGAATAGTAAATTTCCCGGTGCTCTGAAAAGAATTAGAAAAATATACACATTAAGATCTGCGTAAGTAGGTGCTGATGTACAGGTTTAACAATAAATACCAAAATTATTTTACTGACAACTGCTCTGTACTAATTTGGGAATTAGATTATATTTTAATGCGTTATAAAATTAATTACTTATTATTGCAAACAATCAGTAATGAATAGGTTTTATTAAAGAACTTTGCGCCACTTGAAGTTTCACTAAAGTCGGCAAATATGTTTGGAAGTGAGCGAATACATTATATTTCTTCGAACCGATAATCGATAGGAACCCCCATTTTATAAAAGAAAAGCGCTTTTCAATGTTGTCTATATACGGAAATTGCTCATTTACTGTTATTCGCTAATAATGAACATCATACCGGTTTTCCACTAAACGGACAGTTGAATTTATATTGTTTGTGTTTTATAGAACTTCAAATACAAAAATAATTCTAAAATAAGCCCAAAACTCTTGTTTTGTCCGTTTCGTCATTATACAGCGTACTGAGAGTTTACAAAACAATCGCTATCGAATGTATAATAATAATCCCCATGTCACTGCCAGCAATATATTCACATTCCCTTACCTATCTATCTACAAACACAGTGAATATACATTCACTTACCTATATTATATTGCTGACAACAAATCACAGTATGAATATTGTGATTTCCGCTGGAGAGTTTTATGGATTACAAACTAGTAAAAGTATTCACTACATTAGTTCATATATGCGTATACATCACTGTACACCACGTTATTAAAATTTATATTATTGGTTTTATGTAATTATCCTGGACTGTACTTTCTTGTTAGTAGCAATTTTAGGTTGGAGTTTTTTTGTCACAGTTATCACCGTGTATTAATGCCCAGAGTGCCAAGTCATTGAAATTTCCATTAATAAGTGATTTTTTAATTAAAGAAATCGCCATCTGACCAAACCAATCTATATTGACGAAAAAGAGCAAGATCGGAACTTATCAATTAACGAACAGTTTTTCTGGCATAGAACGAGGCTCAAGCTTTCCCCAGCTCCAGCCTTCTAGAATGAATGAAAGGAATATGTCCACTATGATTAACTAACCTTCCCATGTGCAAAAGAATAAATACCTGTAAGTACGTTACGTATATTCATTTTGGGGAAACGTTTCAACTCAACGTCTGGAAATTGTTGTCATAACAGTGTATATCAGTGATAGCGAACCTATGACACGAGTGTCAATGCTGACACGCAAGCTCATTTTTGGTGACACGCATCTCCAAAGATACAACAATTATAATTCAAATATTTGTCTCTCATAACAGCCAGAGTTGATTAATAATTAAGAATTTAATTCCCAGACATGCTTGTACAAGTTATAATTAACTTATAAATATTTCTATTTTGTTAGTCTTTACTTATATGATGTATGACACGCCACAAAAATGTTGTTTCGATTTTTCAAAAAATTATAAATCAGTCTATTTTTTGAGTCTTTATTTTTGTGATATGTGACACGCCACAAAAAGAATAGCTGGATTTTCCGCTAAACTCAAATGGCTCGCCATCACTGGTGTATATAATCTATAATTTTATTTATTGAATGTTTGCTATGATGGTAATTTCCCTCGTCAAGCATATTTGACAGTGGTAATTTGATTTTCGAATCTTATCATAGTGAGGACTCTATTTTTGTATTCTTATTGCAATATATATCTAACCTCTGTCCAGCTCTATTGAAGTTGCTTCCGTTTCAGCATTACCAATCATCATGCAGCAAAATTGTGTTTTACCATTCGATCCTATGGCTGCTTTATATAACTCATTTATTTGGACACAAATTAATGTTGTGTTCTTTTTCCACTAGTTGGTTGAGAATTGTTTTAATTTGCTAACTGGAATTGTTGTTGTTGCTTAATATTTAACCTAATCGTAAAACATTGGTATGGTTTATAATATATAGGTACAATGTAAACGTGAATTCAACAATGTCATCGAGAAGGTTATAGGAAAATCTCCTCTAGAGATTCCCAACTCGAATATCTTGCTAGTGTAATAATGTTATCCTGAAATTCCTAAGTTACAAATTAAGAGACACAAATTCGACGATTTCTGAAACTTTCAAAACAATTATGTCAGTAGCATTACAAAACTTTACAAAATTTTGAATACATTTTTGATATATTGTATTTAGGTTGAATCCCATGTCAGTTGCACCATCCTCAAACATATATTTACTACAATCACTTAAAACCATTAGGTAATACTTGTCAAATTCAAAGTGAACTTTTTAAGAACTATTGTCTGAGAATTATTAGTAGATCTGTTTGAGCATATGGCACTTTCTTCCGAATCCACTATGATGTATTTCCAAAACATAATATAAGTTCCCTTATAGTGGGGATTAGAATTTCATTCTGTCCTCAGTGTTGTAGTCGAACATTTGTTCTACACTACACTACAGCTTGCAATACAGTATTTACGTATGTATAGAAAAATATTTTCCTTTTCTTTCAAATTTGCAAATTCATTTTAAAATAAGGCTAGATTAATCATTTAACAATTAAAAACAATATATTATTATAATCAAGTTTATACTTTAGTAATTTTCAAACGAAAAACAAGTTTTGGGTGATCAACGTTTGGGCTGTTGTGGTCAACAGAATAGAAAACCAGAGCAATAAATATTTGCAGTACGCCGAATACAAATTTTTGGAAAATAATTATTGAATTAAAAATAATTTTTGTGTTTTGTTAAATTTGTCTTCAAGAAAGTTACGCATGTTCAAGCTAATCAATGAGGATCATATAATCATGAGAAGGAAATGCGCTAATAGTCTTTATTATTCGCCTCAACAAAAACTAAGTTTAATTTTGGTCACCACTTAAAACTCTATTGTATAGATTCATTGGAAATCTCTGCTTTACCCAAAGTTATGGGAGAAAATTTTTGAAAAAGAATGCTGATTGCTCTAGGGTAGATCAGTAGGCCACACAAAATGTTTCTCATCTAATAGGTACATTGGTTAATGGTACACATTCTAGTGTAAGTCCAGCCTTCCTGTGCTAGACGAGATTCATCATTTCTAGGTCTTAAGTAAGAAGTAAATTTTAACAAATACGATTTATTTTAATTTAATCTGAAATTTCCTAAGAACAGCTTATCTATATCAATCAGTCCACAGTTGATTGTTTTTTTTTGGTGGTTTAAGTCAGTACTAATCATCAAACTATAAACACTCAAAAAAAAATCAGTTACTAATGTGCCATATTAATTAATATCAAACCTCATGGTTAAATGTTCTATTCATTTCAGTATCACGAAGTCTTTGTGTACCCCTGGCACATGCTTTTCCTTTTCTTGCAGGATATAAGCGCCAAACTTTATTTACTTTATCAAATCTAATTGAAACGCACCTTCTTTAAATCCATGGTAATCTACAAGTAGACCCAGTTAATTTTATTGTTTTAAAAATGGCCCAAGTTCGTTGAGTATTATTTATTCTTACGTACCTCCGCCCATGCTTCTACTTAGTATCCGTTCAACACCAGAAGCCGTTGCTGTGCTATGAGCACATTCGAATCCTGAAATTCGACAGTTGGTACTTCTAAATATCCAGACACTTCAAAAGTGTTACCCAACCAAACAATTAACAGTGAGATCAGGGACTCAGTGGCATAAGAAAGTACACCAAAGCCCTCCTTCGTGCATTGGAGGTGGAATCAGTGATCAATTTCTCCAGATAGAAAGCCTGTTCAGCAGATTCTAGTCCAAAATAAGAAAAACATGTTAGCAGACAAAACAGAGTCATGAAATGAGATCAACCAGAGCGGAATATTTCCGCTATTAATTTAAGAGGAAATGCAGAGATGGGCAAAGATATGCTAAACCACAAGCCCTCAAGACAAAGACAATAAGATGTCGAAGACTCTGTGAAGACTGAAGCAGTTTAGGCATCACTGACAAAGACAACCACATCGTATTGGGCACTGGTGCTGCTGTTCAGCAGTTTGACACTGCTGTCAAACATGTTATGAGGCAATCCGAGATCCTGCTAGCTATCCGGGACGAATTTACTTTAGAAAATATATATGGTAGCAAAAGAAAAAAGACAATTTAATAAAATTGGAAGAATTTGATAAAGATCTTCAGAGTTTTATGTGGAGCTCTTAAGTGCGAATTTGCTGTATGAAAGAGCATTCGCCAAAAGTACGATCAAAGAATTAAGATGTTTTAGTGATCCCATTAGTGTCGTTAAGGAAATCCTGTCAAAAAAAACTTTTTGAACTATCCCGATATAGGGTTATTGTAAAGGATAATCATTAGCCATAACCAGCAACGATTAAATTCTGACGTGGCTTTAGTTTTGTGTTGTGTAATATAGTTGAATTTTGAAATTGTATTTTATGACCAAAGTACAAAGCATGTTCACAAAAGTTGGATTTTTGGAATTGTCGTTTCTTTATATAAAATTTGCAATCATTAATTTGTACAATTAAAGGTCTATAGGTTTCTACAATACAATCAATACAATTGCCAGGAATTTTAAAAATGCAATTTTTAAGTATTTAGTTGAGTTTTCTGGTATTATTGACCTAATTTATTTTAGTGTATTTCTTGTTTTGAATGTTGTGTCAATACTGAAGCTGCCTACTCTATCTAGACCTTGCATATATGGTATAGTGCTAGTAGTAATGTATCATGGGTGTTACGGTTGCTTAGAGGAGTTTCGTGTTAAGTCGATTGCCGTCACAGAATTGATGGTTCATAAAAGGCTCTTTTGAATGTTATAATCTGCATAAATACGGACGATATTACAAATAAAATATAGTTTCAATGAGAGTTGATATTTTGATATATGTTCGAGACTGGAATTAAATAAATTGAATTTATTGTTCAAAGTGTATTTTTAAAAGTAAATCAAACCCAAGCACTCAACTGCATTATAATATGAATAAATATCAATTTTATAGACGAAAAAAATGTCTTATATTATTCTTACTGTAGTAAGAGAAGAAATATATAACAGTGGAATTATATTACAAATCACTCAGTATTTAAAAAATATCTAGCAAGGTGACAGAAATAATGAGAGTATACAAATAACATTCTAGATGTGTGCCAGCCAAAAAAAATTAAAATGCACCGTGTCAGTTTTTTTTAAGACTATTTATATTATAGCACCAATGGATCGGTTTCGATAAACAACTAGACAACCAGAAAATATTTCACATATCGCGTATTACATTTTATCATAAATTACAAATTCTCTACTACTATCTGTTGTCATAATTGAAGACTGTATTTCTCTGTTTCTTTGGAATTTTGAAATTTTTGGGGATTTCAGATAAAATAACCGTTCTTTTAAATGTAGGCAAATACGATTAAAAGTTTTACTGATAAACACTTCGATGTTCCTAATTCACCTTTGGAAAGGGTTTCTCTGTTAAAAGATTCTGATCAACAAACAATACACATTTTGGTCTAATAATATTTGAAATATTAACTTGGTTATAAACACAGAAGGTAAGAATAATTTTTTGATGGTGTTATTGTTTTTGATTAAATTGTCAAATAAAAATTTCAAAAATTCCACTTGGTGGCGTTAGTAATTCTCCTCAAATCCTTAACCTAGATTTTTGAATATATACTTTCAGTCCTTTGAAGGATTACAGCAGTTCTAGTTTTAAACAATTTATTGTACTACACTGAGATATTTTGAAAAACTTAGTAATTTTCAGCCTAAATCAAGGAGTAACAACTGGAACCAGTGTTAGCCCTCATGAAGAGAACAATTAACAACTAAGTTTGTTTTGACAGTTTCCTAACTAAACCTTCAACTATACGAACAATGAAATAGTCTGCTTCGAGTTGTTATGAAGTATGCTTTAAATTTTATGAAATTACCCTTATTAGGGATTAGTTTTTCTATTATCTCTTTATAGAGCTGTTTATGTAATTCTTATATTTACCCTGTTCATGAAAAGTTTTAATGAGAAATCTGTCTGTGATTTTTACACGTGCCTATATGAATCTTATTGATTCCAAGTTCTACTTTTTCACTACCTTTTCGAGATTTTTCAATCCACTTAAAAATCTCAAAAAGGTAGTACCATAATTTCTTTAATAAGTTTTAATTAACCTACGACCTAACCTTTCGTGTAATTTCTATCCTATGAATCACAGGGAAACGACGATACATACGGGAATACTCCCGATTTGGAGTCTCTGTGAACTAGTATTTTCATGAAACTCCTATATGTCGAGATTCATTTCTCGACAAAATGTTTCAATTTGTTATTATTATTCTGAACGGTGTTAGTTATTTTATGTAAACCATAAATCGAAAGCTAAACATTTAAAAAGGAGAAGTACTTCTAGTGCTATCATTCGTATATAAGCTGTTCTTTTTTAGAATTATATTAGAAAAGGATAGTGACAACCACCTTTTCGGAGTAGACTGTCTAGTGCTTTATTGTTTTGCAGGCGTGAGCTACACTAATTTGGTATATAAACTATCAACTACTAACTACTACGCAATTTTTATTTTGTCTTTGAAAATTAGCCCTTGCCTTATTTAGAGTGCTCACAATCTTTCAGGCTTTAGTTCGCTTTAGTTTACATACAGGACCCGTAAAAATCTTGGAGGGTTTTTGGTTTGGTTGGTGTGTGATACTTCATGGCAGCCTGATCAAAAGTTATCGTAGGCACAAAGTCTAAAATAGACAGTATTTGAGATATCAGGGTCATAAGGATCCAAATTAGACCGTTTTCTGTCTATCCAAGAATAATATCAACTCGAAAGGTCTGAACCACTCTCTCAAAACTCCTCACAATCAAGTTATAGTTTATGATATGAAACATTTCATAATTATATGGCAAGTAACCTTTAAGGTCAGATCAAGATTGAGAAATTTTTACCAGGAGAAGCAAAAGCATGAATTTTATCCAATATGGTATTCTGAGAATCTGTAACTTGTGATATGGAAAATAAAAGGTTAATGGCTCTAGTAGTGTTGTTAGCGTTCGGTTGTAGTGGTTTGTTACCTCAATTTTTAGTTGTTCTGAGTACAACATCAGAACGATAATTGACATTTTTGTGTCACCAAATCCTAAAAAACAATGAACCCAGCTATTTATGCACAGATTTACACAGAATAAAATTTTTGAATATGTTGCTGATCTTCTTCCCTTCCTTGATTTATTTAGGTTTCATGCAATTCATAATTGATAATGTGTTTGGAGTCTAAATCGGGAAAATACTCTAATTCTTTTTAAACATAGATATGGAAGACGATTTTCGTTTCTCAACATCTGGTATGTAAGGCCGCGACAAGCGAATTTGATATATACCTATTTTAAAATCTTTCAAGTTCTGTATACTCATGAATTGGAAATTCATTTAAATTATTAGGGTTGAGTCTGAACTATCGTTGTATTTTACTTAATTCAAGATTTTCAACTTGAACTAAATCTTGAACCACGTTTGGTTCCCTAACATATTCAAAAAGTTTCTGAGCTACTTGCTGCTTCAATATTAATAGGAGAATGGAATTTGTTCATTAGAGCCCCCACAATTCAGTAAAAATCCATAAAATGTTTATTTACTATTAATTTCCCAAAGAATTTGAATATTGATTTTATCTCGCCAGTCCTAGCTACAGTTAGCCTTCTGTGACATGTGACTAAACGGTTCTCATTTGCATCCTGCTAACCAACTCCAAGACATGCTGTCATTCTATTGTCAAACCCATTCCTCGTAAAAGCTAAATAGTGGTCAATTATTACAACAACAAATTATCAAATATATCGGTCAGGAGCAACTATCAAAACTGATTTCACAAGATGTCTTTCTCTATGAACGAAGTAAGTCTGACAAAGGTATAAGAAAATTACTACTTTTCGGAATATAAGCATATGTTGACAAACGCTCCAAATAAGGATTTATTTAACTCAACCGTCTGATTGTACAGCTGTTAACGGTTTATTTTCCAGACCACGAGTTTCAAATCATCTGATTCCTAAATAATTATTTCTTAAGAGAGCACACACTCTTCCTTCTCATTATAAAAAATTACGTCCTCCGGTCTGGAAAATCAGTTAAACCTTGAAATGACCCAGAAGGTAACTTGCAAGATCATAGCAAAAGGTACTAAATAAGTACCGGTGACTTGATTACCCAGAGTTTTTAGCGAGTGGTCCATACATTTCGAGTTAATATGCTTTTTGATAGTCACAGGACGATCTATTTTTTATCTGTATGGCCCTTAGATCTCACTACAACTGCCCATTTTTAGACTTTGTGTCTACCATAACTTCTAAACATGGTACCAAAAGTGCAATCAATTTGACCAATTTGGTTTTGACTCTTTGGTGCTTCGGATCGTATGAACACTTCTTCTATATCAAAGTGTAAACCTTTGCTGAGAAACATTTTGTTGTTAGTAAACAAAGATGTTCTGTACCAGTCTATGTTCCTAAAATTGTTTTTTGTTTATTTATTGAATATAAATTAGGCCAGAAAATTTAACACAGCTTAACAAATTTTGTCAAAATGAAAGATGAACTTACCTCAAGCTATATAGAACAACTGCCTGAATATCCTAATTCATTCATAAAAGTAATTCCGTAATAACAGAGATAATAATCTATTAATCTTATACCCCATTAAACTATATAGTAGTTTCGAATTCAGCCTTTGGAGCTCTTGTATACAATATATATGTATGGGAGTATGTTTTACCAACTACTTTTAACTTTAGGCAAAATGAATCGAGCTACCTCTCCTATTGGTCTTCTAGCTAGCATGAGGCAAACTGAAGTAGCTGAACAGAGAGGCACTTGTGCAATTCTTCCGAGTGGCAACGGCACAACAAGCCTGACCTAGATCCACGAAAATCAACAGTGGTTCGATTTTTATTCTTTTAGATGCTTTTGTCCAGAGGAAACACACACACACACACACAAACACAAATATATATATATATATATATATATATATATATATATATATATATATATAACACACACATATATATATACTTATATATATATATATACTAGCTGTCGCCCAGTGGTCGAAATTCGACCAATTGTGTCAATATCTCTGGCAGGTGAAGTACCCCGAAAATTTTATCGTGACATTCTAACCTAGGACTTAACGGGGAACAGAAATTACACGGAACGGATCCAGATTCGGAACCTCTGTGTGATAGTTTTCTCGAAAATGTGTGGAACCAAGTAAATACCTCTGGAATTATTAGAGATATAAAAATGAAATTTGGAAGGTGGATACTGCAGTAGATTGCCTATTTGTTTACAAATTTTTTTACAATTTTGAACTTCCTGTTTTACCGGAAGTAATGTCGATTTCAAAATTTGCAATGAAACACCCTGTATAGTATTTTAGTTTCTGATGAAACATTTTTTTGATATTGTTTACTTCAATACCTACCGAGATATTAACAGAAAAGTAACTAAGGAAAGGAAAAATTCGATGGTAGCTAAACTCGGTTCAGATTTCATTTACACCCGATATAAACAAACCGCTCGGTAAGGATTTGTATTTCTATTGGCAAATCGGTGGCATTATATCGTCACAGCCAACAGCATTGCTTGTGCCATAGTCGAATACACGTGCGTTTGTTTAAATCAGGCGCAAATTAAATCTGAATCAAGTTTAGTAGTCCATGAAATTCATTGCAGAAGTGACAGTAGTTGTCAAAATAAGTTATTAGTTTTTTTTATTTGAACATAAAAAGATTGTATTGTTTTAATTTGATCGTAAAATGGCCGAATTAAGTGAAAGAGAAATAATAGAAATATTAATGATGATTGGATAAGGTGAGAGGAAAAGGACGCATCAAGAAGTTTGTGACCTTTTTAACATTGTTCATCCGAATACACAAATATCCCGTTCAGTAGTGACGAAAACTTTGCGAAGGAACGACACATATGGAACAGTTAGCAATTTACCAAAAAGTGGACGATTAAAAAGTGCAAGTAATGAAGGTGTAGCTCAAAATGTTGCTATATCTTTGGAAGAAAATCCTCACTTATCCACTACCGACCTCGCCAATATGCATGGAAATAGCCGTCGTTCAGTAGGAAGGATATTAAGACGAGAAAAATATCATCCATATAAAATTGGCCTCGTTCAAGAACTCTCCGAAGAGGATTTCGACAGACGTTTGCAATTTTGTGAAACGATGATGGATATTTGTAACCGTGATAATTATTTTATAAGAAATGTGGTGTTTTCAGAGGAGGCTACATTTTGTTTAAATGGTACGGTTAATAGACATAACGCTACTGGTCGCAAAGTAATCCTAATTGGGTACGAGAGGCTCATACACAACATCCCCAAAAATTGAACGTTTGGGCCGGCATTTATAACAACAGAATCGTGGGACCCATCTTCCTACAAGAAACTTTAAACGGAGATAGGTATTTACAGCTCTTGGAGACACAACTTATTCCGGCATTGGAGGTAAATCGACAATTACCAAATAATATCTGGTTTCAGCAGGATGGAGCACCACCCCATTACGCTCGCATTGTTCGAGATCATTTAGATAGGACATTCACAGATGGATTAGATGAACGGGTACTTATGAATGGCCTGCACGAAGTCCCGACCTTAATCCACTAGACAATTTTCTGTGAGGTTACTTAAAGTCTAAGGTTTATGTTGAATAGACCAAATAATTTGCAAGAATTAGCTGCAAGAATAACTCAAGACATCCAGAGAATTACACCCGAATTAATAGCTAATGTTACTAGAGAATTTAAAAACCGACTTGCTTATTGTCAAGAAGTAAACGGTGCTCAGTTTGAACGTCTAATACATTAAGTTTAGTTAAGTTAAGTTTCAATGTTTTGAAAATTACTTTGATTTAGTTAATATTTATGATTATGTATTTCTTTAATGGATATTAGATTTTTCCTTTCCTTAATTACTTTTCTGTTAACATCTCGATAGGTATTGAAGTAAAGAATATCAAACCCATTATTTTTGTATTCGCAATAAAATGTTTCTTCAGAAACTAAAATACTATACAGGGTGTTTCATTGCAAATTTTAAAATCGACATTACTTCCGGTAAAACAGGAAGTTCAAAAGTGTAAAAAAATTTGGAAACAAATAGGCAATCTACTGCAGTATCCACCTTCCAAATTTCATTTTGATATCAATAATTCCAGAGATATTTGCTTGGTTCCACATATTTGCCCATCACTATATATATTATATATATATATATATATATATATATATATATATATAATTCTCGTAGCCTTCTGCTTATGCGAACCGACCTGAAGAGGGCAGATGTGACTCTGCCGAAACGTCGTCATTTTACCATCGATCCCGGCAGGGATCAGTTATCAACTACGCGGATGAATTCCCGGAAACCATCTAATACATTTGGTGCCCGCGAAAACTTAAAAACAAATATATATATATATATATATGTTAGGCGTAAATATCATGCACGTGTAAGATACAAAGTATCATATTTCGCTGACCAGTTTCCTGCTTCACTATGTAAACGTGGAAACGCATCGACTTGACCGTTCTTTTGACTAGTCAGCTTTTTAATGTTATAAATCAGAGCGACGCGGTCCCACGGTCGTCATTTATCTTAAGTATACTTGTACCATTTAGTCATTTCATTTAATTTTCAATTTACTGTTTCATTTAAAGTTTTAATTTTTGTATTTCAATAAATAATTTTTTTTAAAAAAACACTAAAGTGATTTACAACATATAAAATTGGCGCAGTCAGTAGGGTTGTCCAACACAGCTAGAACACGTGTACACTCATTAGTTGTGTCGATTTCCAAATCCTTGTGGACAAGAACTTCCAGACCGAGACAACAACTGTGGCAGCGAGAACTTGGAACACGCAACCTTACAGCTAACCAGTCCTCAGCTTCTCCAGAACAGTCTCATGCCTAGGGTGCTAATAACGTATGTAGAAACATCTCGTTTTTGATTCAATTATTTACCAATTGAAACGATTGTTATATTTATTTTTATATTATTATTATCAGTTCTCTCGTTTAAAATTTCCATATATTTCTTATTCCTTTGAATTACGTTTTAAGCTAGTGAATAATTTTTGAAACGCATTTACTATTATTCTGCATTATTTTACCACGCTTTATTTATTTTATGTTCGCAAACTGTTGAATTTATTTAACCAATTTACTCATACCTTAATTTTGAATTTTTATAAATTATTTTGTGTTACTTTGCTTACTTCCATTTTACTATCTTATTAAATTTTTATTTTCGTTTTCGTTACACTTGAATATTTGAAATGGCAACTACAAGACAAGGTGCGGCGACTCCTACTGTAGAGCCATACAAAATATCAGAAATTTTCGCAATAATTCCGGAATATGACGGAAACCCTATATTCTTAAACACTTTCAATTCTTCATGCCAAACTGCACATAGTATGGCAACCGACTATCAACAAGTGCTTTTAATATTGCACATAAAAAATAAACTTCGCGGCAGAGCTGCCGAACTAATAAATTCTCGCAACCCGACTCAACTAACAGAAATTCAGACACTCTTAGAGAACCACTTTGGAGATCCTAGAGATCTCTCAGCCTTGATACAAGATCTTCAAAGAATGAGGCAATTAAATTCCGAATCTCCCTTAACATTTTCAGCCAGACTACAAACCCACCAAGCAAAAATGCTTGCTGCGGTTAACAAACAAAACTTGACTCAAAAAGAGAAACAGGCACAAATCGACTTGATCAAATCCATGGCACTAAATAGCCTACTAACAGGTTTAGAGCCAAAGATAGGACAACTAGTTCGTGCTAGCGATCCTAAAGACATTCTCACAGCGTTTCACGCATAAAACGTGAACTCCAACTCCATTACTTAGAATCTCAAAAATTTTCAAATTTTAGAAACCCAGGTCCACCTCCTCGAACAGTACAACCAACCAGTTTCCAGTACAAAAACAATGTTCATTCTGTAAAAGAATGGTGCATACTGTTAACGAATGTCTCACCAAATCGAGACAAATGCAACAAAACCAAAATTACGGACAAAACTTTTCGAACATACGTCCTAACCCATTTTCTCAACAACCAGGCCAATTCCAGAATAGGCCACAATTCCAACCCAATACTCAGAGTTTCCAGCAGAACAGAAACTTTCAACAACCTCGTCCTTCAACCAATACACAACCCCAAAGTTCAGGTCAATATAAACCTAATCAAAACTTTTTCCGGCAACAACGAACACATCACTTAAACAATTCTTATAATTATGGGTACGATCAACCCAATAATACGAAAATCAATACCAAAATACCGATTTTGAATGTTACGACCAAGACTATTGCGACTCGACACATACCGATTACGACTATTACTCAAAACAGATAACGCAGAATGTGACAACTATGTTGAAAATGAACACGAATTTTCATCCGTAAATTTTCAGAATTTCCCTTTCCAAACGGAACCCCCGGAAATCACAGAACTTCAGACCCAAATTCAAACACTAAATCTAGACAGTTTCGACCCGAATTTGAACTTCCCCGAACAGAGCTTTCTATAAGACCGCTTCTGACCGTAAATTCTAAAAATTTATACTACATCACAGATTTTTCTAACACATATAAACTCTTGATAGACACCGGTGCTGGTCTTTCTATTTTCAAACCAGACACTTGCACACGTTTCAGAGAAAGATTTCAGGAAAACGTAGTAATTCAGGGAATTACCAACCAGAAAATCCTTATAAACGAATCGACCCTCGTCCCTTTTAATATAAAAGATCCGCACAAGGTTTACATCTGCAACCTTGATATAGAATTCGACGGTTTGTTAGGCTCTGACTTTCTCGAGCACTACAACTGCATTATAGATTTTGACAAAAAACAACTAACAACGAACTTTAAGACACTTCCTCTGTATAAAGTGACAGACGATATAATCAATGCCACTGAATCTATACAATGTCCCCCTTCTTATACGTCCATTAATACAATTTCGATTGAACCCCGTACCGAACAAATCTTTAAACTTAGCTGTGAACTAAGAAACACCGAAGCCCTTCTAACCGGTATGGAAATTGAAAAAGTTCATCTCCCCAATGCTGTTGTTACAGTAGACAGCAAAGGCCAATTTCTCACATCTATTCTAAATGCGAATGCCATCCCTAAAATAGTAAATTTTTCAAATCTAAAACTCGAACCGTTACAAAACTTTTCTGTGAATTCTCTCTCGCAAACTACTCCTTTGAACTATAACGAACCCGGCAGACAAGAAGAAATTGTTAAACGACTCCGACTAGAACATTTAAACGACGAAGAGTCAGACTCAATTTTACAATTATGCCTCGACTTTTCAGACATATTCTACCTCGAAGGCGATCACTTATCATTCACAAACGAAATCAAACATAGTATTGATACCAACAACGCGAAACCCGTTTATACAAAATCATACCGTTATCCCCAAGTACACAAACAAGAAGTTAAGTCCCAGGTAGCAAAAATGCTCGATGAAGGCATTATACGACCCTCTAATTCGCCTTGGTCCTCTCCCGTCTGGGTGGTACCAAAGAAATTAGACGCCTCTGGAAAACAGAAGTGGCGTGTTGTAGTAGACTACCGCAAACTTAACGAACTTACAATCAATGACAAGTACCCCCTACCTAACATCTCAGACTTACTAGACCAACTAGGCAAATGCCAGTACTTTACGACTCTTGACCTCGCCTCTGGTTTCCACCAGATAGAAATAGACCCAAAAGACATCGCGAAAACTGCATTCACTGTCGAGAACGGACATTTTGAGTTCGTCCGGATGCCCTTCCGATTGAAGAATGCTCCTTCTACCTTTCAAAGGGTGATGGATAACATTCTTATGGGAATCCAGAATGAAAGATGTCTGGTTTACATGGATGACATAATCATTTACTCGCCTACAATACATGACCATCTATCACGACTGACAGACGTATTTAAAAGACTCAGAAAGGCTAACCTTAAAATACAGCCTGACAAATGCGAATTTCTCCGCAAGGAGGTCGCTTACTTAGGACATCTTATAACTAAAGACGGTGTAAAACCCAATCCATCAAAAGTAGACTGTATTTTAAACTTTCCACAACCAAAGAACCCTAAAGACATAAAATCCTTTTTAGGCCTTGCTGGTTACTATCGTAGGTTCATTTCTAACTTTACAAAGATCTCCAAACCACTGACAAAACTATTACAAAAAGACCAACCGTTCAATTTTAACGAAGAGTGCGTAAAATCCTTCAATGAACTAAAACGAACATTGACTTCCACCCCTATACTCATTTACCCAAATTTTGACGAACCGTTTATACTGACTACAGACGCCAGCGCTTTTGCCATCGGCGCCGTATTATCTCAAGGGCCAATAGGTAAGGATTTACCGATTGGATATGCTTCTAGGACCCTTTGTAAAGCCGAAACCCGGTACTCCACCATTGAGCGAGAGCTCTTAGCCATTGTCTGGGCGGTTAAGCATTTTCGTCCGATAATCTATGGCCGTAAGTTCCTACTACTGACCGATCATCGCCCGTTAACCTGGCTATTTTCTATAAAAGATCCCGGTAGTAGACTTGCCCGATGGAGACTCAAACTAGAAGAATACGACTATGAAATTATTTACAAGCCTGGTAAAGTTAATAAGAACGCTGATGCTTTATCACGGATTAAAATCAACCATCTTGACGAATGTTCATCATTTCAGTCAAAATCAAAACTAACACCCTTCAAAGTCCTACCCCTAAACGACGAATCCGAAGACGACAGTCATGAACCCGAACAAAATGAAATATCTCTTGAAACTATGTCCGAAGAATTTAAAACCTTTATAGAACGTTATAAAACTACTTCTTTAATTGACTACAGCAAAATTGAATTCTCCAACTGTCAACTATTAGACAAAAAAAATAAAAACATTTTAATTTTCCCCCAATCATCCAATCTTCAGGAATTTCATCACGACATTTTCGAAGACATTTTCGAAGAAGTCGCTGACTTCGAAACCTTTAAAATTAATGTATTCGCCAGCAAAACCGTAAGCAGAAGGCAATATTTCATAATCCCACTTCCAAATGATCCTGACATTGTAAATGAAGTTCTTTTTGCATCAATATACAAACATCAAGATACTTTATCTCCATCTAAAACATACTGTGTCGAAAACAATCTCGATCTTCCAATTTTAGAGATGCTCTCTTTCATTTTCGCTGAAAAAGAAATCAAATGGAAAATTTGCCAAAACGTTACCAAAACCCCCGAAAAAGACGAAATACCGCTTATCCTTGAACGATATCATAACGGGAAAAATAACTTGCACCGCGGCATTAACGAAACCGTCCGCCGTATTAAAGAAATGTACACCTGGCCAAGTTGCACAAAAGACATTGAAAATTTCGTTAAGAACTGCGAAATTTGTCAAAAAACTAAAGCGTGTCGCAAAAACCTAGACAATCCCCTCGTCATTACGGAAACGCCTAAAACACCATTTGAGCGAATTAATATTGACATACTAGAAATACCTAACAAGAACTATATCTTATCTGTAAGAGACGAACTGACAAAATACTCTCAAGCTTATGCTTTGGCAGACAAATCAGCCAAATCAGTTGTCAGTTCTATGATGTTATACTTCCAACATTTTGGTACGCCATTGCGTATCCATTGTGACTATGGTAGGGAATTTGACAACGCCATATTCAAAGACTTGTGTAAACTGTACGACATCAAACTAACTTATTCAAGCGTAGGACATCCGCAAACAAATGGCTCTGTAGAACGATTTCATTCTACTCTGTTAGAAATGATTCGAATCCATAAAGCCGAAAACCCAGATGAACATCCCCTAAATGTACTCCCTTATGCGGTTATTGCTTACAATAACTCGACAAACAAAACCCATGGCTTTTCGCCTTACGGACTAGTGTTTGGACATACGTCCAGCAGACCACCTGAAACCACTTACAACCATAAGGAACTGATTAGCAAATATATATGAGACTTGAACAATCGGATTTCCTATTACTACAAAGTAGCCCGCGAAAAAACTGACTTAACAAAAGCAAAAGGCTAAAGAACGTTTTGATAAACACGTTTCGGACAAACTTCCCGAATTTAAAATTGGTGATAAAGTTTACGTCAAAGAATCCCAAATTAAAGACAAACTTCATAACAAATTCAACGGTCCATTCCAAATTTTAGACATTCACAATAATTCAGCCACACTCTTAAATCTCAAAACAAACCAACGAACGAAAGTTAACTTTGACAGAATGAAACTCTGTTCTGAAAACTAACTTTCTTTTCAGGTTACTACTGCTGTTCGGATCAGTAGTCTCACAGTTCAATATCAAACCAATAAACAACACTCTTGGTATTTACTATCACGACGAAACTAGAATAGTCATCTCCAACTATAAATGGACATTACTAGTTCATCGTAACTTGACGATACTCAAAGAAATCTTTGAAAACAACAACAGAATCCTCAAAACATTAGAAAACACTGTCGATCCCATCCCAGGTTTCAAATTTCATGACACAAGTGCATTCCGAATTGATGTACAAACTCACATCAGTCTCTTATCCCAAATTTCAGATTCAATTAAAACTAAATTTTCAGAAATATTCATGGACACTAAAAGATCCAAACGAGGACTAATTAACGGTGTAGGAACTATCTTTAAAGCCATCAGTGGAAACCTTGACGCAACCGATGGCGCATTTTTCACAGATAGTATTAACAAACTTAATCAGGGACAATTACAAATAGAGAATCTCCTAAAAAATCAAATAAGCGTAACTACTTCTATTATCAAAACTTTCAATGAAACCATTCAGAAACTCCAAATTGACGAAGCAAACTTTAACGAAAACATTGACGCAATCAATTTGGCAATACATACTCTAAACGACAAAATAGCCCTTATCCAAGCAAAACAGTCATTTTTGGGAATATGCGAAAAACTAATGGCAAGCTATTTATTTCTTGAGGATAACCTCAATGATATTTTAAATTCCATAACATTTGCTCGATTAAAAATAATTCATTCGTCAATAATCACACCTGATCATTTGATAAAGTCACTACAGGAAATTTCGCAAAATCTTGTCAAAAACAATCTACCGTTACCTGTCAGATATTCAAGTGTCGCCCAATATTTGGAAGTAATCGAATTAGAAGCGTTTCAAACTAATTCAGATTTAGTCTTTATTTTAAAAATTCCTCTTGTAGAGCAACAACTCTACACCGCCTACCACTTATATCCTATCCCAATTTTAGATGACAGAACTGGTTTTCATCATATTCTTTCATTCACCCAAAAATATATTGCGCGAAACGATGATTCTCTAATGTACATACCCATTAAGGACTTGAGTGTATGCAAGCCACTAACTCCACAAGAGAAACTGTGTTCTGAGTTATATGCCTACCCCATCGACTCCAATGCACCCTGCGAAGCTCAACTTCTGAAGAACATCCGTAGTGTACCGGAGAGTTGCCAAAGCTCCGTTGTATTCAGTGAAGGATACAATGTCCAAAGACTAGAAACTAACACGTGGATTGTTATAGTGTCCGAGCCCTTACATGTGACAATTAATTGTGCGGGAATAGATACTAAGACAATAGTTTTAACAAACAATACCATTATTCGCTTACAATCAGACTGCAGTGCTTTCGTGGGAATCACAAAAATACAAGCGGAACCTCAAAAACTTATAAACATTTCCGACAATTCATACCCTGTTTAATCCCTTACAACTGTTGCAGTTCTCACCCCGAAAAACTAGATATTCCAGAACTTAAACCCCTTAAACTGGACGATTTAAACATGGAAGAACTATCCATAGCCAACCACAAGTTGGACCAGTATTCAAGGGATCTTGACGATCTCATCAACCAACCCTTCGTTAATAAAAACATTTCCTGGTTCACATATGCTACAATAATTATCATTGTAACAATTGTTATTGTATACAGCTCCTTGAAAATTATAAGGCACGTTAAGAGACCTCCGAAAAACGACATCTCTAATCCAGAGAGTCTGAGACCCTTGGCAAAACCGTTCTCCGGCTCATACCAAAGCTGAGGCCCCACATCGGAGAGGAACCAGAACATCCAGACCTATAGAAGTGAGAACTTTTATTGATACGTTTCTATAGACTAATTTCACTTTCTGTGTTTAATATATTTTTTTTTGTCTTTTTATGTAACCCATTTAGTCTTAATCATTATGTTCATTTTACTTTTATTTTATTTCCATAATTGTATTTTTCTTCGCTTATCTAGCTAGTCCAGTAAATTCCAAAAGTTGATGTTACAGCATCAACTTTTCTTGGTAAAGGGGAGCTGTTAGGCGTAAATATCATGCACGTGTAAGATACAAAGTATCATATTTCGCTGACCAGTTTCCTGCTTCAGTATGTAAACGTGGGAACGCATCGACTTGACCGTTCTTTTGACTAGTCAGCTTTTTAATGTTATAAATCAGAGCGACGCGGTCCCACGGTCGTCATTTATCTTAAGTATACTTGTACCATTTAGTCATTTCATTTAATTTTCAATTTACTGTTTCATTTAAAGTTTTAATTTTGTATTTCAATAAATAATTTTTTTTTAAAAACTCTAAAGTGATTTACAACATATAATATATATATATATATATATATATATATATATATATATAGCAAAAAGTTTAAAAACAAACAATGCCATAGCACCACGAATATATGGATTACCTAAATTACATAAAACTGGTTTAGACCTATTGTATCATGTACTCAATCTCCATTTGAAAAATTGTCAAAATTTTTAAAATCTATACTCGCTAACATCACAAATAAGAATCAATATTACGTTAAGGATTCATGGGACTTCAAAAATAAAATTAAAAACATAAACAAGTTAAGAAAATACACTGACATTCCACTAAATGACCTACTAAATGCAATCGAAACAACGCTAAACTCAACGTATTTCATTTACGAAAACAAAACATATAAACAAATTAGTGGTTGCGCAATAGGTGCATCAATATCAAGTGTAATTGCCCAGCTAGTCTTGGAAGACCTAGAGGAAACAGTAATACGGAACTTGGATTTTGATCTATCCTTCTTTTTCAGATATGTAGATGACTGCATATTAGCAATTCCCAAAAATAAAAGTCAAGTAATATTAAACCACTTCAATAATTATCACGAAAAACTTAAATTCACCATAGAAATAGAAAAAGATGGGGTCATCAATTTTCTTGATATGACCCTACATCATAAAAACCAATGCATTAGAACGTCATGGTATACAAAATGTACATGGTCTGGAAGATATTTACATTTTAAATCACAACATCCAATATCACACAAAAAGTCGGTCATTACAAACTTAGCGGACAGATCCATACTTCTATCAGACCCAGAATATAGAAAAGAGTCAATGTGGAAAGCAAAAAAGGCGCTTCAAGAAAACAAGTATCTAGCTGACCTTGTTGAATCAATTTTTAAGAAAAGAATACATAAATTTTATAATAAAGGGCAAGCAACAACAAAATTACCTCTACAAAATAAAAAATTTCTAACATTACCATACATTCCTAAGTTAACAGAAAAAATAAAAAATGTTTTTAAGAAAAAGGATATTACTATAAGTCATAAAGGACATAACACATTAAATAAACATTTCACAAAATTAAAAACGAAAATTAAGAAAGAAAAAAAGAGTAATGTCATATACGAAATACCTTGTAAAAATTGTAAAGGGACATATATCGGTCAAACATCGCAGCTATTAAAAAATAGACTTAATGGTCATAAGTATGACAAAAAAAATAAAACCGCCTTAACTAATCACATGATGGAAACAAAACACTTTTGACTATGAAAAAACTAAAATATTGCAAAGTGAATCAAATCAAATTAAATGGGAAATATATGAAATGATATATATACAGAAACAACCATGTACTGTAAATGCAAAAAGTGATACCAAAAATCTAAGCACAATATACAACAATCTATTTAAAGAAACAAACTGATAAATAATTATACCGCCCTCGTGGGTATATGACCAAACTCTTAAAACTGCAAACGAACGAGTGATTTATTTCTTTGCGGCCCGAAGAGGCGAACACAACTTGCATATTGACTATCATGTGGCAGACAGATAAATTTCGTTGTAGTAGCGCAATACTTTTCAAATATGTTAATTTTATTTACAGTGGTTAAGTGTGTGTAAAATTATGTAAGTAACAGTATTTTATTATTTGACTAGTTTTTTGTTTATTTATACATTTCATAGGTTGTCATTAGTTAACAAAAAATAAAATTTTTGAAAAAGACCAAGAATTGGTCGAAACGTACTTAAAATAATAATCACCACGAAAAACTAAATTAAAATTATTCCAATGGTCCCAAAAACCCAAGATTTCTCAATCAAAATATATATATATATATATATATATATATATATATATATATATATATATATATATAGGCGTAAATATCATGCACGTGTATGATACAAAGTATCATATTTCGCTGACCAGTTTCGTGCGTTATTATGTAAACGTGGGAACGCATCGACTTGACCGTTCTTTTGATTAGTCAGCTTTCTTAATGTTATAAATGAGAGCGACGCTGTCTCACAGTCGTCATTTATCGTTAGTATACTTGTACCATTTAGTTAGTTCAATTTTAATTTTCAATTTAATGTTTTAATTTTTGTATTTCAATAAATAATTTTTTATAAACTCAATGACTCAAATGATTTATTTACAAGATATAATATATATATATATATATATATATATATATATATAGACCAAAAAACAACATTTAATTTAAACTAACACACTAGACAATAATACTATATATATATATATATATATATATATATATATATATATATATATATATATATATATATATATATATATATGTTATATCACAGTTTATATCACAGTTTCAAAAATTTCTCTTTTTAAAAAAGATTTTATTTATGGTTGCACAATACTTTCAATAAAAATAATAACTTGAAAATAACAATAAAACTTTATAACAATAAAAAGACAAAATTACGTGGTAAACTAAACTAGGCAGAACTGTAAGTAATAATGAATAATGATACAATGAAAAAGTATAATTTATAACCCAAGAACGCTGACTAGGCTGCCGCCGCGCTTGCAGTTCTCACGGATGTACGTCGTCGAAAGGTAACTTGAGACGACACGTGGATGCTGACTCAGCTTGGGAACTGTTGCTAGGTGGTTTCATATAAGTCGATGGAATAACTTATATAACAACTCCCATCAATATAAAAAAGTTGATGATATAGCATCGACTTTTAAGGGGGGTTCTGCTAGTCAATATCCTCGACAGGACTAAGGAGGCTATGGAGTTTTACCCTGGGCTTGATGGTTGATGGACCTTGTGGTGGTACTGGATCGGCAGAAGGGCTGATCGTTGGGGGCTTCTGGAATTTCTTCCTGATGATGCTGATGGAAAGGAGGGCAACCACAATTGCGGTTGTTGCTATTCTGAGGATCGTAAACCAGGAGGTGTGTTTCTCCAAGAATGGTTGGTCTAGGAGCTTTTCGAATTCCCTGGTGTATTGGCTAAGCTTATGGTTAGCGATATTCAGGTCTCTGGCATCCAATTCCTGTACTCTCATGGTTTCAACTTTGGAAGTTGGCTGATGGTTGGCAGGTTGTCGCAACAGTTGTAGGGGATGTTGACTGGGTGACTCTTAAGTATGATGTTGTCAACGTGGTTGGTGGTCCTTCTGGCATGGAACCTGGTGTTACCGATGAAGGCATTGCAACTGGGTTGGATGGTCAATAGAGAATTTGTCGATATGTATTGGGTAACGACATCTTCTCCCTTGCACTTGATGTTGATGGGCAACTGTCCGGAAATCGAGATTAACCAAAGGTTCAGATCAATCTCTTGAATATTATACTCTTCGGCATATAATATTAAAGGCTTGCAAGTTGAAGGAAGGGCTGCTGGCTGTCTAAGAAGCTGTGCTTCGCAGAGGGCTTCTTTGTCTATGTGTGTGGAATAACTTTGGAATAGATCTTATGTTCTTTAGATAATGGCTTACAGTCACTCAGGTCTTCGAAAGATATATTTTAATTTTGTTGGAAGAATATGGTGAAATCCTGTTCGACAATCCAAAACTGGGATAGGATACAAGCGGTACAGTGTATAAGTTTCAGGATTGAGTAAGGGAATTTTTAGTACAAAAACAATTTTAGTATTGATCTGAAAAGCTTCCAATTCTATAAGATCGATGTATCTAGCAACATTTGAACTATAGGTTGGAAGTTCTAAATTATTTTCATTAAGTGACTGTGATATTTTCTGAAGGGAATCGACCAAATCTACTGGGTTTATAATTGAACTATGTAAAATTTTGAGACGTGCGAAAGAGACTGCAGTTAATACATCGTTAAGAGTATCTTCAATGTATACGTAACTTTCCATTAAGTTTTCACACAAATCTAAGACATTGGCTTGAAGTTCATAAAAAGCAAGATCGTCTGTAATGACCTAATTGCTTCAATATTTTCCGAAAATATTTTCTCTTCGGACTGAAATTTTTGTAGTGTAGTGTTAAGGCTCTTAATGACTGAAGTAGTTACAGATAATTGTCGTTTCATTAGGTTTTCAATTTGATGTTGGTCTTTAGTTATTTTATTTATAGAATCACTAAAGTATTCTCCGTCTGTTGCATCTAAGTTACCGGAAATAGATTTCCAAATCGACCCCAGTCCGTTAATGAGTCTGCGTTTCTTTCTGTTGGTACTGTAAGTCTCAGTGTCAGCGAAAATTTCTGTATAATTGATGTTAACGGATTTTGATATTTGTTTCAGGAGGCTTACGTGAGTCTGTACTTTTGATTTGAAGATTTTAACGTTAGTTTTGTTGTGGTTAATAGTATCTAAAAGTCTGTTCAGTATATTGTCGTTGTTTAAAATAGCGTCTCGAAAGGGGCTTAGATCTTTGTAAACAAGGAGTGTCCATTTCTCATTCGAAATTTTAAGGGTGCCTTCTTCATGGAAGAAAACTCCTATAGTATTGTTAACCGGTGTAATGAAATACTTTTGAAGGTTTACGACTGAAAACAGTCCACAGAATCTGAAAAGAATGGATTTATTCAAAATAAGGTTTTAGTCTGTCAAATTTAACTTTAGTTATTTGGTTTGTAAATTTATGACGGTGGCAGAGTTCTTTAGTATTGCGGTAATTTTGAAGGGGCCATTGAATTTGTTTTCAGCTTTGTTTTTGATTTGGGACTCTTTTACGTAGACTTTGTCGCCTACTTTGCAATCGGGTTGTTTAGCAGAAACGTGTTGGTCAAATCGCACTTTAGATTTTTCTTTCTGTCTTTCGGTTTTAGCACGAGCGAGTCTGTAATAATAGTCCATTCTGTTATTTAGGTCTCTTATGTATTTCGAAATAAGTTTTCCTGGTTGTAAAGGGTTTCTGGAGGCGTACTAGAAGTGTGCCCAAATATGAGTTCATAGGGCGTGAAACCGGTGGTTTTATTTTTCGTGTTATTATAACAGATGATGGCATAAGGGAGGACGTTAAATGGATGTTCGTCTGGATGTTCCGCTATATTTGCCCTTATCATTTCTGCTAAGGTCGCGTGAAATCTTTCAATAGAACCGTTTGACTCGGGATGTTGCACGCTGGAGAATGTCAGTTTTATGTCGTATAGTTGGCATAAATCCCGGATTAAGGTGTTATCAAATTCACGTCCATAGTCACAATGGATGCGTAATGGACTTCCGTAATGTTGAAAGAAAATCAGAAGGGTGTTTACGACAGTTGAAGCTGTTTTCTCGTTTATGGGGTAGGCTTGCGTAAATTTCATGAGTTCGTCTCTAATAGTCAGTGCATGATTTCTAGATGGATACTCGAAGATGTCAATGTTAATACGTTCAAAAGGGTCTTGGGTGTTTCCGTAATAACAAAAGGTGCACTTATGTTTTTCCTACAGAACTTTACCTTTTGGCAAGTTTCGCAGGATTTGATGATTTGTTCTACAGTTTAATTAAGCCGGTCCAATTGCATTTTTCCCTAATACGTCTGATGGTTTCGTTAATGCCAGGATGGAGGTTGTTTTTACCAGAGTGGTATTGTTGTATTATTATAGTAATTTCGTCTTCGGTAGGAGTTGTAACAATGTTTTGGCAGATTTTTAGTTTGATTTCTTTGTCGGAGAGAATGAAGGATAAAATTTCAAGAATGGGAAGTTCTATGTTATTTTCTATGCAGTATGTTTCGGAGTCGTTGAATTGATCTTGGTTGTTATAAATAATTTTGAAAAGATGTGAGACGACAGTTTCAGGGTCATAGGGCAAAGGTACAACTAAGTATTTTCTATGCCTGACAGATTTACTGGCCATGATGTTAAGAGTGTCATTACTGAAATTAGGTTCTTCTTCGAAAAAGTCATCAATAATTTTGTCGTGTAAGTCGTTAGTTTTGTTTTGCCAAAAGAATGTAACTATGCGTTTGTGGGACTTGTCTAGAAGTTGAGAATTGGATATTTCAATTTTAGAGTAATCGATTATTGACTCAGTTTTGTAGAGTTGAACAAATCGATTAAACTCAGCGATAATTCTTTCGTCATGTTCGTCGTCATTGTCAGAGTTTTCAGGTTGTTCGGAGTCAGTTTCGTTGTTAGCAAAAATTTTGATTTTGGAAAGAAATCAGCACATTGAAATGGTTGATTTTGATGCGAGAAAGAGCATCTGCGTTTTGGTTTACCTTGCCGAGCTTGTACTCAATCTTATGATTGTATTCCTCTAGTTAAGGCGCCATCTGGCTAAACGACTGCCAGGATCTTTGATCGAAAAGAGCCAAGTAAGCGGACGGTGGTCACACAGAAGTGTAAACCTTCTCCCAAAAAGATAAGGTCTGTAGTGCTTAACAGCCCAAACTATGGCCAACAATTCTCGTTCGATGGTGGAATATCGTGTCTCTGCAGCACATAGGGCACGAGAAGCGTATGCAATAGGGAGATCTTTTCCCGCATGGCATTGAGAAAGAACCGCTCCAATAGCAAGAGCACTAGCATCAGTAGTGAGCAGGAAGGGTTCTTCAAAGTTTGGATATATCAGGATTGGGTCAGATACAAGGGCTTGCTTCAGTTCGTTGAAGCAAGACTTACAATCTGCGTCAAAGATGAATTTGACGTCTTTTTGAAGTAGTCAACCGGGAAATATGTTCATGGATAGTCGGAGAGTAGACGATGATATCCATGTAGACGAGACAGCGTTCATTCTGTATACCCAGAAGAATATGGTCCATAACCCTCTGAAAAGTAGAAGGTGCATTTTTTAAACCAAATGGCATACGAACGAATTCGTAATGACCATTTTCGACAGAAAAGTCAGCCTTAGGAATATCTTCCTCTTAGATTTCCAACTGGTGGAACCCGGAAGCGAGATCTAGTATCGAAAAATATTGACACTTTCCAAGTTGGTCGAGAAGATCGAAGATATTTGGCAGAGGATATTTATCCTCTACAGTCAATTCATTTAATTTCCTGTAATCGATAACAACTCGCCACTTTTGTTTACCAGAAGCATCGAAGCATTCTTGGGGACGACCCAAACAGGGGAGGACCAAGGAGATGAGGAGTCCCTAATGATACCTTGTTCAAGCATTTTTCCAATTTGGGTTTTCACTTCCTCTTTATGAACTTGAGGATATCTATATGATTTAGTGAAAACGGGTTTTGCGTTATTTGTTTCAATCGAATGTTTAACCTCGTTAGTGAAAGTCAAGACGTCACCTTAAAGATGGAAAATGTCTAGAAATTCCCAACAAAGATTAGTGAGTTGTTCGCGTTCATCGTCATTGAGATGTTCAGTTCTAATTTGTTGTCTAATAGTCCAGTTTTTGTCTGTGTATTGGGAATCATGATAGTCATCGCTGTTTAAATTCAGAGGAGGGTGAGTTTTGTCAAGTGGTTCCAGTTTTAAATCAGAAAAGTTAACTGTTTTGGGCATCGCGTTAGCATTGATGATAGAAGTTAGAAATTCACCATTTGCGTTAATGTGTACGAGTGCGTTTGGAAGTCGTACTCTGTCAATTTGTTGAGTTGGTAAGATGGCGTCGATGTTAGAGATATCGCATTTAAGTTTAAAGATCTTCTCTGTGCGTGCCTCAATGGTTATTTTGTTTTGTGTAGATGTTTGTGACGTAATATATGGCTTAACATTGGGTGTGTCGGGTACATCAGTCAAGGGTTGATCGTTATCGGGAACTTTGTTTAAAGGATGGTTTTAAAATTTGTTATTAGCTGTTTAGATTTTAAGTCAACTATGCATTCATAGTGTTCAAGAAAATCTAAACCTAGTATGCCGTCAAACTCAATGTCCACATCGTATATGAACACTTTATGTGGGTTAGGTGGAGCGAATGGAAATACGGTAGATTGTGAAATAGGAATTTTTTCAAGAGTAATACCTTGAATCGTTACCCTTTCAGGAGATCTTTGGGTGAAATTCTTTACGGTATTTTCTTTGAAGATAGAGATACCAGCTCCGGTATCAATAAGTAGTTTGAATTTAGAAGAAGCGTCAAGAATGTAATAACGGTTTTTAGAATTAACGGTGACAAGGGGGCTTAGAGATTTAGTTGCTCCAGGAAGTTCAAGTCAGGGTTCAAATCGTCCAGATTCAGGTTTTGAATTTGGGTTTCGACTTCGCACAAAGTTGTTGTCGAATCGGGAGGTTGGTCTAGGCTCGGAAGCGTTAGAAAATTCTGGTATTGATGACTATTAAAAGGCTCGATAAAGTTTCTTCAACAATAAGATAATTTTCATCAACCTCGTAATCGTAATTGTTGCTATCCTCTGTATAGTAATTGTAGTCTGGATAGTGGGAGCATCATTTTGATGTTGGTTGAAGTGGTGGGTCCTTTCAGGACGGTTGTTTGGATTATTCTGTATGACAGAAGGTCGAGAATAATTCGGGTTCATTTGAGACCTAAAAGGGGGTCTCGGAAGTTTGATGGACGAAATTGTTATCCTTGCTGAACCGGGAGATTGTTTGTAGGGAAAATTGGCCTTGTTTGTTGATTAGGCCCAACAGGATTTGGTCTATAGTTTGGATTAAATGTTTGAGAACTATTTTGTGTTTTGTGTCGGCTTTCGAGGTGGGAAATTTGGTTTGAGAGGAACAGATTTGTTTGTTTTCTGAACCTCGAAATAAGATAGCTGAAGCTCTCTTCTAATTCGGGAATGTGCCTCTATGAGATCTTTTGGATTACTGGCACGTATAACTTGACCTAAACGGGGTTCTAATCCCGTAAGAGGGGTGTTCATAACCATTGTATCCAATAGACTGGTCTGGGCGTCTTTTTGTTCTGGACTAAGCCCAGCAGTTTTGTGAATACAGGAGTGCATTTTCGCACTGAATACCTGGAGTCTATTGTAAAACGTTAGTGGAGACTCGTTCGAAAGTTGCTTTAGACGTTGTTAGTCGTGAATCAGGGAAGAGAGATCACGATAATCTCCAAAGTGTAGGGTCAAGAGTTGTTTGATTTCAAGGTATGATCCGGGATTCCTTAAATTAACTAACTGCGCCGCTTTCCCTTTTAGTTTGTTTTTGATATGTATCACTAACAAATACTTTTGGTCCGCCGTGGACATATTATATGTGTAATTACACGCGTCTATAAAGGTTCCCAAGGAAATTTGTCACCTTTATTCAGGTATTACGGAAAATATTTCCGTTAACCGATATCTCTCGGTTCCGGTGGTAACCGGAGTTGGTGAAGCTTGTGCCATTTTTATATTAATCGATGTAAAAGAATTAGAAAGAAGGGTGTAAAAATAAAATGTTAAAAGGTGTCGAAAATTAATGAACTGTAGAATACGTTACTGGGAATTAACGATTGTTTGAACGATAGAACAGTATGGTATAAAATATAAAGCAATTAAAATCAATAGTTCAAATAAATCAGTTAATCAAATGGTTAAATAAATCAATAAAATATGAAAATCAAATATATCAATGTCAATAAAAAGAAATCAACTAAATATATCAAATAATTCAAGTAATGAAAAAAGATCAATATTTCATTCAAATCAAATATATAAAAATCAAATAATAAAATAAATAGATATCAATCAAATCAAATGTATTAAATGAAATTATTAAAAATCAATGCTCAATAAAATAAATCAAATAATATTTACTTAAAACGAATTCACCATTACTTACATCAACAGGAACATTGAAAGCGCCGTGTTCTACGTTTGATTGCAGTGAGGACTTCTTCCAGGTTCGTTGTTCCGTTGAGGGATAGGAATCCGCCGCAACCAGTTAGAGTACTCGTGTTCTAGTAACGTTAGACGGATCCTACTGACTGCGCTAATTTGTTATATCACACTTTCAAAATTTCTCTTTTTAAAAAAGATTTTATTTATAGTTGCACAATACTTTCAATAAAAATAATAACTTGAAAATAACAATAAAACTTTATAACAATAAAAAGACAAAATTACGTGGTAAACTAAACTAGACAGAACTGTAAGTAATAATGAATAATGATACAATGAAAAACTATAATTTATAACCTAAGAACGCTGACTAGGCTGTCGCCGCGCTTGCAGTTCTCACGGATGTACGTCTTCGAAAGGTAACCTGAGACGACACTTGGATGCTGACTCAGCTTGGAAACTGTTGCTAGGTGGTTTCATATAAATCGATGGAATAACTTATATAACATATATATATATATATATATATATATATATATATATATATACAGGATGAGTTTTTTTTATGATCAGTATGGGGATCTCGGAAACTAGCGGAGATAGAGTAATGGTTAAATTGGGTAAGATTTGCAGTTTTACTGGCCCAATTTAATGACACTTTCGGATTTTTGTAAAAACTCTTGGCTTACTAGATATTTTGAAAAAACGAAATTCTGTCGATTTAGACAAATCCCTCTAGCTCCTTTGTTTTTGATTTTATAAAAATGTGTAGATATTAAAATTGAAGGGAATTGTATCCCGAATATGATTGACATGTCCTCGTTTGCGTGCCAGCTCTCGTTTACGAGATATTACACAAACTTATCTTTTTTTTAATGGAAACCATAGTTGGCTATGACCGCAAAAAATCGAACATTTTTAGAGCTTTTTAACGATATAATACTCGATATATTATTATGGATGCTTTTCTCTCTTATTATCACTTTTAACGTAGGTAGCCATGAAAAAGATTGTTTTCACTTTGACGTTTCCTCATTTGAGAGTAATTCCATTAGTTGTGCTGAACTGACAGGCGATATTGACAAATTTTCGTGATAAAATGGAATATTCTAACGAAGAAAAACTGAATATGGTGGAATGTTATATCATATGCCATAAAAATTCATTGCGTGCAGCTGAGGAATACTTTCATAGACATTTTAATCGTCGTCAACCTGCTCTATGTACATTTAAGAGGCTTTACGATAGTTTACGCAGATATGGATCTTTTACTAAACCACCAAAAGAACGTAATCAAATTAACGAAGCAGCACAAATAAATGTTTTGGCAATGGTAAATATGATAAATCAAAATCCATCTACATCAACTCCTGAGATTGCGGCAGAAGCTTGCACATCTCAACGAACTGTAGTTAAGGTACTGAAAGCGCACAAGTTCCACCCGTACAGACTTTCAGTTTCTCAAACTTTGCATGCGGGTGACGAATATCGACGTATTTTGTTTTGTATATGGTTTAGACACATGTGCCTTGAAAATCCACAGTTTCCATTAAAGGTGTTATGGTCAGATGAAACTAGATTTACTAACTGCGGTATGTCCAATAGACACAATGAGCATATCTGGGCTAAAAAAAACCCTTTCCATGTAGAACAAAGGCGAACCCAGATAAAATTTGGTTTTAATGTTTGGTGTGGTATCATAGGGTCTACTATTCTGGAGCCTTTTATCTATGACGAATCACTTACTGGGGAGCGCTACTTGCATTTCTTGCAATACACTTTTCAAGACATGTTGCGTAATTTGAATTTGAGAACTCGTTTAGAAATTGAGTGGTTCCAGCATGATGGAGCACCTGCTCATAACTCGTTATTAGTAAGACAACACTTAGATAATATCTATCCAAACTCTTGGATAGGAAGAAATGGCCCACGCGAATGGACACCCCGGTCTCCCGATTTGGCAGTTATAGACTTCCATTTATGGGGTGCTCTAAAAAACAAAGTATACAAAAGAAAGTATGAGACAGTTGGTGACCTAAGAGAGGCGGTATTACAAGCAATTGAAGAAATTAATAGGCGGTCTGTTAGGAAAGCGGTAATGTCAATCTAAAAAAATGCAATTTTTGTCTAATTAACAATGGTGAACTTTTCGAACATAAATTGTAACCCTTATTATGTACTTTAATTTCTTAAGTTTTTTGGCTACCTATGTTAAAAGTGAAAATAAAAGAGAAAAGCATCCATAAATTTTTATGAATAACTATATCGAGTATTATATCGTTGAAAAGCTCTAAAATGTCCGATTTTTTGAGGTCATAGCCAACTATGGTTTCCATTCAAAAAAAGATATGTATGTGTCATATCTCGAAAACGAGAGCTGTCACGCAAACGAGGACATGACAATCATATTCGGGATACAATTCCCTTCAATTTTGATATTTACACTTTTTTTATAAAATCAAAAACAAAGGAGCTAGAGGGATTTGACTAAATCGACAGAATTTCGTTTTTTCAAAATATCTAGTAAGCCATGACTTTTTACAAAAATCCGAAAATGTCATTAAATTGGGCCAGTAAAACTGCAAATCTTTCCCAATTTAACCATTGCTCTATCTCCGCTAGTTTCCGAGAACCCCATACTGATCATCAAAAAAAACTAACCCTGTATATATATATATATATATATATATATATATATATATATATACATACTTAGTTTCATAGAAATCAATATAATGACTACAACAGTATTTTATAACAATTTCTATTTACGTATGTTCCCTCATTAGTACGAGCTAACGTCTATGCCAACAATTTAATGATATAAGTTTTGATCTTGACCTCTAGCATGATAAATACACCTTGACCCATAATTATGGGGAGTCATTCTACGAATTTTACATAGTTTTAGTGTCTAATAACAAAGACTGTTTTACACACCACTCAGAATGAGTAAGATATTTTAATGAAGTATTTTCAGTTTATATATATATATATATATATATATATATATATATATATATATATATATGTTATACATTATTGCCGATAGGGAAAGGAAAGCCAGAACGTTTTATTTCATACTCACGAAATCGATTTGTGCGTCTGGTATTTTTAATCTAAATCCTAACATCAAAGAATTAATAAGCACTCTGAATAAACGAACATTTAAAATTATTAAAATATAATAATAATTTATTGAAAATTGTAACAACCTCAAAAGAATCGAAAACGCTCGTTATATAAAACGAGTAAGATGTTCTAAAAATGTCAATAGTGATTGCAAGGTTATTTGACGTCGATTTCTCACCTTACAACGATAACAAAATTTTATTTATACTATATGAATTATAATAAATATTCTTTCCTACTGAAGAAATAAACGATTCGCAGAGACAAGTTATCATTTACAAAGATGTTATGCGCACGTCGATTACCGGTTACTTATCGGTTATTCGTGTTGTAGGAACACACACTAAAGGTGCGTGCTGACCAGGACACCGATTCTTGAAACCATTCGACGGCTCTACCACTCGACTTGGGACGTATGTCGTATGAAATCTGACATAAATGAAGTTTAATATATGGGTTAAACTTCATTTACCTCAACTTTTCATCCGACTTATGTCGAAAGTCGTATAGTAGAGCTCTTGAATGGTTCAAGAATCGGGCCCCTGGGGCCCAATTCTCGAAACCATTCGACCGCTCTGCCACTCGAAAGATGACGTCAATCGAATGAAATTTGTCATAAATGACGTTTATTTGGTATTCTCGAAGGTCGTGATTCTAACGGTAAAACGTATAAGAAATTTTGACATTTATAGTCATTTATAGTAATCAAATTTGTCGGTTAGTTTTGTTTTACATTATTGTGTTGGGCCGACTAAATTAATTTAGTTGCGCTATAAATTTTACAATTTCTCCGTAACATAGAAGATATTGAAGAAGTTCTAGGAATTCACCATATTGTTACAAAATTACCAAAGCCGACCCTGTTTCCATTTCAGCACAACGATCGCTGGGATATAAAAAAAAAGATTCGGACGGGAGAAAAACTTATCTCGATCATAACTCGACAACTGTAAAATTGACACTGGATTATACTAGAGAATTCGACGCTGATTTTAAAAGGAGGACCCATCCTCGCAGCAGTTAGGCAGTTAGAAAGGATGACGAGCGTATCTCGAATGTTATTGTGAATCAGCTGTTCTGTATAATTTGATGTAAATAAAGTTCTAGAGAAGTGAAAGTGAATATTAGTTTTATAATTTTAAATTGAACCCACGGACTATATTGCAATATTTTAATTTTATATGTCAAAAGTCAGAATTGTCTCGTCGACCAATTCGAGAATACCAATTTTGCCGGCAATAGAACAAACTTGGTGTACGACTGCAAGGCCGTATTCGACCATTTTCGTCGCAAAGCATGGTTTCAAGAATCGGGCCCCTGGCCAACGAACGCCAACGAATGGGTTTGTTAGACGAATTTTTCTTCAGTTTGAACAGTTTAGCGAAGGCCGACGATGATTCGTTGGCGTTCGCTTGTAACCCGTAAATTTAGACCGAGAGATCTGAATTAGAAGAAAAATTATTTATTTTGGGTCCTGCCAACAAAATTAATCAAACATATTTATATCGAAATAAAAAATTTGCATGACGCCTGCTAGGAACATTTCTGGAAAAACAGAATAAAGATCAAAATTGTCCGCACAATTTTCAAAGTGAAAAATTCATTTATGCCCTAGGGGGCGTCATGCCAATTTTTTTGTCATTTCGATATAAATATGTTTGATTAATTCAGCTGGCAAAACTCAGAAAATCCTTCAAAAATAAATGTTTTTTCTTACATGTTTATATATCGATTTCAACTCTTAGACCCATTACTACCCTCCTGCCAAAAAAAATTCTTGATAAAATCGATGGTAACCTATCGTGTTATTAAGATAGCAGTACTCAGAAAATCTTCGCAGCACCTCCTTTTTTTTGTTTTGGAAAATCCAATTTTCAAAGGAAAATCCCCTAGGAAACTCTAGGGTTTTTCCATGAATTGTAAGTACCTCATAGAACATTTCAGTACTTGGTGGAACTTCTAATTCAGATCTCCCGGTCTAATTGTGGATAACATCAATAGAAATAGAGGGAATCGACGAATGCCACTACAAACGAACGTGCGATGAATTATCGATAAAGTTTTATAGAGAAAAGTCACGTCTGGAATACCAGTCATGTGGAATATAAATTGAAAACAAAAAAGAAATATCATTGGACTGAAATTGACTCATGATAATGTGTATTTTGTTTAGTTAATTTGGGTGCAATAGCATTTAACAACCACTCGAATTCTATTGCAGGCATTCTACAAAAAATGTTAAACAAGCTCAGTTGGCTTCCACTAGAATTACTTCTTTTCATATAAGGCCATAGTCCACCACATTGATTTGGATTTCTTTTTTTCTTCTTCTTTGAGTAGTCTCAATGCAGTACAAGCTAGGCTTTTCCAGCCCAAATGAAGGTCGATTGCAGGTGCTCCGATTTCCGTGTTGTTGACAAACAACAAAATCAACATCAATGCGAATTTTTTTAGAAAAAAAACCTCGAAATACAACACCAAACGATTGACCACAACTCCAGACTCGGAGTTGAAACAGATAAGTATACCACAATATACAATACATTACTTATATACGAGAATACTTTTTGATTATTTTGTAGATATATCTTTCTCTCAGAATAACTGTGAGGATGAATCTCTGTACCGATAGCCAATAATCCGGGCAATTTTACGAAATTGCCTTACTACACTTTGTTCTTCATATACAATTTTCAATTACTTACCTGTTGCAGGAAAAAAATGGAAGAGAGGAAACCCAATGAACAGGCAAAATAATTTTTTTCTCGGTTACAAAACAATGAACTGAACAAAATTACGAATAACTACATTGCTTAAAAAAAACATAATCAATAGGGTGGTTTTCGGGAACTAATCCGCGTACTTGATAACTGACCCCCCCCCCCGGGATCGATGGTAAAATGACGACGTTTCGACAGAGTCACATATGCCCCTACAGAACAAAATAAAAATCAAAACCTGGGATTTAAACTATAGTCCTATATTTGTTATACCGGGTGATCAATCTGAAGTGTCCGGAGTTGGCAATACTTAACTTAAATTCTTGTGGCAACAGTGAGTTGGCACAATTGTTGATTGAACTTTTCGTGTCAGTTCGTGTTGACATAAGCCATAACATAGCATCAAACATTGCAGAAAATGCAAACAATGAAATCACTCTGGCTTTTAATTAAGAAGTTAATAAAAAGAAAATAAAGTTTTATTATGTAAAAAATGAACTCCGTTCAACAGATTGACTTTGATGCCAGAAAACGTCTAGGAATCCCAAGAATGAACTAACCATAATCGACTATTAAGGAAAACAATTGTTGTTTGAGTATGAAGTTTACATCAACTGGTAATCAGCATAATGGTAAATTTGATGGTAATAATTTGCAAAAACCAAACTCTCAAAATATGCAAATAAATAAATGCCACATTAAACTACCTGCATTGGGTATGATAAATATCCAATGCACAGTTAATGAATGGAATTAAGGATGGGAATCATTGATAATCAGGAAGTATTAGTCTTAAATATAGACATTGGATGTAATTGGTGCAAAAATAGTGTTGATTTTAATACAAATTAATGCAAGAATTATGTCATATAAGTATAGGAACAGTGCTGCCTACCTTTATTGTTATTGCTGGAGGGCTCATCCTTTAGAGTATTCTGATGAGAAAAAAACAATTTTGTAAACTGCTGCAAGTATAATAATGAACAGCTAAATAAAGAGGGATAGACGACAGAACTGAAAGAGTGGTGTCTATAAATTTGTAATTAAGAACAAATTTTAATACATGTTACAAGCATATTTTGTTACTGCTTATTTTGGAAATATATTGATAAAAAATTAGTGTGATATTACCTTTTAACTTAAAATGTAACCTGCCTTAAACACAGGTACAACTTTACTTTAATCACTGATGTACACTGCTGAGTAAATATGTTAAACAATAATAAATATGAGAAAATATATGTTAAAATATAAGGTTTTATTAACATAGGCATTATTAAAAGTAAATTTTTATTATCTAAAAATAAAGAGTTAGCTCAGGCTAAACAAACCAACTTTCACAATAAGAGAGAGCCCGTAGGAATTTAATACTAAACAGGAAAACAATGTATTGTTAAATGACAAATTAGCTAGTCATGTTTGTAAAAAAAATTACATCAAGTGATACCTTATAAGCCTAAGGGCCAAATTCAATACAATTAATTTATGCAAAAATACAGTTACCAGCATTGAGTATAATATATGTAATTATAGTCATGCAGGCTTAAAAAATGACATTAAGGATAGGAATCATCTTGATAATAATCATGAAGTAAAGGAAATGTTGTGGAACCTTTGGTGTGTCACACATGTAAAAACACAGTTTTGCACTCTAACACCAAACCAAACTTGGTTTACTCCTTGATGATAGCAACTAAGAGTTATTGAAAAGACGTTGAGTGTTTAAAATAATGGTTTGGTGTTATGGTGCAAAACTGTGTTTTTACAATCATGAACTAAGTTGTATTTATGGTCGCAGTCCTTAAAAGTGTAGAAACAGCACTGTCTGACATTAATTGTGTTGGAGGGCACTTTCTTAAAATGTTGTAAATAAATTATAAACATATCAAGACGGATAGAACTAAAAGAGTGTGTTTCCATATATTTGTTATTGAGAATAAATTGCAATATATATAAGAAATTAGTATAGCAACAACATTTTTTATCTTCAGTTAAAATGTAACCTGTCTTACATACAGGTATATGAGTCAATTTGAATAGCATGAAAATTTAATTAACAAGTAATTTTGTAAAGATTGTTAAGGAGGTCTTGAATTATTTTGCCTGTTCATTGGGTTTTTCTCCTAAATTTTTTTCCTGCAACAGATAAGTATTTAAAAATAGTATTTGGAGAACAAACTGTGGGAACGCAATTTTATAAAATTGCCCAAATTACTAGCAGTCTATACAGAGATTCTTCCTTACTGCTTTATCATTTTGTAGAATCTCTTTCTCACAGAATAACTACCGACAGCCAGTAAATAGGGGCAATTTTACGAAGCCTTACTACACTTTGTTCTTCGTATACAGTTTTCAAATACTTTTCTGTTGCATGAAAAAATTTGGAGAAGAGAAAACCAATGAATAGGCAAAATAATTTAATTAATCACATATATACTATTGGTTAAATAATAACAAAAGGATGAACATGTATATGAGAAAATATTTGTTTAAATACCATGTTTTATTAACACAGGCATTATTAAAAGTAAATTTTTATTATCTAAAAATAAAGTGTATGAGCTCAGGCTAAACAAACCGATTGTCTGTGATAATTGTCACAATAAGAAAGCCCCTAGGAATTTAATACTGAGCTGAAAAATAACCTATTATTAAATCACACATTAGCAAATCATGTTTGTAAAAGAAATTTACATCAAGTGATACATTATAAGCCTAATGGCCAAATTCATGCTATTATATTATACAAAAACTATACATAAAATGGTCTAAATAAATAAATGTTGAATGTGAAGAATTAAAAAACCCAGAATTACAGGTACCAGTTGACTTTGATATATGTGAGTATAGTCATGCAGGCTTAATAAATGACATTAAGGAAAGGAACCATCTTGATAATAATCATGAAGTAAGTTCTATTTATGGCCACACTCCAAGAAAAAGCACTGTCTGACTTTATTCTGTTGGAGGGCACTTTCTTAAAATGTTGCAAATAAATATAAAACATCTGATCGAGGGATACAAGATAGAACTGAAAGTGTTTCTATATATTTATTAAGAATAAATTCCAGTAAATGTAATAATTTAATTAGTACAGTAAGAAGATTTTTAACTTAAAAAAATGTAACCAAGTATACCTGTCAGTTTGAGTGGCATGAACAATTTATTAATCACATATATACTGCTGGTTATATAATGAAAACTAAGATGAATATGGATATGAGAAAATATTTGTTTAAATGTCAGTATACTCTGTCATGTTTTATTAAGACATATTTATAAAAAAAGAAGATAACACATCAAAAAATATTTATTAAGAATATATTTTAGTATAAACTATATTTCACATTTTACAACAATTGTTCGATGTTAACTCCATTGTTTTCTATGCATAAATTGATATGTCTTCTCATATTAGTAAAGATTTTTATAACATTTCTGAAAATATATTAGTTATTGTGGCATGTGCAGTATCCGCTGGAGCTCTATCTTGGAAATACCATTTGTTAATTCATCATTATGTAAACTGTTAACAAATGGTTCCAACATTTGTTTTCTGTATGTTAGTATAATCTGTCTCTTTGACATTGCTATCCATACCCCTACCTTGATAGGACGAAGGTCAGTTTCAATAAATGTATGGGGATTTTCAGTAGACCATGTTAAAAAATTTTGAGAATTAATATATCCCAATAAATGAACCCAGGCTTCATCGGAATAAAACGTTAGATCCAAATTTTTAGTACCAATTGTTTTGTTAAACCATAAACAATGTTAGTCTCGTAAGTGTTGATGTATCGCAATTTTGTCAGGATACATAAGTAATTTATTTTTTAATGTTGTTGGTGCACTTCCATAAGAATACCTACAATTACAAAAGTTATATATAAAACATTAATTGAAGAAACAACTATTATTCCTACCTGTTGAGCTGCTAATTTTCTTATAGACTATTCAATTCTGTCCCGTACATCATCGAAGACATCTTGTGTTAATACCGTTGCTGCCTTTACAGATTTACGTTTTGGTACACTCCCAGTTTCTTCAAATCTCGTGACAATTCGATTTAGGTGTTTTCCAAACGTTTCAATAGAAATTTCTACATGAGGATATTTTGTAATAACCTGTTCAAAACAGCACTACGAAAATGTGCTATTACAATAAAAGTATCCGTTTGCACCGAAAATTACATTGTGCTGTCTTGAAAGAGATAGTTTTATATACAATAATAATTTGGTCAAGTGCGAGTTGGACTCGCATACTTAGGGTTCCGTACCACCTTCAAGATTCGAATATTCCAGTTTCAGACAAGCAGGGAATCAGTGCATTTTCTTATACTTACCCTTATATCTTTTAAAAGAAGCGTTTTAAATTTATAAAAAATATACACGTTGATTTTCCACACATAGACTTTTTATTTTATCTGCTTTAGGATTCGCTCGATTTTTACCACAATACATATGTATTTAATTTTCTAATTTGGCCCCCAAAAAGTAACATTAGAGTTTTATTTTACTAATAAACTTTCAGAAATGCCTTTTATAATCTACTGTCTGAGTTGTGAGGTTCTGTAGATTGGAAGAAAAACGGCAAAATAGGTCAAAGTTTGAATTATAAATTATTAAATCTGTTATTCAAATTATTTAAAAATATAAATAAAATATATTTTTCAAATTTTAAATAGTGTTGTTTCTAAAGTGGAAATTAAGTCGATATTTAATATTTTTAATATCTTTTATACAAATGATTTAAAAATATGATATATTTGTAATTCACATAATGAGCCGTTTATCTGATATATTACATGATGCGTTTGAAAATTGAATCTTTATTTTCCATTTAATTGTATAATTTGTCCCTAAAATTACTATGGGGGTTTTCTAGTAATTTTTTTTTCTGTTTTTTTTCATATTTTTCCTATAAACAAAAAAAAATGAGGTCTTAGAGTTTGGGGAATAACGGGGGTAATTTTTTTTTAAATATTTTTTTTGTATATTTTAAAATATTCATTTAAAAAAATTAAAAAAATATATTTGTACCTATTCGTCATAATGAGCCCTGGGATTTGATATATTACATGACCCGTTAGAAACAATTATAATTTTTTATTTTCCATTTAATTCTATAATTTGCCCCCCAAAATGAATATTACGGGTTTCTTCTTATTTTTCCAGTAAAGTTCAGGTGAGGGGCTATACTTCCGTTGTTTTTTCAAAATTTTCCAGCTTATGGTTTCGGAGATAGGAGGGGGATCGGTAAATTTTTTTATATTTTTGTTAATATCTTTTAATTAATTTATTTTAAAAATATGAAAAAAATATATTTGTTTTCTTCATAATGAGCCCTTTCATTTGAAATATAACATGATGGGTTAGAAACAATTTTAATTTTCCATTTAATTCTATAACTTGCCCCCCCCCAAATAAATATTAGGGGTTTCTCCTTAATTTTCCAGTAAAGTTCAGGTGAGGGGTATGCCTCCATTTTTTTTCAAAATTTTCCAGCTTATGGTTTCGGAGATAAGAGGGGAATGGGTAATTTTTTTTATTTTTTTGTTAATATCTTTTAATTAATTTATTTTAAAAATATGAAAAAAATATATATGTTTTCGTCATAATGAGCCCTTTCATTTGATATATAACATGATGGGTTAGAAACAATTTTAATTTTAATTTTCCATTTAATTATATAATTCCCCCCCCCCCCAATAAATATTAGGGGTTTCTCCTTAAGTTTCCAGTAAAGTTCAGGTGAGGGGCTATACCTCAATTTTTTTCAAAATTTCCAGCGTATGGTTTCGGAGATAAGGGGGGGATGGGTAAATTTTTTTATATTTTTGTTAATATCTTTTAATTAATTTATTTTAAAAATATGAAAAAAATATATTTGTTTTCTACGTATTGAGCCCTTTCATTTGGTATATAACACGATGGGTTAGAAACAATTTTAATTTTATATTTTCCATTTAATTCTGTAATTGGCCCCCCAAAATTAAAAGTAGAGGTTTCTCCTTATTTTTCCAGTAAACTTCAGGTCAGAACCTATAAATCTATTTTTTTTTCAAAACTTTACGTTTTATAGTTTCGGAGATAAAGGGGGGGGGTAAATTTTGGTATATTTTCGTTAATATATTTTAAAATATATATTTTTTTTAAATATGAAAAATATATATTTGTGTTCCTCAGAATGAGACCTTTCATTTGATATATTACATGATGCATTTGAAATTTTTTTTAATTTTTATTTCATTCTATAATTTGCCCCCCAAAATTAACATTAATGGTTTCTCCTTAATTTCCCGTAAAGTTCGGGCAACGCTCTATATTTCCTATTCTTTTTCAACATTTTAGGCTCAGTAGTTTCGGAGATCAGGGGGGGGACGGTCGATTTTTTTAGTTTTCCCCCCAGAAGTACCACTAAAATAAAAAATTTTTCTTTTAAGATATGTACTCCTGATCGGGTCACCAAACTATACATTGATACCAAATTTCAACCTCTTCCGTCCAGTAGTTTAGGAGAAAATGGCTGTGATGTGACAGAGGCAGAAATCCTGAGTGATATTATAAGGGTATCCGTATATTGTATATACGGAACCCTAAAAAGACGTATACAGAAAAATGAATAATTACTAAGAAAAAAAACAATTGTCAAAAACCCGCCAAATATCACAATGCCGTGTTGACACTTGACATTTCGAACACGTCAGTCGTAAATTCAAGGGTCTACAATAGACGAACTGCACAATCCCCTAAAGTAGGGAAAAGCGGGCTGCCAACTCCGGACACTTGATATTCATCAGTCGGTACATTGCGCCCTTAAATACCAAACAAATTATTAATCAGCAGTAATGGCTTTATTATTAAATGTATCTATATAAAAATTAAATCTCATGAACGAAGTAACGGTTACCGTGTTAATTTCAATAGATTTGGATAATTGACAATACGCGTTTTATTTATAGCCATTGACGTTTGCTGCTATATTTTCGACAGCATTAAGTATTTTATATTTCTGATGGATAAAGTTGCACACTTAAATTTACGAGGTAAGCAGTCTTTTATAGATAGACTCTCACTGACGTATTTGTTCTAAAATTTAAGATTATGTTCATGCCTGGTAATCTATTAGTTTATTCGAACCATTAAAGCAATTATTTTTCACAACCAGCAAACTTTTAAATTTGTTCTGAAAGCATAAGAGTGCTTGAAATTGAGAGACGGAATTGTGAAAATAAATTCAATTATGGATGGTAGGACCATTCGATCGAAACTTGTTCCGGAACTGCACGTTGTCTAATTATAATGAAACATTTAATGAAGGTTATTCAACAGCCGTAAATAAGTAAACCTCCAGTAGGTATGCAGAAATAATTTCTCTACCCTGCCATGTATATCCTTTTACTAGACGGCATTATATTTCTTAGTTTTTGGAATAACTAACAGGTATCTTTATTTTATGTGTACCCTAGAACTATAATTTTCATGAATTACGAAATGGCCAAAACTGGTCAACTGTCAAATCAGTCTTCAACAGAAATTCAATGTCATATTGTTTTCGATGATATCGCATTCTAGTATTTGAACTTCCCTTCTCATATTGAACTTCGAAATGATTTATATGTCCTTGCCTCGTATAAAATAATTACTAAAGATCAGGAAGTCCTAGTTGAATTTATTTCTTCACCGATAAAGTACTTTAGCGGGTGCGATCCTAGTGTGAGAGCACAATAGTCGCTGCAACATACCTAGTCGGTAGTTATTTTCCCAAAATAATAAAATTTCAAGGTTTGAAATATTGATTTTGGGGGTGGATAGTGAGCATTTTGAAAAATAGTAAATGGAGCAAAATTCTCGAATAAGAGCACCATTTTTAGTTTTGCCCTTGTTTAATAGAGTAAAAGCATTTTCAGATTGACTGGCTCAGGCATTAACAAAAGATATCTTAGATAATAAATTTAAAAAACGGATAAATTTTGACACTTTTTTAAGATTTTGGTGAGTAACTTTTGTCTTTCAACTCTGGTAGAGCTGAACTAGTCAAACTACTCTTTTACCTTACCTTATACATATAAAGGTACAGGACACAAAAAAATCTCAAAATCACTTAACGATATCAAAAATGCGGGTTTTCAATGTGCCCAGAGAAGATTGAAAGAAATTAATAGAAATTATAGAGAAAAATTTAATTGTATTAAGTTACAGTGATATAAGCAACTATAGGTAAAAAAAATATTGGCCAGCATAATCATAATTTGAAAACCATCGTTATAAGAAGTATTTTAGATTAGTATCTTCAGACACGAAATATTTTCATTGCATTATATTTGAAAGGAGAGCGTAATATTTCTGTAGCTACGATAACATTAGAATTTCTTCGTGTTTTAGAACATTGTAAATATCGAATTTTCTAAGCAAAAACAGCACCGCTACAAAGGAATATATCGAAAAAAAAAAATTATGAATAATGAAAAACACTGCAGTGGACAGGCTCCAAAAAAAAACGACGTACTCATTTGTTCAAATGGTGATTTTAAGTACCAAGATAAAAACTTCGCATAAAGAAATTATTTGTTGATATGGATATATCGTGATGATTTAAATTAATTTCAGAATTAGATTTGTAGATAATTACGTTTTGCTATAAACAATGTTGGATCAGAAAATATGGCGAACATACATGAGAATTCGGTTTCGGCCATATCAAAGTGGCACAATTATAGACAGTTATGCGGTTTGAATGTTTCTCGAAAAGGAGATATCATGTTATGAAGTTTATAATGCTATAAAAAGTAATAAGTAACAAATTTTTTAACTGTATTCCGCTTGTTAGAGCATCGTAAGAAATGAAACCTACTCAATCTGTAGTTTATCTACCAGAATAAAATCCCGGGTAAATTATTATAGAATGATTTACTTTTTATTTTGATAAAAATAAATTTATAGTACTATAAAATTATAACTCCTCAGTAGATAGTAGACCTAAAAAAGTGTCACCAACAAGATTTAGTAGCTTTTATATTTTCACACTTACCCCTGACACTATTCGTTTTGTTGATTCCACCTCATCCTAATATTAGTCTCTAACATTATAATGCCCTACGATATTTTTTCGGGATAATGAAAAATAGATAATAATATACTGTAACCTAGAAGTATCATTTTGCTAAATAAATATAAAAGTCTCTAGGGATGAGAATTGTTATTGTTTTATTCACAAAAGCTATAATTTTTTGGCAAGTAACTCCTTTAATCAAACAAAATGTCACTGAATTAATATTCTGTTTATTAAACATATCAAATCTTATGATAGGAGAATGGACGGAATAGATAGGAAAATGGACGTGCTTAAAATATTAGGCAGGTACAGTGCATATACAATAATATAACTACAAATCAGATGTAAAATGTAAAAAATGTATATAAGACATCACGACAAGATTATTTAAAAAATATACTATGTAGTTGGATAAAATACACAAAAAATATCAAAATATGTATATGACACGACCAATAGAAAATTTAATTAAGATAGAAAGTAGGCAAGAGAAGGACATATTTCCTAAAACATTCAACAACAACGTGTTAAGAAACAACAAAAAATATGTAAATATTACCCTGCATTTATCAATTACTTGTCAGGGTGAAAAAACAAAACATCACAGGGTTATTTTAATTCTTATTACCGTTAAATTTAAAAAATTGTTTCACAATAAACCAAGTTAAAAACATTTCAGATGTTATAAGTTTTTTAATTAATGTTGCCTGCCCAATTTTCATATTTAAACTAAAATTGAGTAGCACCTTCTAGATATGGTCGTTCAATTCAATTATATCAAACATATCCTCCAAGTATATAATATTTTCATTTATGTCGTTAAAAGTAGGGCAACTGATGCCGGTTCCCAATTAGAACTAATGTATCCCCTTTCTTTCTATTTCTAACGCCTGTAAAGTCCAGAAAGACTAATAACATTGTCTTATTTATTTTTACTTTTGTTAAGCACATACAAACAGTAAGCTGAACAATTTTTTGACATTGTCTTAACTACAATTTGTTCGTCATTTGCAATTTCAAATGCATATCTGGTATATAAAAAAATGAGGAGAGAAAACACTAATCAACAGGAAAAAATACATATAATTGAATTTAGATTCGTTTAACTGTGGGAAATCATAAAATAAGCTCTTGCCATGAGCAAAGGTACTATTAATTTTACCAATTACCTATGAGTAGTCGATTGATTCTGATCGCGTCACACTGTAATAAGTCGTAGTTAGAAATATGAATTAATTCAACATTCATTTATCGTCCAATTTCTTTGAGTAGTATGGAACTTACAAAAGAATGAAATAGGGTATAATCACCACAAAACTGAGAGCAAACTGAATTATTTAGCCCTCCGAACTGGCTATCAATGTCATTGTGAAAAGGCTACTTGATAATATCACATTTACTACATTGTAAAAATATACGTCCTTCAAGAATTGATTATCGCTTTGTCACTAAACCCTTTAATTACATTTGTTTACCTTTAAGTGAAATTTAAAAATAATATCCGGTAGGAAATAATTGCAGTGAAGCATCATTGTTTTCACATAAAAAAGTACCTTAGGATATTATTACATGGATGACATGGTACTTTGATTGAGCGTGGTTTCGAATGACTGATTCCATTACCGCTTATTATAGTGTAGTTCTTAATAGATCAAACCGATGTTGAAGATTCTAATTCTATTACATTCCTACTCACAACACTTCATGTTTTTGATATTCCATAAGGTACAATCTCATGTTACATATTATACTTCAGCAAATTCATGTGGATTGGAAACAAAATATAGCAGTTTCGGTGAGAGGAGCCACTAGATGTCACTAGTCAACTCGCGGTTAAATCACAAAATATATAAATACTTTTTCGAAATTTCGCTCTTTTGATTTCTAAGTTAGGGACCAAAGGGTAAGAGCCCCACACTTATGGGATTATATTTTAAGACTCTCGAATGACTCACTTCCCTAATTAAGACCTGTTTAAATTCCCTAATTACCTTGGCTAAGATAAATTTTATTTCTTCATGAAATTCAACAACAATTTCTTTCATCAAATATAAGTCATAGAACGAACCGTCAAATATCGTTGGGAGTCATTTGATTTTGTATTTTCTCATAACCATTACAAATAGGATAATTTTTGTTCAGTAGTTGTAAGCATTTAGAATAATTTCCAAACCAGAACATAAACTACAATGACAGACATGGGCAGTACGAAATTATTATTGAATAGGTCCTTGGTTACTCTGCCTATTCATTGTGATTTTCTCTCCGGACATATTTTCTGTCACAAATAAGTTTTTGAAAATTCTATAGGAACAAAAATGTTATCCTTTAAAGTAGATGAGAGAAAGCAATAGCTACAAAATAT